>JAWNMO010000272.1:0-328283 GCA_035043915.1 Drosophila paramelanica | reverse complement strand
ACCACTTATCCAGCGATAAGATTTGTCCAGTAAGAATTGAAATAAGCAAAAAGCGCCAGCCACCTGCAAGACTTCCAGAAAATGGACTGCTAACCAGTAGCAAAAACAAAAACTAACCTACCAAAGCACAAGTCATCTCAAATGCATCTGTTAGGAGTGGCTTTTCCTACGCAGATATGCTAAAACCACGTGGTGAGAAACAAAGTAATGTGAACACAATGCAGGATAGCTCCCGGTTGTCTAATGATGCTGAAGACCATCATTTCAGTAATCAATTCAAAATATTGGAAAAAGCTATAAGCGACTTAAATAGCAGAATGGACCAAATGTTCAGACTCATACAGGATACGATGGAGGCCAACAAAGCCTTTCGTGATCTGGTGCAGAAGCTTATTTCAAAATGAACTCCTTACAATTAAAAATCGGATTATGGAATGCACGATGGCTAGTCAAAAACATTGAAGAACTCGGACTTTTCCTTAGTGCAAATGCAATTGATATAATGTTGATAACTGAGACACTTATGCGACCTGGCCGTAGAGCATACTTACCAGGATACGAACAATATTACGCTAATCATCCCAGTGAAACCTCGAAGGGGGATCTGCTGTGTTTATACGATCATCTATAGATCATACTCAAACTTAACATATGGCAAGACTGAATAAACAGGCAGCCAGCGTGAGTGTGACGACTAATGGGGGATGCATCAAAATATCGTCTATACATCTACCTCCAAACCAACCTTGGTGCAAAACCGACTTTGAACAATTATTTCTAAGTTTAAGCGACAGATTCATTGCAGGCGGTGATTTTAACGCAAAGCACTAATGGTGAGGTAACATAAGATCATGCTCTCGAGGGAAGCGATTGCAAGAGGCCATCACTAGCACCACATGCGAAATCCTTGCCACTGGCAAGTCAACGTTTTTCTCCTACAACACTCGGCTTACACCCACTGCTTTGGACTTTTTTATTGTCAATGTTGAAATTTTTAAAGCTGAACTGGATAGAAGAACCAACCTTAACACGGAAATAAACTGCCCAGATGATATAGAAGATGCAATATCAATCTTTATGAGAAACATTTTACTGGCTGCATCTCAAGCTACTGCAGTTAATCAATGCTCACCAAGTCCACGTCGACAAGCTTTTCTTCCTCCGAGTGCCGATGCCCTCTTAAGACTGAAAAGAAGAGTGAGGAAAGAATATGCAAGAACGGGAGATATTCGTATACACAAAATCTACTTAAGATTATCAAACCGCCGGAAAAACGTTCTTGCAAAAGTCAAACAAAGAAATATAGATGACATTCTAGAGAGTGCTGGTCCGGATGCTTCCTTTAACTATACCCTCTGGAAGCTAACAAGCCGCTTTAAAAGAGTTGTCATCCCAAAAACTCCAATTAAAGACCCAGCTGGCGGTTGGTGTTACTCCAGTCAACAGAAGGCCGAAATCTTTGCTAACAGCCTAGAGGAAAGATTTAAGCCTTTTAATATTACATCTGCAGCTACGCGAAGGGCTGTTGAGCTACGATTGGAGATGCCGTTTCAGATGTCCTTGCCAGCAAAGCCAGTCACACTACAAGAGGTGGTGCAGCTAATAAAGAACATGAAGACCAAAAAATCCCCTTGTGAGGATCTTCTGGATAACAGGACCTTAAAACTCCTTCCCAAAAAAGGCCTGCTATTCATAGTACTGCTTCTTAACAGCATACTTAGGATGAGTCATTTCCCAACAAGCTGGAAATCCGCACTGATTACCATGGTACCAAAACCAGAAAAACAACTTACGGAAGTCGATGGATACAGACCAATTAGCCTGCTATCAGCGCAAGGAAAAATGACGGAAAGTGTGAGGTTCCTCAACCGTACTCTTCAGCTTGAACCTGTGATTCAAAGAATCTCAAAGTGTCAGTTTGGATTTAGACAAGGTTACGGCACGCCGGAACAGCTTCATCGAGTGGTTAACTTCGACGATGTTCTCATAGCAACCTACGCGGATGGCACTGCTGTGTTGACCAGAAGTCCAAACATTTCTCTAGCTACGGAAGCCTTGCAACAATACGTATGCAGCTTTGAGGACTGGGCTGTGAAATGGAATATAGGCGTCAACAGCAGGAAACGCGCAAACTTAACCTTTACTACAAGGACACTGTCGTGCAGCGGAATTTCGATCCTGGGCTCTACACTCACGCACAAAAGCTTTACAAGTATTTGGGTATCGTACTGGACAGAGAACTTAATTTCAAAGCCCATACAACAATGGTTGGGCAATCTGTAATGGCAAAGGCTGGAAAGATGGCGTGGTTACTGGCTCCGAGAAATAAGCTGTCATTGTACAGCAAAGTCACGATCTACAAATCAATTTTAAGCCCCATATGGAAATATGCCCACCTATTTACGGCATTGCAGCAAAGACCAATTTAAATAAAATTAGAGTTGCCCAATCTAAAATCTTAAGGCGAATTAGCAATGCTCCATGGTATATCCGAAATAGTGACATCGAACGAGATCTCAAAGTCCCTAAGGTGGGCGATGTATTGCAACTACTTGCATCAAATTACCTGCAACACCTTCGTGGTCACCCTAACGCGCTTGCCAGACGACTAACTGCTAGGCCGAGGAAGAGAAGGCTTAAAAGGTGCCATCCATTGGATCTGGCTACCAGGTTCATAAATTAATATTTAAATCAAATATATATACATATATATATATATCTAATTATAATTCTAGTAAATACTATAAATAATATACCTTTCCCCATATGTAAATTGTATGTATGTTTTATCTGTGATCTATTGTTTCTTCCCCTAAATGTAAAGCTAGATTAAGTTGCCATTAAGGTAATAGAAAACCTGTTTAAATAAAATATAAAAATTTTTACAACAAAAAAAAAGGAAATTTAAGAAAATAAAACTAGTCACAATATAAATGATCTTAAATACAGGATGTATTATAGAAATTTGCGCTATACAATATACAATACATTCATCGATAGATCATTTGCCCACCTCAAATTCTTTGACGATAGTCCATACCTTTTCAATATTCATCGTCAAGTGGTATCGATGTGGGTAGGCCTGTGGTATCGTGCTGCCACCGACCTATCGGCAACTTTACGTTGCTTATATTTAGGAAACTACGCAATAATGTTAAGCTCCGCCGTAAGATAGACACCACCACCACTTCATTTGGACGCGCTTTACCTACGATGACTAAGACGAACAATTACCAATATTAATCGTAAAGTGGCATCGATACTAGAAAACCTGTGGTATCGTGCTGCCACCGACTTATCGGCAACTTTAATTTGCTTATAGTTAGGAAACTAAACAATAATGTTTAACTCCGCCGTCGAAAATAAAATTATCGTAAAAAACTAAGTAATATTGGCCAACCCCCACTTTATTTTGTGAGTCTTTACATATGGTGACTAAAAAACCAATTACCCTAAATCAATACCAAACCAGTTTAAATGTATTTTATATTTATATACAAAATTCTGATTTAAAATACTGCAGTGACGTGAATTAAATTGTGTGCGGAATATTTACCGATGTCTGAGAAAAAACATCGATTATCACAGATGCGTCCTACTCATAAAAAATTGAAGTAAAATCGAGTACTCGTAATCAAAACAAAGAAGATGGTAAAAAAATCGGCGATATTTATAACTCTAAACAATATGAAAGAACAGAACTAAAACAAAATACGTGTAAATAAAGAACGTATTGCACATGTACTTAGTTGGTTTTTTTTATTAAAAAGGTGTTCACCCAAAATTGGCGTTGGCGATTTGTACGCTAGGCAATACGCTTTCGCGTAACTAAACAAAATAATAACATGGGAATTGTTCTGATGTAAGAATGAATTCATATATAAATAAAACACGTTTGTTAATTTAAAAAACTTACTTTGCAACAGATTATGGGTGTTCATATGGCTGATAGCTGGCGCTTCTACAATTTTTATTTGCCTACGTCAATGGATTCTACACAACAAAAAGAAGCTACACTGCCCTGAGTCGGAAAATAGAATACATGTTGGCATTTTTCATCCATATTGTAATGCCGGCGGCGGTGGCGAACGTGTTTTGTGGTGTGCAGTTAGAGCGTTGCAGGTACAGACATAAACCTAAGGATAGGTCACAATTATTCAAAATTCTTTCATTTTAGAACAAGTACGATAACATCAAGATAGCTATTTATACAGGAGATATAGAGTCGACGCCTAGTTCAATATTGGAGAAAGCAAAGAACGTCTTCAACATCGAGCTCGAAGTGGACAAAATTTCCTTTGTATTTTTAAGCCAACGTCGATGGATTGAAGCGAAGAAGTACCCTCATTTTACATTGCTGGGTCAAAGCTTAGGATCGATTGTTTTAGGGTTAGAGGCTGTCTGCAAGTTCCCACCAGATATCTTTATTGATACCATGGGATATGCGTACACGTTTCCTGTGTTTCGGTTTTTAGCTGGCTCTAGAATAGGCTGTTACGTTCATTATCCTTTAATAAGTACAGATATGCTTAAAAAAGTGCAATATCGCCAATCATCTTTCAATAATAAAGCGTATGTTGCGCGTAATCCTTTCCTCACATGGATAAAGCTTACCTATTATCGGTTGCTTTCACAGGTAAGTGAAATTTACAACGTTTTAAACTGCTTTTTAAACGTGTAATATATCAAAGGCAACTAGAAGTGTTTCGGTAAATGATAAAAAATCTTAAAATTGAAACGGTACATAATTTTTATTTACTTTGGAACAGCTGGTATTGCTGACGTGTGTTGGTGCTGCTGATAAGAAAGTATTTCTGCTGCCTTTTGATTGATGTTAACGCTGAAAAAGCTGCCACTGCCATAGATAATATAAAATCGACAACATTTAATTAAGATATATTTTTGTGTTCATTTTTTAGACTTATAAGTGGGTAAGCCGGTGCTCAGAAACTATTATGGTGAATTCAACATGGACTGAAAACCATATTGTGGACATACTGAATGTCCCATTGAGAACTCATCGAGTGTATCCGCCATGCGAGACAAAACATCTTAAGAATCTTGAACATATCGACCGAGATGAAGAAATTCAAATAGTATCTATTGGGCAGTTCCGTCCCGAAAAGAATCATCCTTTACAACTACAAGTGCTGTATGAGCTAAGGACGTTGCTAGCCAGAGATGAAGCTCTGTGGAATCGAATAAAACTCATTATAGTAGGATCGTGCCGACATGACGAAGATTATGAAAGACTACATAACATGCAGGACCTCGCAAAACATTTGTCGCTTGAAAATTCGGTTGAGTTTAAAGTAAATGTTTCCTATGACGATCTTTTAAATATTTATAAGCATGCAAAAATTGGCATACACACTATGTGGAATGAACATTTCGGCATTGGAATCGTTGAATGTATGGCAGCCGGTCTAATAATGATTGCTCACAGGTCGGGTGGTCCTTTATTTGATATTATTGAGACTTCTGAAGGTTCCCAAAATGGGTTCCTTGCCACGGAGGCGATTGAATATGCCGCTAGCATATTAAATATTATTCTCAATCCTGAAGAAACAAATAAAAGCATAATTAATGCAGCAAGGTGTGTAAATTAGCTCTCATTTCATATACAATGTATTAAACAATGCTCAATTATGCTATCTACATTTCAGGTCTTCTGTTGAAAGATTTTCGGAAAAGGAATTCAACGATCAGTTTTTACGTGCAATTTCACCGCTTTTTGTATAATTTTTTTTTGAAACCTAAACCAATTAATTAGTGTATAATCGATAATGAACTTGAGTAACAATATGCTAGTAGAGAATATACTCCATAGTTTCAAATAAAAGAAACTACATTAAACGAAACCAATAATGGAAAACTCATCCATTACCAAGCACCATTAATTTGGGTGCACCATATATGCAATTTATATGCAAAGTTCGATAGTGTAAGTTTTCCTTAGGAAGGGAAGTTTGGGTAAATTAAGAGTAAATGAAAAGGAAGGCAGAAGGGGGTAGTTCCGACCTCCATATTTTCCTAGTTAGAATCAACAGCCGACTCGATTTAGCCATGACCGTATGACTCGTCGGCCTGTATGTATAAACTATAACAGCAACATACATCTATTTTTTATACCCTGAACCCACTTAAAATGGGTTAAAAGGGTATAATGGTTTTGTTGAAATGTATGTAAAAGGCAGAAGAAGGCATCTTCGACCCCATAAAATATATATATTTTTGATCAGGACGACGACCTGAGTTGACTTAGCCATGTTCGTCTGTATGGACGCAGCGATTTCTGAAACTACAAAAGCTTGAAAACTGATCTTGGTCTCATTTACTTCGTACATATCATACACAACAAGCTTATCATTTTTTAAGATAAAATTTAGCCATGTTCGTTTGTCTGCCCGTCTGAATGAACGTTGCAGTGGGGCGTTACCGTCTACGTTATACTCGTTCACGATATTCAATTTTAACGCCCATAAAACATTGTTCGTCTGCGCACCAGAGTCTGTATATCCTTTTTTAAATTAAATATTGAAGACTCTAGCTTCAATAGCGGCGAGAAATTTGCGTTAATGCGGACGGACGGACGGACGGACAGCAACACGGACATTGCACAAAACCAATATACTCTTTTTACTTCGTGAACAAGTTTAAAATTTAATTTTTATGCCAAATTGGCGACCCCTTTAATTATGTTACGAACTCTTTAAGCAAATAAAATGTTAAGAGAAATGAGGACCCGAGCTAATTCGATGTCGATGCAGCAGCTGCCACGCAGAAAAAGTGTGGACATTTTTTTGTACTATATGTGCCATATAAAGGTTTTGTGATTAGTAACAGTACTAACCGCTGAAATACATAGTTGAAATTTTGGAAGTCGTTAATCTAGCCAAGAGCATAATATTTTTATACATATGGACATGCTTTGACTTTCTGCCTGGCTCACACTCGATGTGAAAATAATCAACCATGATTATTATCCCTCTATAGTTTGATCATGTTGATCAATCTCTCATCCAAAGTAAATCTTATTTGGATGACCAGCCAGGAATCGATTTTTGTACTTTTTCACGAAGTGAAAAGAGTATATTGGGTTTGAGTAATGTCCGTCGTGCTGCCCGTTTGTCCGTATGAACGCAATTTCTTTATTTGGCCACTCCTCCTCCCGCCACCGTAATCGCAGCAAGTGAAATATCTGAGAGCTCCAAACGATAACACTTGTATATTTCCCACAATTTTTAAGATAGAGCCACCAAACATTTCGACCTTGAGATGCCGGCCACGCCCCTATAAAGCGCCAGGCGACCCCGCTCACAAAATTAGAAACGTCAATATCTCCCACAATTTTTAGCTACTTTAAAACTAGCGAATATGTATATATATTTAAATCAGTCAGAAACATTTGTTTTGTAACATTATATTTTTGAATTAAGAAAATTGTATTTATGCGCAATTTTTTAAAGATTTTTTTTAGTTTAAAATTTGGGAAAAAGTGGAAAAATAATGATGTATTGTTCAGCACCCAACATAGTTGCATGATAACAATCACCGAAATCATTTTTAAACTTACTCATTAGAGTCAGACGTTGATCATGCCCGCGAACTGGTAAAAATATTGATTTCTGTGTATTGTAGGAGCGGTAGTGGGCGTATCCATAACGTTTTTTCCGATCTTTCGAGGAGGTCATCAATAATCTAATTAATAATCTAATTACTATTATGGAGTTGCATTTACATTATCTGACGAACATGTATATTTTAAATTTCAAGTCTCTAGCTTCTATAGCGGCAAACCAATGCGTTCATCCGGTTAGCAAGACGGTCAGTGCACAAACCCAATGAGCTCTCTTCACATTGTGAATGAGTATTTAAATCGAAAAGCTTGCTGCAGCAGCCACCCCAAAAGCAACCTGACATGTGGTAACAACCGCCAGGCGTAGCACAGCAATCCGTATTACATAATTTCATAAATAAATTTGAGAGGCTCTGTCTTTATTTAGCTACACATACGTTTCGCATTCTACAGTGTACCATGGGTTTTGGTTTCAATCTCGATTTTCAAACATTTACAAAATGTGTGTGGAAAATTTGTAGACTGTAGCTTTGTTTTTGCGTTTGACGACAAAAATGCTCTCCGGGAGCAATGGTACCTGGTGAGGCTGTCGAATATCAGGTTTTTCGAAGCATTAAGTGAAAGTGATTAAGTAAAGAGAGTAAATATGACCAGCACAAAACAACAAAGATAATTCATTTATGGTTATCCGACTTTTGAATACTGTTTTCATTGTTATTGATAGTATCCTTGTTAATAGTAAGATAAGAAGCAATTTTTCAACAATACTTTGACATATTTTCATTTGTGAATAATTCAGGATATTCATGATTATTACAACTTATATTAAACTTACATCGATTTGTTGATTGGTCATACTCAAACCTTGCAAAAAAACTGTGATAGCCTTAAAAAAAAATTACTTAAAGAGCATCGGGAAGTTAATTTTAACAGACAAGACGAAGACTCGTGAGTTTAACATGGAAAACGGCTGAGGATTGAAAACGCAGCAAAACAGTTACAGCACTTACTTAGTGATGGTTGGTTTCTTTGATATCTCAAACCCTGATATACAGTTTTACGCCTAAAAGTTTCAATATATAAAGAGATTCCATTTTGCGTTTAATAACAGCGTGGTTAGTGTTTATATACGATTTATTTAAATTAAAATATTAAAAATTCAATTAAAATGAATAAAGTGGAAATAAAAAATATGGGAGATGAATCAGAAATACAACAGTTTTTTCATGGAACGAACATTCTGATTACGGGAGGAACCGGATTTTTGGGAAAAAGTAAGTAAAAAATCGGAATTATTATTTTTGGATCCTTTAACTTGAAGTCAATCTTATGAAGAAGTCTAATAAGAAAAACAATTTTCATTTTTTTTAATTAATTGGTTATATAAAGTTCTAATAAATAAGCTACTAACATCCTGCCCTGGAATAAAAATAATATATTTACTGGTGCGTAGTAAAAAGAATAAAAGTGTGGATACCCGTGTTGAGGAAATATTTGATGATCCGGTAAGTCTACTAGATTGGCTTTGTAGAAATATATACATAAATTGTTTTTCTAAATTTTCAGGTTTTTGAAATACTGAAAAAAACTTTTACAAAATACAGTTTTCACATAAAAGGCATTGCTGGCGATTGGTATATCTAAAAAAAATTAAAAAAAAAAATTTTAATTTGCTTTACTTCTTATTAATTTACAGTCTGAAACCTGGCTTGGGAATAAGCTATTACGACCGAAACTTGTTAGCAGACTGTGTCAACGTTGTCTTTCACATGGCTGCGACTGTGCGATTTGACGAAAAGCTGAGAACAGCTATTAAAATAAATGTACATGGTGCCTATGATATGATGAAGCTCTGCCAGGAAATGAAAAATTTAAAAAGCGTTGTTCATGTATCAACGGCTTATACACATTGCCCTCGAAAAGCTATCGGCGAAAGGTTTTATAAGATCCAAAATAATGCTAAAAGTCTAATGCTAATGGCTGAGTGTGTTCCCGATAAGCTGTTAGGACACGTAACACCTATGTAATTGTATTTAGTTTTCAGTTACAGTATTCAAGAAGGATTAATCAGTCAGCTATCTTATATTTGTTTATATAGAATAGAATAAGTCTGATAACAAATTTCAAGCCAAATATTCAAGTTCTTATACTAACATGCATGTTTACATGGATATCTCTTATGCGTTAAAAAATAATATTTCCAATATAACTCTTTGCATATAATAAATTTGTATTCAGACGTTTTTAAACAATTACCTAGTCAAACACTCTCGAATAACAAATGTTACTTGTTATACTTTCAGTTTATTGGGAATGTGGCCTAATACGTACACTTTTACAAAAGCAGTAGCTGAGGACGTTGTTTGCACTTGCAGTGAAGGTCTTCCGGTTGGTGTCTTTCGCCCAGGCATTGGTATGTTCTCTATATGCATATGTAGTAAAATCATAGAAGTAAAATCCCCCTTATTGTAGTCATATCGACATACAAGGACCCAGTGTGTGGTTGGATTGACAACTTTTACGGTCCGACTGGAGCGATAGCAGGAGCAGGCACTGGGGTAATTTTCAAAATGTATTTTTTATACTCGATGACAAATTGTGAAGAGTATATTAGTTTTATGCAATATGAAATTAAGTTTTTGTTTATACCCTGAACCCATTGAAAGTGGTTAAAATGGGTCATCTTCGACGCCGGAAAGTAAATATATGTTTATTCTTGATCAAAACAGCTAACTAAGTTGATTTAACCATGTTTTTTTGTCCGTGTTTATGAACGCAGCGATCTCGGAAACTACAGAAAGTAGATCATAATATTTTCGACTATTGATTCTCCTAAGCCATACCAATTACCAAATAACATATTGATCGACCATCTAGTACAAAAAAATATGACACTTTCAGCGCTGTAGGTCCCTGTCATCTTCGGGCTTGCTTTGATCCCAATTTCGCTAACAATCTCAGGGAGAGCGTAAATGCGTCATTTGATCTCTGTGTGCTAGGACCATTCTAAGTCCGAATTGATTATCGAAGAGTCAGTTTCAGTTTGTTCTCCCAGACTGCTGTGTCATGGAGACAAAGTGGTGTTCACGATTCAGAATCCGCTGCGTCTCTTTCTGGCCTAGAAATCAGCACAAGGTTTTAGTGTTTCCATCTCATTGTTCGCTCACTGAGTCACTTTGTATAAGCCTACGGAAATAACTGTAGTTACTCGGTTATTGCTGATTCTGCGGCTGTGTTTGGTGCTCCATCTTGCCTTGTCGTTGCCAGTATATCTACTGGGATCAATACTGCCAAAACGAGTGCAGTGTCGTTGGATACATTTCTGAATCCTGATAAGACTCGCAGTGCGCAGAGCTTGTAAGGCACAGTTAAGTTTTAATCATCTGCCGGCTTTGGGTCCTCCCATATTCGGTGGCATCCCGACGCCTTTTTGCTAACGTAATCCAAAACTACAAGTGCCAGATCGGCAGCGTTCTGACAACATCACATAATGTTCCATAGAAGCAACCCTAGAACCGAGCACCAGCTGGATACGCGTCCAGTTTACCGAGTTGAATGCATTGCGGATGTCTACGATCACTATTGCACAGTACTCCCTGATGCCGCATCTCCGTTTTATACCCTCGATTGCTTTGGCTGCAATATCCACCATTTAATGGCGTCTATTGTAGACCTGCTTTACGGAATCAATTCTGAGATTCTGACCGAGTATTCTGCTCTTGGACTACTGGCAGAACTTGGTTGTAGAGTATTTTTGCATAGTAATTATATGCGTCTATAAAATCGTCAAGTCTGGGTGCTACTGCGAACTTAAGAGTCTTCTTTGGGATACCTCCGGTCATCCTATGTTCCCCATTCTAGGGCCCAGGCATTAAAACCGCCCGCTATCACTAATGGAGCTCTGCCTTGTGAATCCTCCTTGGAAACATGTGTGTGTGCTTACATGTATATGTATGTAACAAAAGATCGCAGGGTTCAGATAATCTCGTAGTCAGGCGCTGCCGACTAGAGCATTGTTTATTGTGTTAAATAATTGTAATTTACTTACTAAATTTATAAATGTTCTCTATGTATGTTCAATAGGTCATACGGACTTTATGCTGCAACCCAAAAGCAATAGCAAATATGGTTCCGGTTGACTTATGTGTTAATAGCATGATAGCTGCATCTTGGGATATATATAAAAAGTACACGTAAGGGTTGTAATCGTTTATCTACAACAAAGAACCAACGTACGGAAGGGCACACAATGATTTCCTTTTTAATTGCAGGACTCTAAAATCGTCAGCAAAAATACCCATTTATAATTTTTGTGCACCGAGTGAGAATCAACTTACTTGGGGAGAATTTACTACCAAAACCACAAAATATGGCCTAATGTATCCAACTTTGACTGCAATTTGGTACCTATGTTATTCAAATACCACCAACAAAATAACTCATATGCTATCAATTTTTTTCCTGCATTATTTGCCCGCATTTATAATTGACATCGTTTGCTTGTGCGTTGGGAAAAAGCCACGGTAAGAGAAGTATTTCAGTAAATACGCTGCAGTCCGGTCTAACCGCTGTGCAAATTAAACAGTCTTTCAACACGAATCAGTCATCTTAAACTGTAGTTTTGGAAAAATATTAACTTTTCAACTTATTCACAAATTCAAAACAGTCTTTTTGTCCAATTCTTTTTCACCGCAATTGATATTTGAAATTTTGAAAATATACTTAGGGCGCTTTAGTGTTCGCAATCTTTGGGAGAGGTCACTAGCTATCTGCATACCAAGTTTGGTGAGGCTATCTTTAAAATGGCGAAAATATATACGTGTTATCGATGGAAACTGTTAGGCATAGCGATTTTAGCGATTATAGAACCAATTGAAAATGGGTAATGTGCAAATCTATGTAACATTCAGACGGAGGCATCTCCGACCCCATATATATTCTTAATCAGGGTCAACAGCCGAGTCGATCTAGCCATGCCTTTCGGTCATCTGTCTGTCCGTCGGAAACTATAAAAGCTAGTTTGAATATAGAGTCGTCCATAGCACGCGCAGATTAAGTTAAGTTAAAATCGGTAAAAACATATAACTCCATCAAATTTTGTTTACCTTGTATCTTATAATATGGGAGCTAGAGACTCTGATTGCTGTTGCTCGCGGAACCCCGAGCATATTTATGCATGTATGAGAACACATGTTGAGCAACGCGGGGGCAACGAAATGTGTATATGAATATGTGCAGAGTTTCAGTTTTGGATTTATCTGCTGTACCCAGATATATATCACTTGGTGTAAAAAACTACTACAAAAAAAAAATTAAAAAAATATAATTTTAAGAATAATTTTATTTGCAGGCTGTTAAAAACATACAAAAAGATTCACAAGTTTATGAATGTTATCGAATACTTTTCAATGCGCGACTGGGACTTTGCTATTGATAATGTTCAAAACCTTTGGGATCGAATGACAAAAACTGACAAACACATATTTTTCTTTGATATGAGGCAGATAGATTGGGATTTTTTTCTGCAACAATATTTTCGTGGAATTCGTCGGTATTTATTGAAGGATCCACTGGAAACAATACCTAAAGCGCTGGTCAAATGGAATCGGTAAACGCATTATTTGTTAAACCTATACATTAACCAATCTTAACCATCTTATTTTGGCAGATTATATTGGCAGCATCAATGTCTTAAGGCTATTATTTGTATGTTATTACTTTATGTATTTTGGATTTTCTTGAAACTCTAAAGTAAGAACAACAACCAAATTCGTTATCTATAAAGCCATTTAAAATATATCTTTTCTAACAGTTACATAATTGAATTAACAAGATGCAACCCGAGTTGAAGATGAGCGGATATTGGATTCAAAAACAATTATGATTGGGATATTGCTTATATTAATAGTTTATAGGGGATACTATCGCAAATACATGTTTTTTTTTGTTTTAATGGGAATCAAATAAAATTAAGAATATAAATGAAATAAATAATGAATTTGTATTTTCTTTATACATTTAAGTTGCAGTTTTTATACCCTGTTGCAGTTTTTATACATTGAACATGCGTGAAAAAAATGTATAATGGTTTTGTGCAATACATATATACTAGATCAGCATTAACGGCCAATTGTTTCGAATAATGGATACATCTTACCGTTTTCCGCAATCGGTAAATATTTACAACATCAAATTTTTTATAATTTTTATAAAGAAGTTTAGAAATTATTCAATATTTTATTTTGCGTGCGTGTGTGTGTGTGTATGTGTGTGTGTGTGTGTGTGTGTGTGTGTGTGTGTGTGTGTGTGTGTGTGTGTGTGTGTGTGTGTCGCGATGCTAGTTAAAGTTGCTGATTTTACTCTGGATGATTTGGTATCTACAGCATTATGATCCAGCGGCGATACCCCATATTTGAATACTATATATCCGAATAGGTTCTGGTGAAATACAGGATTTTGTTATTAAATTTATTGTGTTTCACATCTGTTCGCGTGTATGATATCTATGGATACATTAAGCCCGAGGATTAGGACCCCGTCGATTAGAGGACTTTTACCTGTTTGAGTAAGCAAAAAGTTGTCAAAATGGTCGGATAAAATTTAAGCTGTTTTAAAAACATATTTTATTTCTTTGTATAATTTTATATATTTAAATAGTAGATTACTTCAAAAAAAAAAAAAAAAATTGGATATTTGCATTAAAAGTATTGTAAACCCTTGGTGACTTTTTACGAAAACACGTTGATTCACTTTCTTAATTAGACCAAATCAGAATACATTTATACGTGCGTACATATGAATTGAATATGTACTTTTAAAATTACTGTTTTATAAATTTCCAATAATTTACACTAAACTAAATACATTTACAATAATTTATTACTTATTAGAATAGATATTGTACCTAATTTTGTATTAAAAGTTTGTTTTAAAAATACGAGTTGCTTTTTTGTTTCAGTATAGTCTATCATTTTTTATCGTTGTCCAGTTTGCTTTTATCCAGAGATGATGATACCATTCCGCCCCCATTTGAAGGGTACAATTTTTCCAAGTAATTTAATGATTCGTTTAGAAACGTCTGTAATATACAATTTATAGGTGATTGCATTAAACATTTATAACAAATAATTTTGTGGTCGAAACAGATGTGGAAATTCAATTTTATTTATATGGATAAAATAATATACGTTTGTCTGTTAGAAACAGAATATAAATATTGTTTACCTGAAAAGCGTGCAGCACGGCTATTATTGCAGGGGAACCGAATCCGTGCGTTATTAAAGAAAAGTGTGTTAAGTGCCGCTGCATTGAAGGCTCCAACAAGTGCTGCGATCTTGTCCCAAAATGCGTGGTTCGATCTTGACTCAATATTTGCATCAACTCTTTTGTTATCTAGAAAAAAAGTAAAGTATTTTTTCTATTAGGGGTTCAACCAAAACTATAACAGTGAGGGACTTTCAATAAGAAACATGGCTTTATGTACAAAATTTAGGAGGAGGGAACATTTTCCAAACTATAAAAAAGTTTAGACGATGTCAGTGAATAACAGAGCTAAAATACCGAATTTAGTATGCTAGCCCTCGTAAAGTACGTACAGATCATGTTATAATTTCAACCCCCTTGCAGTCATACACAGATATAAAAACGCACACATGCACTCACGACCGCCGCATGCACTTTGCTCAGTGGCTGCGATCGGTCCCCACTATGGAAACTTTCCTCTTAATTAATTTCTGAACTTAAAATATGATGGTTATGAAATTTTCAGGACGTACAAGGGATGTCAAATCTATCTACAAATTGACTTATATACTCGTTATCGAAGTGAAAAGAGTATATTGAGTTTGTGCAATGTTCGCCTTGCTGTCCGTCGCAATTTTGTTCGCCCCAATTTAAGCTAGATTTAAAATGTTAGATATATAGTTGAACGCACTAGCGACAGATAGTGTTTAGGGTGCAAATCGCAAATCGATAGAATCAAACATTTTAAAGCTTAAGTCAACAAACTTATTATTTAGATTGCTGGTGACCTCGCCCGAAGATTGCAGAGCTCATATGCCGAGTACGCCTACTATAACGGCCCAGCGCCCGTCCTAACTAAGAATGATATATCGATATATCCTAAAGTTCTTGAGTAAGGGTTAGCAATTTTATAATATGCATTGCCGGAAAGCTCCCCCAACTATTTCAGAAAAAATATATATGCAGACTTTCGAAGTTTTGCTTCGATAGTCCTCTCAGATCGATACAACATATAAAACATAACACATGTGCTAGCGCTCTTTTGGTTCATAATAAACATCCTATTGTAGGCCATGTCGCTGTTGGGGGCTTTTAAGAATGCGTGTTTCCGAAAATTAAATGCGAATATATTTTTTAAATATTGACTTTATCGTAAATTATACTGTTGAGCTCTCTTTCGGAAACTTTTTGGACTTTTTCCTTATAATGAACCCAAGAACCCTTTGTTTTATGACTTCGAGTGTGTCACTACGCGTACTGAGAAAGTGTGTCCCAACAGTACGGTCGATCGTCACGAAGTGGATGGATCTCCCATTGGAGGTGTCAGTTGCGTTCTATTATGCTCCTCACACTTGTGGAGGTGTCGGTATCCCCTCTGTTTGCTATTTAGCTCCATTGCTACGAATGAAGAATATAATATAATATAGTATAATGAAGCCAAGAAATATTTGTATAGGTTAGGGGAAAACGCTAAAATCTTCTAAAATTCCCACATCTTCCAATATAGTTGGGTATATAACACAAATTGCAGAATTGTTGTTTTATTTTATTTTTTTTTGTAATTTTGAATAGTTCATATATAGAGTTGAATATCTTTTGGCACAAAATTTGATATTAAAAATGTTTAGGATTACATTTGATTTTGCCACTAGATTTGTACCCCGTGTAGAATTTTTCTGTTGATAAGCAATAATATATTTAGTATAATCTTAGTACATGTTTCCATTCTTTTCTTTTGTCATACAAAAATAAGAATAAACAAGTAAGAACGTTGCAGTCGGGCCTTACCGATTGCGTTATAATCGTATCCGGTCTTAATATACTGTTATTTTGGAAAATTTCGGTTTTCAGAAATTTGAAATTAGTCAATATTTAAAGGTGGTGACTAGTAATATATCTGGGGGCGTTCTAGTCGGCGTGGCCAGATAATATAGGGGGAGCGAGAGCTATCTACAAGCTAAATTTTTTTTTTATTTCTTAAATGGTCCGAAATGTACACGTTTTATTGATGAAAGCTGTCAAATATATCGGTTTTTGCGATTATGGCGGCGGGAGGGGGTGTGGCCAACAAAATATTTCTGTTATATTTTGAGGAGCATTCCAGCAATATATATGCAAAATTTGCTGGCTCTAGCTCAAAAACTGTGGGAGAATAGGCATATCCGATTTTTTAGGGCCGGGGCGCTGGGGGCATTACACTGGGCGTGGCTGGGATACCAAAGTCGCAATGTTTTGGGGACCTCGTCAGCTATCTATATACCAAGTTTGGTGGCTCTAGCTTTAAAATTATATGGGCGCTGCCTAAAATGCTTAACACATTATCTCACACGGGAACACATGAGTAATAATTGCGTTCAAACTAAAAGACGGACAGCAAGATAGATATTGCACAAAACCAATATACCCTTGTTTTTGCCTGAACGAAAAAAATTATGCGATTTGACAGTTGGGTCGATGTGGCATTAAATAAACCGACATGATGGTGTGTCAAAAATACGTACTTGTTGTGAGTGAAGTATTATTTCTTTACGCCGATAAGAATCCTGGGGCTCTGTTTGATGTCGTACAATATATTCGGCCAATTGTCTAGCTGGAAACTCAGTTTCACAAACAAAGTGAAAGTCTTTGGCCAAATGCGTTGCTTCTCCCTCGACTAAAGAAGTTAGCAGTGTTACGTTTGCTGCTTTTCGCCTTCCGGCCGGTAGGTTTAGTCCGATCTTCTCCAGCTTTTCTCTTAAAAGTCGACCTCCATTTTTGCTCTTTGCCCTTTAAAAAAGCAAATTATTGCATATTGAATTGAAATATTAATTGTAATTACAGAAACTCACCTTCTTAAGACGCCACCCAGTAAAGATGCATTTAGGCATTCGGGCGGGGACAATCTCCGCTGCACTTCCGCAATTGTAACTTTATATTTTGATGTACTAGACAGAAGACTGAGTCGACCAGGGACAGCACAAAATACCTCACTAGGAGATCCCGATCCAATGTTGCCAGCTTCCTTCCCACTTTTCATGCCTGTGAAGAAATCGTAAAATTCGCGTTCTTCTTTAAATACAACCATCAAGTTATGTACAATGCAGTTATGCGGCACATAATAAAAATATATATATATATGCACATTGCCTATTGTAAAGAACATGTTTTGCTTTGTGTTAATGTTTTGAAATTGAAAAGTGTGAACTCAGCGTGTAAGGATCATTTTACAATAATCCTGCCAATTAGAGGAGCCAGCTTCAATTTCATCACATACATTTGCAATATTCATTCGGTTCAGGGGTTGGTGCGCATTGTTATTTACGTATGTTTGCGGCACCGCCTTAAACTCTCCGCCTATTTTTTTAACACAATGTAATGTTCTCTTGCATTTCAACCTAAATAAAAACATTCATATACAATATTAATGTATATTGCCGTTCAACGGCACGTCACGACAGTCCAACCATGCCGAATGTGGTTCCCAAAACAATTCTTTTTCAGGCAGTCGTCTGTTTTCTTTGGTTATGACTTTTTCATGTAATCTATGCCACAAAGTGTAAATGAGCGAGTTTTTTCTGTGTAAACTAGATGAACAGCTTGGAGTTGCACAATCAGCACATACAATTTATATAGATACGATCAGCAAACCATACTCAACTCCTGCTTTATGTCTGGTAAGGGCTGGTATTAATATACGAACCATATACAAATGTACATATTAATTTAAACAATTTAAAAAGAAAATGAGGGAAAAAATGCGCTTGGACTAGAATTTAAGATTATTATTTTGGTATTTGAGACGATTGGCGGGAGGTATCCAAAATCCAAAACATCTAACAAATTCTACGTATGGGTTACGTGAACATATTAAAGCAAATTAGGTGGCTCTAGGTCTTTCAGATTCGGATAAAAATCGATAAATATCGATAATAAGAAAACAGGGCGGGCTATCGATAATATGAAATAAACATGATCTGCGTATGGTATACACAAAATAATAAGAAATAAGCTAAAAACAGTTGAGTTTTATAAATTTAGCACAACGGTGAAAGGTCAATCATTATCGATCATTTGAAATTAACTTGTTCTGCCCATGCCACGGACGAGTCGAAATTCAGCTTGTAGCTTCCGGGATCGTCACGTTCCTACAGACGAACGGACAGACAAACATGGCTAAACTGACTCAGCTGATAATCCGGACCAAGAATATATACACTTTATAGGATCGGAGAAGCTACCTTTTGCCTGTTACATACATTTGCACAAAACCATTATAATATTACCCAAATATACAAATTTATAGCACTTGGAATCCAATTATACTGTTTAAGAATTTCTTTTCAAACCTCTACATTTCAAAAACTAGGTATATTGGATTTTTTCTCTCCGTTAAAAATGATTTAATTTGGACTACAAACACCAAAGCTTTTTTTATAATTAATACACCGTTTAATATCTGACAAGCCATTCCCAAGGCATGCTCAGAAACTTGACGGTAAATATTCGTTAGTATAAGAAAGATAAATGTAAAACTCAAACCTACTTAATGTTATTGAAGCTACACAGTTACATTTTTTTACTCTAATTGTTTAATATACATTAAAATACCCAAAAGTTGAAAAAAAAAGTTATTCACTCTCAGTGTATATTTCAGAAACCCACCAAAATATAAATTAATATTGGTTAATTCCATTGTCACCCATTCCCAAATACTCTCTTTTAATTAAGTAATACTTACTTAATCGAAAAATTTTATGTAGCACAACGAAAGCTGGTTATGTTTTGGTAAAAGTAAATGGTTAATACTATAATTACCATATACGACCTGAACCCAATACTAATAGGTATAGAAGTCGGATAATAGTTTTCTTAAACTAAAAGCCGATGAAGCATATTCCACCCCCGAAAGCATATTTTATTAAGGACGACTAACTGAATCATACCGATCTCTATAACTATGAAAGCTTCAAATCTTGCAAGCTGGTAAAAGTTGCAAAATTAGTAAGAGTAATCCCAGAAATATTTAAATTAAAGTCCTTTGCGCCTAAATTGAAAAATGAAGAGGTACAGCCATGTGCTTTAGTATTTAAACACATTTAAATACTAACTTTATGTGTTTAATAAATAAATAAAGTCAAACCATCGGATATCATATTATGGTTAAGTGTAGAGCGTAAAAATATTCATATAAAAGCTTACTTTTTATCAGAGGTAAGTCCGACATAAAAGCTACATTGTCATCCAGGGCAGGAGCTTGGACATCATCAACGGCGTTCTGCAGCGCTTGATGTAAAGCCAGCGATTCATGTTCATGTCCAAGTCTGGTGCCGTGTGCTGCTCCTGCTGATATTGCACTGCCGTAATCACTTCTTCTCTCCGTGTACGGAAAACCATGGGATAGCTGTGTCTATAAATGAATGAATCAGGAAATAATTACTCATAGTGGCTTTGGTCTAAAAAATTGTTAATAATTAAGTAAAATCAGGATACATCAATTTAAATAAAATCAAACAAGTAAAAACTCAATCACAGTGTAAATACGATTCAAACAAATAAGAAAGCTGTAGTAGGAGATACCTTGAACCCTACAATCTGTTTTTACAAACATTGCGCTCATATATTGCAGCTTTAATATTATTTCATTTCTTACCTAAAAACATGATCTTTTTGAAATTTTCAGGAACTAACAAGTGCTTTTAAATCTATGTAAAAACCAAAGCTCCAATCTTTGGTATTCGATGGAGCCTTTAAAGTCTCCAAGGTATAAAATAAAACGCGGTAAAATCTTGAAAAAAATTATAATCAATGCTACGTATTGATTAGAAGAATCTATATCTAACTTAAATAAAATCTAATCTAAAACTTTAGTAGTTTTCGAGGTTGAATAGGCAGACATGTCGAAATAAACTCAACTTATCGTCGCCTGAACAAGAATATTTTTACTTTATGGGGCCGAGATCCTTCCTTCTGTCTGTTACATATATTAGTACAAAACCACTATACCCTTACTACCAATTTTTAATGTGTGCAGTGTATAATAAGTAAGATTGCTGTAAGCGCTGCGACTCGACTAGGAATTACCGTATGTCCAATATTTGGACACATCGAATGGGAGCTGTCCTAATAATCATAAGCTAACTTTAACATGCACTGCTTGCTCGTGCACTGCTTGTGCTTGCTGCCACTTTGCTTGTGAAATTTGAGTAATTTTACACGTTTTATCAAGCACCTTCTTGATGATTCTTTTTGTTCGTAGCTCTCATATTTTTCGAAAAGGGAAGGACGAACAGACAAACGGGTATGGCTGTATCGGCTGTTGATTCTGATCAAGAATATATATACACATTATGGGTCGGAGATGCATCTTTCTGCCTGTTACTTAGATTTACACAAAAAAGCGGTATATCCTTTTTCAAGGTAAAAAAAAAGAAGATTCGACCTTACGACCGACACTCAAGCTGCAATAAATATTGCAGTCCAGACTACTAGTGTATTTATGTCTGACGCATGCAAAAATTAATTGCGCTTATCAAATTTTGCCATACGATCGCTTTTATAACTTCTGTGTTTCTTAACTGATCATAATAAAATGGTTAAGAAAATAACGAGATGCCCAATCTACGGGCGCGGAATTGATAGTGGTCAAATATGGTGGCCCTAAAACTAAAACTGTTGGAGAGATCGCCCTCAAGTGAGCGTGATACAAATCGAAAATTTTGTAACTGACTCCAAACTGGGGAAAAAAAGTTGTGATTTATTTGCCTGCCCATGCCCAATATCAATTTGACAATGCACAAACCCAATATAGCCTTTCCTCTTGTGAATAAATATATAAAAAAATATTAAGTTTTTCAAAAAATTAGTGTTTGATGAAATCCGATTGCAATTATTAAATTTAAAATAACGTAAATTAACATTTTTGTCAAATTATAAATCATCATAAATGCTGGGGTTGAAGCGGCCCTAAGCTTTGGCCAATCCCAGTGTCTAGGCAAACATGTATTTGTACTCGTTTTATGCGTGTATGCGCACAAGCTCAACAGGGGATACGCCTTTTCAAACGTCAACATCGCAAATGCCCTCCCCGTGGTTGCAAGGGCAGAGTTTGTTAACTACACGCAGAACTGTATGAGCATGCTGCTTAATACTTCGCTTACATATATATACATATATATATATATATGTATATATATACAAATATGTATATTTGGATGTATGTTTGTATGCAAACCCTTTTCCTTTTAGGCCAGGAATTTTCGTTGTTATTTGCAAGATGTTTCAGCGAAATCTCAAGAAAATTTTTTAAATACTTCATAACCTTTTTTTTGTTGTTGTGTGTGTTTTATAATGCACTTAAATGGAATTCAAAATGCCATAACTCTGGCAATGGCTGTAAGAATGGGAAACTTCAACGACTAACCCTATACTATATTGGCAAGATTTAAAAGTGAAGTATTTACCAAATTCTTGGTAATAAATTGCTATGTGAAATGCCAAAATGAAATGGGGAACTGGAAATATGATAAGTCTTCGTAGTAAGGATTGACTGCCCTTAAATGTACGCTAAGAACAATTTTAAAGCATAATCAAAAAGGTTTTTATGATAAAAATAACACAAAAACTGTTTATTAAAAACACTCAATTTTCAATCAATTGCTTCTATTATCGTTAATATCTGGCTGTTGCGAACTGCGACGGATGGACAAAAGTGCGGACATGCGGACGGATAAAAAAACAAACACAAAATGGTATGCGGTTAGAAACGTCCCCCTGAATTTCTTAGTTATTTTGGGACTCAATTACAGTGCTGTTTATAAGGTACGACAGTGGACGATAAATGGCAAAATAATAGGTAATACTTACAACATGTCCTTGCAACTCGTCCCTATGAGTTCTATGAATTCCCAGCTGATCTTGTGTGGATCTAAGGCCGGCCAACTGATTGTAGTGATGAAGTGGTGCATGGTGCAATGAAGAGAGGGGCTGGCCGTAGGGATCCGTGCCCAAATACTCGAGTGGTCCATGGTTCTGCAAATAGCCAGATATCTAAACTATTTTGGAAATGATACGTCCAGCTTGTGTGGCACCCCAATGTGGACCACTTACCTGTTGCTGAGGAGGGCTTTGAGCTGAGTGGTGAAAGGGTGGTGGGAAGTATGGAGGCTGAAAATCAGACTGCAGTGATTGGTGATGCATTGTAGCTGCTGACCCATGAGTGCCGCTGTGTCCACTGTGTCCGGACGTTGGTCCAGCTCTGCCTGAATGTCCTCCTGAGTGGGTTGTATAAGCCGGGCTACTACTGGAAAGGCCCAAGCTACCATGTCCACTAAGGCGTTCCTGTTATAAACATTATTGGATAGTTACATTTAAAATAATTAATTGGATTTTAGAATAATAATTAAACATATTATTTTAGTTAGTTATATTCTTATCCGATCTTCCCTCTAGTGTATGGATGTTGTGTTGTTTGTATGTTGATAGTTTTTATAGCTAAGTATTCTATTCATTAAAAATAGCACATTGAAATTAATATAATCTCAACATATATAAATTGACCAACAATGCACTAGACTATGCAACTATGCATTTTTAATGCTACCGCAACCTACATTAATTTCCATTTTATATATGTGTTTACACACACAAAACGATAAAGGCTGCGCAGCGCTGGGCTGGGTTTTCTTATCAGCACACACAATAAAAAAAAAACCCATTCTTCATCAACCTTACATTTTGGGGTAACTGTTTAAAGAACGAAGAAAAGATACAACCTCGAAAGCTCGATATTAGATGCTGACCAAAAATATATAGTTTATGAGACTAAAGATGCGTTTATTTGCCTATATTTCACAGCTGACACTTTTTGACCATTTTCAGAGGGTATAATAAAATGAGAGAGATTTGATTTGTCGAGAGATCAAAATAAAATGCTGATGGACTCAAAATTTACTCAAACCGTTTCTTAATTATTGTTAAATAAACTGTAATCGAAATGTTCTGTTCCGGCCCAGCAATATTCAATAGCTCGTCACTAGGTAAGTACACATGTTGCCGTCGGCTTTCATACTAATAATCTTTCGCGTCGATTTCTAGAAATTCGGTATATGGCATCTCTCACCTGAATTTCAATTACAGCAGGCATATCCACATAAGATAAAGTCATGTTATCATATTGTGACTAAAAGTTTAATCTTACATATTTTTTAAGTCTCAACACAGATTTCCTGATTGGATCACTCAATGAATCATTAAACTCATTGTTGTATTTCAAGTACTAATCACAGATACTTTTAGGAACTACTTAATAAAAATTTCCATATTTGACACGATATTATATATATTTTGCATGTATTGAAAAGTTCTGAACAGCTTAGTGGTAAGCACACCAACGGTGGGATAATTTAGAAAACTAATTCGACCCGACGGCGACGACAAACGGCAAAGACGATAGCGACGACAGCGACGACAGCAGTCCGTGAATGCCAAAAACGAAATGAAAACTGGTCGCGACCGTGTGCCGATGCCGACAGGGCAACATTACCACCGGCAGTAACAGCAGTAACGCAGCAGCAGCAGCAGCAGCAGCAGCAACAGAAGCAACAGCATTAGCCCAGCGCTCGATGGCAGCGTCGTAACGCCCGTCACACGCGTCGGATGTTTTTGCATTCGTCAATCGGGTCGAGTAAAAATTGTACGCATGTATGTATGTAGCATGTATGTACATACATATATACATACGCATACGGCATGTAATAGCGAATTCCTTGCAGAATATGACGAATCAAAGCCTAAATGGTATATCCATTTAATAATATTCATTATTAAATAAGCTTTTGTGTATATTTTGAAGTTGCATTTTCAATGCAGTCGCACGGAAATAGTCACATTTGGGTAAAATGGCGGTTTTCACGTTTTTCGGCATTGTTTTCCATACAGTAGAAAAGGCAGGGGACAGTGGTTCAATATAATTCGTCACATACAACGATCCGCGAAGGTAGATTCATTTTATTTGTATTTTTGTGGTTTATTTTTTTACTTTTTATTATTGTTTTGCTGTTCCTTGAAGCTGTTTCAAGCATCTACGAAAAACAACCTGAGGACGTAAATGAGTGAAAACTAGATGTAAGATTTCGAGAAAGACCCAATACTGATGTTGTATTTTTCTTAAAGGTAATTTTTATAAAATGGCTAATATAGCTATATTTAAAATATTTTATATAATATAGCACATCCGCTACATAGAATCGAAAATACCAACGAGCATTATTGATGATTTAAAATTTTTTATATATATCTTTTATGATGGAATTTAAAAATATGTTAAATGAACAGTGAATAAATCTGGCAAATGAACCTGAAATATTTCTAATAAAATTTGGTATAAATAATAAAATTCAACTTTAAAATCATATTTTATTCATCCATCTGTATATTCTGAATTCAGCTGGGGACATAATCGGAAAATTAGTATCTGTAGTTCTGGTGTCAATTTCAGAATCGAGTTATTCTGAGCAATTGCGTTCTGGGCGGGCTTGGTTGCGAAATATAGGGAACTTTTAATAAATGTGATATGAGAATAAATTTGGACTGTGTCAAGTGAATTTTTGAATCTTTCCGATTTAAGAACTAACATGGTAAGAATACCGAAGCATACCCGTTATATGAAATATGGCTTCATAAGCAAAGAATAACTGTTTACACGCCGCTTTGATGACCTAGCACAAATACAAAAACGAATACAATACTGTTTCACAAGCGGATTGTTGAAACGTATGCTTAAATATGTACGTATGTGTGCTCGCAAGAAACGGCCAGGTCGGGCAAAGGGTTGATCTTTAAATTTGTGTCAAGACGCATACAAACTTACAAATGTAGTATATGGCAGTAATATTTGTATACACAGCCATGCATGCACACACATAGAATATTGACTTTGGAGCGGCGAGAGCAGTGGCCATGAATGGCTTCTGATATGGAAAGCCATTTTCACATCCTGTTTCGCAAATCCTTAGAAAATCCAGGATGTACAGAGATTTAAATGATAATGTAAATATGCCATAATACAAGTCAACTACAATGAACGCTAATGTCTGGTTATTCATAACTGCTATTGTTGGTTTTTAAAAATTTGTACGATTCTTGCAATGGCTTCCAATACAAAAATGACGAGACTCATTATTATATTTTCTATTTCTTTTTTTTACAAAAATTAGCATTTTTAATAAATATCTTAATGTAAAGATATATTTGGACCTAATATACTGTTTACTTTGAGAATTGAACATAAATTGTTAGTCAGTCTATATCTATGTAAATCAAGAAGCTAAGAGAGTAAAAATATTTGTTTATTTATAGATACGTTTAGTAATACAATCATCATACAATGATCGTCGTTTAATATGCTCAAATTATATTATTGACAACCAAAGGGGTTGAGAGTTTAATTTGCATATTATTAATAAATAATACATCATACATACATATATGAATGTACACAAAAAAGTAATATTTACGCTAAAAAATGAATCGAAATTTCAGTGGTTTAAAGATTTAAATTTAACTAATGCCTCAATTTTTGTATTTGTCAAAGTTTTACAGTTTCTATGTATATTTCTATGTATTTTCGCTTCATGAAAAAGCGATGCTAAGAAACATATGTATGTATGTATACATACATACATGTATGTTCATCATAGCTTTTCGGTGTATATGGCTAGCGCGAACGTGGCAATTGCGATCTGGACACGACTTTATTGTGGTTTTATAAATTAAAATAATTTTGATTGATTACTTTGGATTATCTTGTCATTTGCCAGCATCAAATAGAATATTTAACGATACAGATAAACCGGTTTGCGTGTGTTTTGTATGAATTTCGGCTTTTGGTTTTTTGACTCAACAGATTTCATGCAGACTCACTGAAAAATGTGCGTTAGAGTTTGATCCAAACCAAAGCTAGACCTCGCTCTAGACTCCAGTTCACTTCGTAATATTTGCTACCAAGAAAAATCATTTAAAACAGCTTTTGTTGCTACGAGTGCCAACGAACAAGTGAGCCTCACTCACCGAGGGCCTCCAAATGATGTTGATATTGGGATTCCAGACTCTTCTCCACAAGCGCTTCATAATTGGTTATTACTTGTATACTAATGTCAACAGATAAAGCATCTGCATAATTCCGAGTAAGTATAAGAATAGGGTGTGCAAAATACTTTAATTCTGTAAGCTTAAATTATTAGATGGTGTAATCTAAGGTTTATTTTGGGCTGCTATCGTCATACTTTTATTGAATAGTGTATATCGAGCCTTTTACCTTGGCCAAGAAGTTGTCAATGGGTAATGGCCTATCATACTGATATTTAGAAATCATCTTACTTACGTTTAAGAAAAGCAATGCTAAATTTTATTACATAATAACTTATCTGTACATTAAAAAGCCCCTTGTTAGAAGTTGGATACCCTGTATATAAATGCAAAAACAAAAACAAAGACAAGCACTCACGTCGCAAGCTTCGCACTTTATGTAAATTAATTTTCGATTAACTCAATGTCTTCTATTATTTTGTATGGCTTTAATCTAAATGTGTGTAAGTCGGCTTTACATCCTTATTACAGTTCGATTACGTAACTAAAGTTTCTTTAATAGTCTCTGAGATCGACATGCTTATACATCCATGGGCTAGTTAAGAATAAATATATCTTATAAAGTCAGACAAACCTATTTAGCCATTTTAACGAACAGATTTAGAATTAGAATATCAAATATTAAGTATTCACGAACTTTGGCTATCTGACTAAATGCTCGAATTTGTTAAGTTCAAGCAAAATGTTTGTTTTGGATCTGCAGATTGCAAATTGTATTATAATAATTCGTTACGCAACCCAAACAATTCAGAGCATAATTGTTTAAGATTGGTATGCAGAGGTACAAGTTAGCAAGTTTCAGTGTGTCGTGTAAGTGCGTATGTGTGTGTGTGTGTGTGTGTTTTTTTGTATTATTTGTTTGATTCCTAGGTATTAAGTATTATGTTTTCAATCACATGAGTTTTTGAATTGTATGCTATTGTCAGTCGTGAATATGCTGAAATTGGAAATTTACACTGGTGGTCAATACTCCCATACCGTAATTCAAGATATAAATAAATAAATTATAAAGGTTGGCATGGCTGACTGGCTGGTTTGTGAAGCCACAGGTAGACAGTTGGAAGCTGTTGAACAGGTCGAAATAGTTTCACCTCCACCTCAAGTGTGTGCAGAACGAAACATAGACATACACACGCACATACATACACACACAAATGCGCACTACACATGGTATTCTAATGAAATGCTATCCACTCGCCAATGATCAATTGTCATTAAAAGAGCTTTGACTCCAAATTCGGTCTTTTTCATTACACAGGTAAAGCGCTAAACATTTTGCCGTCAATTACCCCTCTCTTGCCTATCCAAAACTTATACATTTTTAATCAGTATGCATAGGTTAAGTCAACATTATTATGATTTTCATTCTCTGCTAAGTAAACACCCTCGAACAACACTGACCAAATATTAACTTTTCAATAAGACAAAACTTAAAAAAAAAAATGTGCAAAACACTTTTAAACAGACAGGACTGCTCTAGTCGGGAAAGCCCATTCAAACCCAAACACACACATGTGACTAATCTATCCGATAGTAATGAAACTGAGATGCTATAGATTCTATATGTTCTGTAGTATGAAAAGTTATTCATTTTCATCGGTTTTCCGATCATTTAAAACAAACCCAATCTTCGGCTATGGAAGCGCAGACGGACAAACCGACAGACAGACATGGCTAAATTGATTCCGCTGTTGCTCTTGAACAAGAATGTACATACTTTATGAGGTCGTATATGCTTGCTTCTACCTGCTAGATACATTTGCACAAAGCATATTTATTAAAACATAGTCACAATTCGTATATGCATAAACAAATTACTATTTTTATACAACTTGTAAACTCTCGAAAAAAAATTGAGTCGATATCGGAGTGTCAATCAATTGTATTCCAATACAGTCTCTTTAAGTTTCAGCATAAATATGTAACTAATCTCAGGCCATTTTTATATACTCTGAAAATTGTGCAATCATTTGGACATATATAGAGTGCTTTTTTCGAAAGGGGGGTGAGAAACGAAAAAACAGCTGCTGCCTATTGCAGGGTAGTCAGAAACTCTTGAACAACGGTTATTCTTTTTAGAGCGTTTTCAGTTTGTGCACAGCTTTAGCATGATTTATTTGTATGTGCCCTTCGATAATAAATACATAAAAAAAAAAACTAACTTGGAAAATATTTTGTTTTGAGCTTTTTTAAAATTAATATTATGAGAGTACTTGGATAATTATCCAAGGTTTAATTATACGATTTTTAGTTTTGATTTTTTTTACATTTTTAATTTCATTAACAGAAATATTCTATACAATTGCAAAACCAAATTGGACGGGCAGAATAAAGTATGTGTAACTATTTACAAGAAAAAATTCCATTTTAATGGACTTTATTGTTTACTAAAACTCACAAATGTGAATTATTGAAACAAAAGTCTTTCTAATTTGGAATGCATATATTCCCTTTACTTCTACTTCAAAAATTGCAATTTCTATCACAATGGCACCTTGAAAAATCTTGTTTAAGTTGTATTATATAGACAGGATACGTCTTCGATTTGGTAACTCTAGCTTACAAACTGTGGGAGATATAGGCATATGTTATTTTAAAGGGCGGCGGCGTAAGGGGGCGTTCTAGTGGATGTGGCTCGAATGGAATTTGGCATTAAATTGTACGAGATATAGATTTTAGCGATTTGCGGGGGGTGGGAGAGGGTGTGGCCGGGACATTCTTTTACAAATCTTTAAAGGAGCTAACCAGTTAATTTCCTACCAAATTTGGTGACATGAGCTAGAAAACTGTGCGACATTTGGATTTTCGTGGTTTGCGGGGGAAGGAGCTTCCCAGTAATTTATATCCCCAATTTGGTGACTAGTTAAAAAAATATGGGAGATATAAAAATTTTCAAGTTTTAGTGGGCATGGCCAGGAAATCAAGAATGCAATCTTTGGGGGACGTCACCATCTATCTACATACAAACTTTGGAAATAAAATATAAATCAGATATATCGGTTTTTACGATTACGGGGACGGGAGGGAGCGTGGCCGAAAAAGTTTGTACCCTGAACCCATTGAAAATGGTAGAAGGAGGCATCTCCGAACCCATAAAGTGTATATATTCTTGATCAGGACGACGAGCTGAGTTGATTTAGCCATTTCCGTCTGTATGAACGCAGCGATCTTGGCAACTACAAAAGCTAGAAAGCTGATCTTGGTCTTATGCAGTTCGTATATATTAACGTATTTTTTTCGATAACTTGCCCCGTTTAATTAATATCGATAAAAATCGATAACAACCTTTGGTTTTCGTACAATATCTCGGAGACTATAAGAAATAGAGGCAACAAATTTAATGCGTTATGTGCGTTTTAACTAGACGCAAATTTTGATACCGGATTTTGGATACCTAATCCCAATCGCCCCCAATATCGACAAAACCATAAAAATCGCAAATCAAAAACTACAGACCTGAAAATTGGTTTGTACATGTATTTCAATGCTGCTAATAAATCCTGACAGTTTCATAACGATTATACATTTAGTTTAGCAGTGGGGCACGCGCAGCAACCAAGTAAAGTGCGTGCGGCGTGCATTTGTGTGTGTGTGTCTGAATTTGTGTATGTATGTATGAATGCAAACGGGTTGAAATGCTTATGAAGATAGATGGCAGGGTTCAGGTTATCTCCTAGTCGGGCGGCCCCGACTAGCGCCCTCTCACTTTTTTTTTATGATGTTTGGAGGAACATTCCAGTACAATATATCCAAAATTTTGTGACGAGCTCCAAAACTGTGTTAGAATCTGTCTACATACCATGTTTGGTGACTAGCTTTAACATTGTGGACTTTATGAATTTACTTTTTAGGTATTATCGGTTTGCTTCGCCCCCAGTGGGCGCAGCCCGCAATCCTTAACAATGCTTAGCACACTACTATATATCCAAAATGTAAATAAGAAGCCAAGAGATATGGCCCCCACTATGGAACTTAGAATCTTGATTTGCTAAGCTAATATGATCGCTATGACATTTTGAGGACTCAATAAGAGCATACAAATGTATGGACAACCAATTTGCAAGTCTCTAGCATTTGATTGGATTTGTTTTTTTTTTTTTTTGTTTTATTAATAACTGGGGCGATTTGGTAGCTTTAGCTCATATTTTTATGCCCTGAACCCATTGCAAATGTGTAGAAGCTGCTTTTGGGCAATTGTTTTGGAAAGCGGCCTCTTTTAGAATTAATGGATTGTGGCACCCTCTATGTGGAATTTCAAAAATAGGAGTTCTGCAGTAGCTAGCTTTGGAACTTGTGGTGTAGCCACGTGACCAACCGATGGCGCAAACAATTAAGAACATGAACGCAAGCAAAACTTATTTAGATAGATCTAAATAAGTTCAGTACCGCCATTTCAAATGTTATGGAAAAGTTTATTGCTATGAAATTATTTCGATATAAGAAATATGTACATATGTATGTATGCACTAGGCATGTCATCATGCATAAGTCGATATTCGAATTAATGTTTTCTCAATCGACTAATAAATAAATAATTAATAATATAAAGTTATAGATAAATAAAATAATTGTAGCTTGCAAAAGTTTCTTAAATTGGAAAACAAAAGCATTCCTGTGCCTTCACATGCACTGCTTGTGCAAATAATATGCAAATAAATGTGCCTTTAGAAGTAAAGGGAAATTACTTCTACTTCATAACATGCAACTTCAACCACAATGGCACATTGAAAAATCTTTTTCATACTTGTACTACATAGACAGGATACGCTTCGTTGGTGCAATATCAAAATACCTAATATTTATATGACATATACAAATACTTAAGCAACATAGGAAGAGCAAGTAAAAAGGTACACACGCACGGTACTTCATAAGTATTGTAGTGATTAAAAAAAAAAAATAAATAAATAAAATAGCTATCCACATATATATTTTGGTGAATTTGGCATTAAATTGTATGAGATATAGATTTTTGCGATTTGCGTGGGTGAGAGGGTGTGGCCGGAACATTCTTTTATAAATCTTTAAAGGACCTAATCAGTCAGTGGAAGATAAATTCCAAATTTGGTGACTTGAGCTATAAAACTGTGCGAGATTTATATTTTCGTGGTTTGTGGGGGAAGGAGCTTAATATATATCCCAAATTTGGTGACTAGCTTAAAAAATATGGGAGATATACACATTTTTAAGTTTTAGTGGGCGTGGTGATTTTGTACGTGATTTTTTCGTCAGATATATCGGTTTTTGCGATTACGGGGACTGGAGCGATTGTGGCCGAAAATTGTTTTCTATGATGTTTGGCGGAACATTCCAGTACAATATATCCAAAATTTGGTGACTAGCTCCAAAACTGTGTTAGATATAGGCATAGCAAATTTATAGGGCGAGGCGCTGGGGGGCGTTACAGTGGATGTGGCTGGGATGCCAAGTCGCAATCTTTTTGGGAGGTCGTCGGCTATCTACATATCAAGTTTGGTGACTAGCTTTAACATTTTGGACTTTCTCAATATATTTTAGGTTATATCGGTTTCCCCCGCCCCCAGTGTGCGCAGCCCGCAACCCCTAACAATGCTTGACACACTACTAAATATCCAAAATTTGAATATATATCTCTTGGCCCCCCTAGGGAACTTAGCATCTTGATTTGCTAAACTAATGTGATCGCTATGACATTTTCAGGACACAATAAGAGCATAAAAATGTAGTACAACCAATTTGAAAGTCTGTAGTGTTTGATTTGTTTTTTTCTTTTTGATTTATTAATAATTGGGGCGATTTGGTGGCTCTACTTCTTGTTTTTATACCCTGAACCCATTGAAAGTGTATACAGGTTTTGGGCAATTGTTTTATATAGTGATTGTTTGGAAAGCGCCCTCACTTAGAATTTACGGATTGTGGCGCCCTCTATGTGGAATTTCAAAATTAGGAGTTCTGCAGTAGCTAGCTTTGGTACTTGTACAGTAGCCACGTAACCAACAGATGGCGCTATTAGACTAGCATTAATATGTCGACAAACAAAACTTATTTAGATAGATCTAAATAAGTTCAGTACCGCCTTTGCAAATTTAATCGAAAGATTATTGCTATGAAATTATTTCGTGTATAAGAAATATGAACATATGCACTAGGCATATTATCATGCCTAAGTCGATATTCGAATTAATATTTTTACAATCGACTAATAAATAAATGATTAATAACATAATGTTATAGATAAACACAACATTTTAGCTTGAAAAAGCTTCTTATTTTGTAAAACTAAGGCATTCCTGTTTTTCTCAGTTTCCATCTGAATTTGAATTGAATTGAACTTGCAGGCAGCACAAGCAGTTCATGTGAAGCTGCGTGTTTTTCATTGAAGCAGTTTACAGTTTAAGTGCAAATAAATGTGCTTTTATGTGGCGCTCAACAATTTCCTGGGCAGGAACATTTTACTATTATTGCTTGTGTTGCTTTCGAAGTTGAAACTCGATTTTTAACTACGTACTATTCAATTTTTTTCGCTTTCATAGCTCAAACTTTAATAGTTAGCGGGTTTTTGCCTCCTCATAAGGCACATATTATATGTACAAATGTACATATGTATGTATGTATATATTATGTCCCTTTAAATTAACTGATGTAACAATGTTAGCCGCATTTTGATGATGAAGTAAATTAAAAAAAAATTTTAAAAAACAATCATTTTAAATTGTAAATGAAAAATTTGATTTTTATACTCGTTCACAATGGCTTGTGTAATGTTCTTCTTGTCTTCTGGCCATCCGTCTGAAAGAATTTTTTATTTCACCTTTTGAAGCTAGAGACATGAAACCTAAAACATATACTTGTAACCAGGTTAGATAATGTCTTATAATTCTTTGACTACACACACTGGGGTCGTGACAGATCGATTTAATCTGTATATATCCCCCAGTTTTAAAGCTATATGCAACAAATTTTGTACTGATGACCTCCTCTTAAAATAGAATAAGCAATTTTCGCAACGACCATTCTTGCCCCCAAATTTACAAAAATCGTAATTTTCGCATAGCTATAAAATTTCATTTTATTTTTTATTTTATTTTCCTGTATAGATGGGCATTTCGAATTGCTATTCGAAATAAATATTGATAAGGACAACTAAATTTTTTAACACTTTGAAGAATCGGCAATAAATATGAAATTAAATTGGCGTCTTGACAGAAGCATTTTCAATAGTGAAATTAATACATACAGGTGTAAGTGCGGGAGCACAGATTATGTTCATAAGAACTCATAAGAAACCAAATATGGACTCATTCGCATTCCTCGTCAATGACGTAACAATTTGGAGTAGTTAAACAGTAGCTGTGGCCACAAATTGGCATCCGTCTGTTGCCGTTATTACTAAAATTACTACATCAAATCGTTCCACTTAACCGAAAATGTTCCAGGTCTGGACTGTTTCGCGTATGCTTTTGCTCAATTTTTCGGCTGCTGGCAGGCCTATATTTTAAAACTGCCAATTAGGCATGTACAATACATACATATGAGAATTCTCTAATATTTGGAGAGGCTTAGTTTCGAGCAAATTTATTATTTTCCAAAAGCACCGATCACAGCCCGATGACAATATCGCTTCCATGCTTTTTTCTGCTACCCCGTGTACAACTAAAAAGATATATAATATACAAGTAGGGTTTTATGGGCAAGCCAAAGGTTCCACATTAAAATACATTAAACTTTATGTCTTGATTTTAATTTCCATTTTAATCAACTTCAGTCTACATGATTGGCTTCCGAGACACATTTTTGAAAACCTGCATTGACATAGATACGCTTACTGATTTACATAATACGAATTTCTACAAAACACCATATTTCTATTGTCTTGTGCGAGTTAAGTAGAAGCTCTAGTTGTCGAACAGAATTTGTAGCGCAGAATTTGTTGTGCAGTTGTGTAAATATTTCAACTTCATATGTGCTGATATGTGGTTAGTGATGCCGGATGTAATTTGAATATGAAAGAGAAATGCGTGGCCCTCATAACATATGATATTTTGCTTTATATAGAAATGCTCCTTCGCTGGACGTCCGGTACAGCTATGTGAGTTGGATCGGCAGGATGGACTAAAAAAGTTTTCGGCTATAAATTAAATGTATTCAAGAGGAACCGTTCAACTCAAAATATAATATTCGTAACAACAATGAAAATACGTGGAGAACGATAATCGATTTTTGTTTATTACGCTCTCGCTTCTCCTTGTTCCCTGACTGCATTCGTACTCACCTCATTCTCATTCTTCCACTGCCTTCAGCAGACTTTGCCCCCTCGCCCGTTCGCCCTCTTTCACACCCACTGTCATGACGAGGCCGACATCTGCTTTTTAATGAAGTAGTAAAACTCATTCATAAATGTATTCAACCGGGATGTACGCACAGCTCAGGATCAAGTGAAAATGAAGGGACTGCGGAGGGACATGGACTGTAGCTTGTGTTCTAGCAGGTTTATGACGAATAGCAGAATAAGAATTTATTTGCCAAGCACCCAGCCAGTCATCCAGGTAGACTCGGGCCAACAGCAGACCGGCTTAAACACCAACCCAACCTCGACGGCAAAAAACCACTGCCAACTGCAGATCGGTCGCCGGTGCAAGGCTGCACTCGGTTCTCCTCTTGGCTGGGCTTAACTGGCGTATTCCCGAACAAGCCGATTCCTGCTTTGCCACGAGCCTAACACACGCCGCAGTTTCGACACTTGCTATCTTTCGAAGTTCGCATCCGCGTTGCGAAAATTTACATTTATCTTGCATTTCAATTTCATTTTGAGTGGACTTTTTAATTTCCTCTTTGCAAATGAAATCAATTTTGATGCGATGTTGGAAAGAAGCACTTACATATTCATAATGATATCTACTCGTGTTTGCATACTATGCCTGTCTTATTGTCTGCGGATCTGTATATAACGTTAATATTCTTGAAGTTATTAACTTTGTCTTCTACAAAGTCAGTGCCCCCTTAGAAGCCGAAAAAACGGGCAAGCGACTGCCGTACTGGGAGATACCCTGCACCCAACTCACAACTGCAGTTCAATGCACTGGATATCATACAATTGGACACAAAAACAATCAAACTACATTCCTAAAGCTGCGAGCTTCGTTGCTCTGCTAAAGGTCTCCAAATTGTGTATCCCTTAAGAATAGTCAATGTCACTGGTCCCAATAATCTCTGAAATACTCCTGAACAGCGGAAATGATTTATATTCCTACTATAGATCAGAAGACTGATCTAAATAACTACTTAGAAGTTTCTCTGATAATATTAATTAGTTAAAAACAGTTCGCAAGTACGTTGCAGAAGTCTTTAATTTGCGTTTCATTTGAATCAGCATTCTTCTTTTTTATGTCTCAGGCTAAGTTTTATTTACTAAAAACTTGCCGGTTATTCAGTTGTGATTTACGTGGACATCGGCAATACATTAACGTCGTTTTACAAGCAAATAATCGAAAGACTGATTCTTCTTCCCCCTTGCAACTTAGCGTTCTTCACCAGAGTTATTCAAATCCTCCGTAATCCGCATGATTTTTTATTACCTCGCACTGTTTTGTAGACGGAACTTATGGTAAAATGTACGGAAATTCCAGCTCAATTTTAAAAATTAGTGTCTTAATATAATAAACTACTACTAAGGAGACTGCCGGCTCAAAACAATTAAAATTAGTTTTTACCAAAATAAGTGCTAAATAAATGAAAAAAGGTACGAAACATAATTTCGTAAGCAAATATGGTTAATCTTACTTTTTTGACATTTGGGAAACCAAACACAGAATATTTATTAAAACTCAACCAATTCAAAGGCACGTAGAGGTGATTTTTTTGTGAAACGGTTACAGTGAAAACATTCTTTGTATTAGGTCATAGAAAAAGTTATATTAATTTGAAATATGAAAATGCGTAATATACACAATATTCTATATATTCTAAGTTTTAAATAGTGCCGTAGTCGGGAGACTAGGTGAACCCAGCGATCTGTCGGTACATACATACACTGACATAACACATACATTTATTTTAACCAAAGTTGGTGTCTTCAGCTCTTAAAATCTTCGAAATTAGCTTAAAAATTTTAGGTTGTTTTAGATACTCATCGATCGTTTTAAATGGGGTTAAGGTATATAAACTCTAGTGCAATTGCGAGTTGATATTTTATATATATAATAAATATATCAGAGTGACATAATCGGGAGCGCTCGACTAACAGATATCCTGAACCCGCGCAGCTGGGTTTTCTTTACATCTATTTAAACCTCTTTGTATACTTACACTAATTCATAAACAGCTGCGCACATTGGGCACTAAATTTTAAAATATCTTCTAAAATAAATATATGATCGTAATTAAATATTCAGGCCTTGACAATGTACAATGTTATCAATAGTTCGATCATTTCAGCGTAAAGTATACTTAGCGCACAGGGCTATATCGACTTGAATAGGATGTATGCACACTTTGTGGGATCGGGAATACTTCCGTTTGCCTGCTACATATACATATGAGTAACGACAACTTGCAGCTGTGTTCAGGGTATTCCCTCGTCAAGCGGTCCCGGCTAGAGCCTTCTTACTTTTATTTAAAGTTAAAAAGCTATGGCCACCAGAGCTGTTAGCTTGAAAGATGGGTATCGCTGAATTGTTCTTCAATTTCTATACACACTGGACTGATTTAACCTTTTTTTTATAAGTTTGACTTATGATTGTGAAAATCAGTTTTTTCGTATATATGTAATTAAGTACCTAGCTAAGCAAACTGTGATGGGAACCTTGAAGCAATAAACCTAAAAATTCCTGGTTTTTTTTTTATCAGTATGTTGCAGTTTTGCAGATATCAAAATCGCACGCAAATTGGGCGCTACGTTGAGTTTTGTTGTGCTTCAATCTCATAAATTATTTTGGCAACGCATCACGCGAGAAACTTATACCTGATTTGGCGCAGCCAGCCTTCAGAACGACTAACTAAGGGAGATAACGCTAACTAACACATTCGGCATACCCATTTCAACGGCTATGCGAAATAATTTTTGTGGGCGATGACTTTTGCACAGCCTCTTTGTTGTGTTTTTGTTTTGATCTTTGGCCCTTGCCCCGTCATTTTACCCTATATTTTTGGGCAGGGATCAAAAAGTTCTTGGAATGCCGATAAACCATATAATTTTACTAATTGAATGGGGGTGGATAAACGTAGCCAATGTAAACTCCAGACGCACGAATACAATTTTTCTGCTCCATGTCATACTCTGAACTCTAGCCAACTAAGAAGCTCCCAACGGTTAGATACTCTGTTCTGAGCAAACGCTTGCACGACAAAAGAATTAATAATTGATCACAATATTAAATACTGCGAAGGCTGGACTATATGAACTATATTTATTAATGTATATGTACGAAAATCATTGATTTTATTTGGATCGCTTTCAGGTAGTTATGTATGTGTTCTTCTTCAATTTAATTTTTTAGTGGGTATAAATATATGATGTTTGGTATCTAAGATTATATCTTACATTCGATGAAATTATTGATTTATTTGTTATTTCCCATCAGGCAAGCTTTATTACAATATTCTGTTCACAATGTAGAGAAAGTAAAGTGTCCGACCGTCTGGCTTTCCATTCTTATAAAGTTTAATTGTCAAAAAATATGTCATATGCGGCTTTAATATAACTTTTATTCTTCATCATATGCCTAAAATTTAACATCTTATCGGCATCGATAAATATATATTATTTGCATTCTTTGTTAGAAAACACAGCAACCGCATTTTATTTCGTCGGAGGATTAAGTTCTACCTGTTCTCCAAGGATGGTTTAAATTAGTAAATATGTGCCCGAAAAAAACGAAAGATATTTCTGAAATTTAATGTTGGCAATCTTTGTTTTTTTAACTTTTAAGCTCATGTCACTATATAGTCGTATATATCTTTAAGTTTCAAAGCAGGAACTATGAAATTTCTCCTATAATGATTATCGCACAAATCTACCTATTCCTTTTAGTTTTATAGTTTAAGAGAAGCCTACGTGAGATGACAGTTTTGTGACCGACCCGATTATCAAAACCTTTTCTTTGTCTTGTTTTTTAAGTCTTTGCTTTAAGATTAGGGACAAATTAAATCCGGAGCTCTTTTTCATCATTGCGAGCTTCTTGGCCGAGAGTATATTTCAAGTGGTGCAGAAAGGATCGCTCCAACACGCATAAGCGCGGGCGTTCGACAAGACAATGTTTTGGGCCCCAAATTAAACGGTCTTTTCACGCACGATATGCCCAATGCAAAGAGCAAATGTGTTTATGAGCCAACTGACATCCTGCAGGAGTATCTCAAGCTAAAATTTGGCATTGCAGTGAATCCTGACAGGCCAGGCAGCGAGATACCTAACAAGCCGAAAGCTTTAAAACCATCCCAACGACCTGGCAAGAGTCCTGCTAATAAAATGAAGAAGGCGACTTAAAATGATTTACCAAACAGACCTAGTCGACTCATAAGCCACTCACATTAACCGACAGCTATTAAAAAGCAATTTATTTATTTAGTTTACATTGAAAGACCAATATAAGTAAAGGCCAATGCTAAAAGTGAATACGATATATTTAATATATATTTAAGAAAACGGCGATATATAACACTCAATTTATTTTATGCCGTGACTATATTGTGACACCAGACTATCTGTCTATCTACCCGAATAAAATGTTCGAATAACGTTCAAAAACAAACTTTCATATATTTCAAACAAACTCATCTGCACGTATAAAATGAGTACATAGAATCTAATAGCAGTCAGAGTTTTAAATACTTTTATTTGGTATTTATGTATTATAAATAAATAATATATATATATATAAAATATAGAATTATTGTCAAACATCATTGATCTGACCGGGCACAAAGTCTGCGTATTATTAAAGTAGGATTCGTAAGCGCGGAAATAGCCGCTTTTGGGTCATTGAGGTTGAAACTACATTGCACATACTAGCAGACTATCCCGCCCCCTATGGCAGAAGGTACCTCAGCAAGCTATTTCTCAATGGAAGGGAACTGAGAAGTCCCAACCCGAGGACAGATTAGCTTTTGGCCCAGTAGTGGGTACAACAGATGTATCGAGGTTGCCGCGCGGCAGCCGCTTTAATGATAATAACATATATTGTTATATTATTATTACTCAATTTATGTTGGGCATACTAGTGTATATTTAGTCCTAGTCCAGATAGATCAAAAATATACATTATACATTAAAGGTTGTCTCTTGGTCATATATGCAGATTATACATTGCTTTAGGTAGGAAGCCCTTTTGGTCTTTTAGGAGATTCAAAATTGCAACGTTAAGTGCGCTCCATTATTATTATAAATTGGGCTTTAGCTGAGCTGCTAAAATGTATGGTAATCAATCTGCTAAGATCGCAGACATGGCTTACTTCAAGTTGTATGGTAATTACCCTGAGCGGTTGCGTGCACGAAATTTTTATGTCAATCAGAGATCACACAGCCCCATTGGGTTTAGTGGTTCAATATCAGATTTTAAGTATTTTAAACAGATACACTGATACTGATTCTGGCTGACAGGTAATTGGTCAGCGTATACGTTTCCTAGGACATTATCCAAGTCTCACGGGTCGACGGCTAGTTTGACATACATTCGCATACCGATTGTGATCGGGCCCGTGTTTAAATTGCAATTAATATACGAATCGTTGGCTAAGTATGTTCCGATCTTACCATCATAAACTTTTGATCCTCAAATTGATGGTCATTGGTCCGGTGTAAGATATGCATTTTTATTTGGTTGTTGGATCCCTTGTATTGCGGTTACATAAATTATGTTCGTTGAAAATGAATTTCGTTTTTTTCCTTTATTATTATTAGACGTTTATATTTTCACTGTCACTAAATAGAACACTTTGATCGTTTAAAATAAAAACAGGTACAATCGCTCAGTAGATAGATTTATTTTGGCACTGAATAAGGCAACTATAAGTCATATGAGTACATGCTTATATAAATGTTTACTTGTGGTAAGTATATCTATGTATATTAACAGCGCCGTGATTATTTTTTATTTTTTTATTTATAGATATGTTTGTCACTTATCCGAAGTGAAAGTGATGGCAATTACAGGTGCACTGAGTATACGTAGGTGGATGCTTACAATAAAAAAAAGGTAATTTTTACTCGAGCTGTTTGCAATCGTAAGAAATGTCGAACACACAGCATAATATTCAGTTGGTTTTTCGAAAAACCCGCAAATAAACTTCTGCCTTTGCGCAGCCACTGACGGCTATTCTCGACTGAACTAAATTTTCTGTTTGGACGTAAAAACCTTCAGGGGATGTATTGCGATGCTGACGATGCTGCTGTTTGAATACAGATGTGTTCATACATAAACACACACACACACACACACATATATACACACACATCACACACAGAAACTTGCACGCACACTTTATTCAAGCATATACACACACATGTACATTATATTGTATATGTATGTGCGTACAAACCTATAAAATCCCAAAGACCGCTCGCCGTTTTGTGAGCCGCACACACTTTTCGTAACACACACACACACACATACACGTACAATAAGGCGCTGACCCACCCCGGAGCGAGTTTTCAAAACCGTGATTCAACTCTCTTACCTAAGAGACAACACTAAGAGTGGCGAAAAGAGCACGAAGAGCACTGTGCTGGCTGCAAACCGGTTGGGACACGAACTCCTCTATTCTGGTTTGCCTGCTGCCCTGAGTTTTACTTTGGGGTAAATCAGCGCCAAACCAAACGTTAATAATTTATTAAAATTTGGCTTGAACTTATTGCAATACATATAATTTTCGGCAGGACAATACTTTCTTCTCGGTTTAAAAATTTTTAATTCTTACTAGAAATTTAAAGAATATAATAATAGCAAGAAATCCCGTTAATTGTGTGTGCATATAGAAAGCATAGACAAATTTGCACTACGAATGAACCACAAGATGATCAAAAAACTGTGTATACCCAGCGAACTTAAAACGTAAGCTACATTTAAAGAGCATTCGTGAATAAAGCTGCTGCACCGAAGAGTCGTTTTCCGAAGAGAGGGCCGGCTGTAACAATCTTTGCCGCCACCAATACCACTTGCGATATGTATGTACGAATGTGTTTGTGGCTGCTTGCTGGTAGTCGTGTTCAAGTTAAAACGCGCAACAGCATCAACTACAGCCACAGCCATTTATATTTTCGGAAACCACGCCCCTCAAGCTGACTACTAGACAATGGGCCGAACCCAGAGGCTGCGTCAGCGGCATCGCCGTTGCGTCGACAGCGCAGCCTCTGCATATGTGCACATAAACACACACAAACTCACAGATACAAACACATTCAGATGTATGTATGTACGTACATACACCACTGTGTATATATATAAATGTATATGTACGCACACATGTGTTAGAGTGAGTATATGTGTATGTGTATGTGTACGTATGTATGTCTATGCTCTGCGGCTTATACATATTAATGTGTATGCGTGTGTGTGCGTATGTTTTGTGTATTGTACAAGTACATGAGTATATAAGCCCAGTGGTTGCAAAACTCATACATAAATATAGAAAGCTGGGGTTGCCAGCACACTTTGCCCTCAGGGGTGTAACTTATGCTACTGGGAAAAACTCGGCATTGGGCGCTTGGCGATGTGTTTTGCCAGTGGTGAGTGCCCTACCATTTTCGCCCAGGGGTTTATTTTACACAGCATCACAGAGTGATTATGTCAAAAATGATGCGAGTAGGGAAACATGCATATGTACATGTATACATACATACATACATATATATTTATGTGTAATATACGTTATATTATATAGTAAATCATTTTTATTTATGTTTGTACCTAAATTTTATATATGTATATATACACGTTTATATAAAATATATAATACATATAATAAAATAATAATAATATAAAATAATTGCATATTTACATACAAACTTTTCGTTGAAACAGTCGATTTAAATACCCTATATCTGATAAAAACAATCTAACTTTTTTGGAACAATAAACATATATACGTTTATCGATTTTCCCGTTGATATATAGTACATATACCCAGTGTGAGGTTATTAAAATCAAAATGTACTTTCGAAAAACAACAGTATATAAGCGTTCGATGTTTTGTAGCAAAATATACCAGACTGTTTAAAAATAATAAAGTTTCATAAAATATCTCAATGTTTGTTCAATTCAACTTTTGTTTATGGTTTTACAACACACATATACAAATATATGTATATGGTATTTCCGGCTAACTGGTTGGGAATCAAATTAAAGACTAGACTGCAAAAAAAAAATCTTTAAAAATTTGTGTAAAGAAACTTTTATGTTTTTTATCGATATGATTCAAATTCATTTTAAAATCCCTACATCAGAATGTAATGCATTACTGTTTTACCGATTTTGAAATCCATTCTAAAAATGGGTCAACAGCTTTGTGTTGCAATTTGCCATAGGCAAGAAATCGAAGGCAAGTAATTCCATATATTAAAAAATTGAATTTCCAAGACATTCTAAGAAAAACTCATCCTTAACATTTCCCTTAAAATGGCGTGCTTAAAGAGACGGATTTTTCGACAGACGATTAGACCAATTTCCATGTTAATGATACCAGAGATACACTTACTATAGGAGCTTGGAGATTGATTCGTCCTACCCTACCATTTTTTGAATCTAATATCCCGAACCTATTGGAAATGCGTAAAAGACGTAAAAGACGACGAGTTCAGTTGGTTTAGCCCTGTCTGTCTGTCTGACCGTCTATCCGTTTGTATGAACACAACGATCTCGGAAACTACAGAGGCTAGAGACCTAAACTTTTCGAGATCAAATTCTTCTAATTCATAAGCAAAACGAGTTTATAATATTTTTTGATTTGATGTCTGGTCTTGTTTCATAAAAATCGATAAAACTAAATTTCTTAAGAGCAAAAAGCTCAAAAGTCCTGAAAATTTGGGGGCTAAGCACGGCTACCGAGTAAAGTGCTTGTTTTGTGTAGTTATGTGTCTGAATTTCTATATGTATGTATGAATGTAAGGTTGAAATGCATATAGACACATATCGCAGGGTTCCGGGTATCTCTTAGTCGAGCGGTCCCGATTAGAGCCTTCTTACTTGTTTTTTAATATTTTTCAATTAAAATCACGCATGCTCTAATCTATATAGCATTCATTGAATATATTCAAGAATGAATTGTGTAAAACAAACGGACAAAAGAGTGACTTAAGTGGTTACAGGGTGTAGCCCAGTCGAGCATTCTCAACTAAGCTACTCATAAGGTATACTTGTAACGTATTGGTAATTTTTGTATATCAATTCATACTGATTTCATTGGATGTTCGGAAAAAAGCTTTAAACTCCTTTCATGTTCACACAGCAAAGAAATGATTATATGAGACATGAGGTCGCATGCATGTGTGTGTGTGTGTGTGTGTGTTTGTACTGCAGTTACGCGCATTTGCGCCACACTGCGAACAGATAAAGAAGCATTTACAATCACTGCCACGAACGACAGCAGCCACAACAGCAGTCATGAACATCCTGCGGCGTTCACGAGTTGGACCAGAGGCTTTGCATTTTGGCCTCATCCTAAATTGGGTGCTCAGGCTCGCTAGACGGAGCTGCCATGACGCACACTGGTACGAATTTCAGTTGCAGAATTACGTTCTGTCCCGATTTCGACTAGCCGTCCAAAATCAGAACATCCGCCGATATGTCGCCATAGCTACAAACATTTGAATGTGATGTAGAAAATGTAAAGATTGCTTTTTATAAGTACATATATATAAGTACATGGAAAGGTAGAATTAGAAAGTATTTTTGCCCCCAAACTATTAGTGTTATATATTATATGAATGTAGTTTATATGTCTATATGTACTATATATAAGCCTTTTGTTCGTAGTCCGGTAGTGGAGACCAGTGTGCTGTGCATCACGATTTATGCGGTACGGCAGCCAAGACTGAAAATCAATATTGTTTCGTAAAGCGAGCAGGGCATCTGGTATCGCGAATCTGAATCGTAACAAAAAATGGCGGCCTGATCATCGATCGTTCGCCTGCCGCGACCACAAATGAGCAGCCGCAGTCATAAATCGTGCCGTTGCAATGAAGCCGACTAAGTGGAGGAGGGTCGAACACGGCGCGGCAGCGCTGCAATTGGATAATGCACCTGAGCACCCGTTTCGGGCCTCGTCATTTACTGCTGCTCTGTAGCAGCATCGCAGGGACAAATAAGACGCTTACAGTACATACTTACAAAAAGGTAAACATGTGTGTGCATACTACCATCATGCATCATGCACTCGAATTCACATACATAGAATTGCTTACATATACATATATGTATGCCACTGTCGGTTCATATAGTGGAGGAGTAAGCTAGCGTGTTGAAACTCACGACTTTTACAATTGATGCTTTCAATACCTTTTATTAACTTTAGGAATTGTAATCTTATTTTCACCCAAATTAGCTGGCGTGTAATATCAAATTATATCTGCATACTATCAGTAAAGAAACAACCCAAACTATACAACAAATTTTATTTGCCATTTTATGTACTCTATTCTTTCTTGGTGCTTACGACTGAATTTGGTGAATTTTTAATCAAGTGCCAACCTTTATATAAAAAAAGTTTTACAAATCTTAAAAATTCGTTGGACTAAACATTATAAAAACATTTTTGCTATTATTTTCGGTCTATGTACGATATTTGTGTAACAACATTTTAAAATTCAAAATGTTCATCTATTCACTTAAAAAACTTTTTCATATTATTAAAAACCCATTAAGATATTTTATGATTCAATCATAACTACGAAATCATATGTACAGAAGTTGTTTCAAATTTTTTCAATGTGTATGCCGCTACATATTTAGAGGTAAACATTTTTTATAATCCTTCTCAATAGTTATGCAAATCTTTAAAATGTTCAAACGTTGATTTTAAAAAACATAAGATTGGATACACAGTTTCAAAGCCACTTTTACTATGCTCTATAAATTTTGTAATTCGGAGTGTCAAATAAAAGCAAAATTTACTTAAGTTTAAGAATGTTGGAATCGAATCCAAATCAAAAATCGTCTCATACGTCTCAATTATATCATAGAAAGAGACCACTTTAAACAAGCAAAAGTGCTCTAATCGGGAGTGACCGACTAGCAAATACCTGAAAAACATCTGGGAGCTGTCGTTTCATACATTTTAACAACCTTTCTACAGTCCTTACAAACTTACAAAAAATCCCCCACGATGGAAAATGAATTCTTAAATAACTTCTAAATTATAACTTTACAATATTTTCATGATTTTAAAAGACCATCCACTCAATGTACCAACCAAGGGGCTGAGTAGCGGGAGGTATCCACTAATTAAATACGCGTAGTTTCTGATTTATGCGATACAAAAAATAGCTTAAAAACTATTAATGGTAGACACGAATAAAAAAAACAAACAAACTTGAAGTCTTGGTTCTTGATGCTGACTATGAATATATATAATTTAAGGAAGTCAAAAAAGACTCATTCTACCTTTTACACACATTTTCAAAAAATCTTTTTTTTTTTGGGGTTTAGGTTTAGAATGCAAAATCAAAATTAAATGTTGTGATTTAACTTAAAATTAACGTTATTGCATTGTATCATGTAAATATGTAGTTTTGTTCGTCAAATTTGACAAGTAAAATATTGTGTATTTTAAAGATCGGGTAAAAATATTTAAAATATCGTCCTTGATTATTTATGTACATTTCTCGAATTAAAATCATTACAAACTAGTTAAATAAGAAAAATACATTAGCTTGTTTACTTTAAAGTATATCAGTGCACTAGAAGAATGATTAATCGTTTTTTACTACACTAAGAGTAAAAGAACGAAATAATTGTTGATAATTGACTGAACTGCCCATAAAACGATGGAAGGATATTCCAACAGTCACATGTTTGCACAATATCTCGAAGTACAATCATTAATCACATTATTAAAAATCGTATATTTTTAACCCAAAAAATGAATTTGACTTTGGAATTTGATTTTAAACAAATGAGAATTTATTGTTTTGAAATATGTATCCTAACTTTTCTAATTACTTTTGTAGTATTGCAAGAATATTTATGTATTAAGTTGCTATAGCGGCTCTAAAATAAAAAAATAAAAAATATCTGGTTTATGATATTACAGATACAATTACTATAATTGGCCGATAGATAGATTGAATTAAGTTGATTCTTTCGTTCCGACCAGGGCATGTCCTAACCCCAGCTGCAAGCTGCTTTCACAAACATTTAAACTTACTATATACTACAAAATTTACTGCTTCCTTAGCAATTGTTGAATTTTACCAAACGTTTTCTTTGATAACTTCTGTGTTTCTTAACCGATATTGAAACTTTTTGCAATCGAAAATTTCAAATTTTCCTCATATTCTTCAAAAACAAATGTTTAAGGTTGTTGCAGATTTTTAACGGTTTTAGGAGCTATCGATATCGTGAACGATACTTGAGCTGTGCGTGCGAGCATCAAAAAGTGTCTTGCTTTTATAGTTTCGGAGATTGAAACGGACATACAGACGAACGGACAAACAAAAGAACAAATAAACGGTCATGGCTCTGTCAACTCGGCTGTTGATCCTGATCAAGAAAAATAATACTTTATAGGGTCGGTGGTTTTTTCACATGTTTTACCAAAAAATGATTTTTGTAAAAGTTTATGTAACTGTATAAAAATTACGATTTCTATGTGATTTCGATTTGTACTCACATTGTTACGCAAATATTGCTATTCTTTAAAACCGAACTCATAATATCGTAATAATGTAAAATGGTATAGCACACGTATAGGATAGAAGAAATGCAAAGTATCCACGTAAATGCTACTCTTGTGATTGAGTATTTGAATCTGTAACTACATCAGTACACATTTTTTACATTCCCTTGCAAAAACGCATATACACCATACTCAGCGCAGTGGAGTTATATTTTCGAAGGCCCGGAGGCTACTTGGCTCATATTCGTTAAGGCCTCAGTTGCAGACAGATTCAAATTTTGGTAGATGCGTCCGTCGCTTCTCGGCAATAGCAGAAGTCACAGCTATACCGCTCTACGGCGACGGCGTCGGCAACGGCAACAGCAACGGCAACGGCACACGAATCATGACCATGAGCCAAGCAATGCTGCAAAAAGGCTGCTGCAATGTTGCACGACGTCCAATTGCCGCGGGGAAGATGTGCGCGCTCGTTGTGGCCATAGCCCCTTGCGCTGGCCATTGCTGTTTTCAAAGTATATAAGTATGTATTTTCAGTTGCAGTTGCAGCAGGCGGATGTTTACAGCATATTTCCTACGGCTGTGCTCGTGTGCACCTTTAATCCGCTCTTCTTTTTTTCATTTTTTTTTTTTTTTTTTTTTTTTTTGCAAGCCAACAGCCCGACAGCGCAACCCGAAAGAGAACAGCCAACAGGCTAGCACCGGTCCATTTAAATATGAGGCTGAGAGATAAAAAACATCTGCAGCTGTGTTTACTTGCAGTGGATTACTGTTGGTACATAAGTACCAAGTCCCAAGATGCAATGTACAATGTATGTAAGTTTAGTATATATTAATATACGAACTAACCTTCGCGATAACAATTATGTATTATATACAAATGATTTATTTGTAAATTCTAAACACCTTATAGTACTCTAGTCGGAAGTAGCCGATAACCCAGCTGCGTGCTTACGAAACATACATTGAAAACTTCCTGTCTATAACACATTTATTCCAATCTTAAGGAAATTTTCAGGGTTGAAATAGAAATATGTGCCAACCAAAGCACAAATTACAGTTTTCCAAGTACGGTAATAGAAAAGTCTTGCTCACTAAAATCGATATGTATCGATAATAAAACAATCGGGTAATATATAGAACAAAACTAGAAACTTAAATAAATAGTACAATTTCTTGTTCAAAATATTGATATGATATTTTTGGCATGGGTCGCAAAAACGATATATATCGATTTCAAGAAAACTGGTCAGATTATCGGCAAACGCATACAAACGAAGGCATAGTAAACAAGAACTATAGAAACCAAGCTTTTAAGCTCTGTAGTCTCTTAATCTTGCACAAAACGATATACCTATTTTGAATGAGATAAAAAGGGTATAAGGGAGTAGAATAGTTGAAAGTGCATAATCATGAAAAACCTGTACCCCGCTAAGAGTTTCCGTGACATATATTACAACTTTCTTCTAAAGTACACATGCACACAAACAAGAATGTACTACCGGGGAACGGTTATTAAAAATATGAAATATTTTTTAATTATGATTCAAATTCAAGAAACTGCATTTCATGGTATATCCAGAATTAACTTTGAGGAAACAACGAGAAGTTTTTTATTATAGTTTCTAAGGCCTTTATCCTTTATCCCTTGCTGTTTACTTTGCACGCTAGTCAGCTTATATCAGTCATTAAGGCAATCTATAACACACTAACCAGACCAGGTCGATTACATATCATCAAATATGTCACACAAGCTGTGAGGTGCCACTAAGGCCTTCATATAAGCTCATGTCATAACATCAAAATTATTACCAATAAGCTTGTCATCGGGCCACACATTTCCATCTGGGGACATATGCATATGTATATCTGAGTTAAATGTATGTTACGATGTCTTAGACCTGAGCCACTCTCGGCTTGGCCAGTTTTACTTATATACTTACATATAGAAACCGCCCAGTGCTAATTGCTCTTTTTGTGATGATGGCTACGGTTTTTTTTTTAATGTAAGGATGTCCCTGTAACTAATTGGAACATTGCCTTTGGCAAGGAGTGAGGGCTTATGATGTATGTCTTTAAATAACTTTAACGTGTGTATATATACTGTACGATGTGCTAAAATGGTTAATCTACCCGTTAGAAGCAAAGGTACCGCGCATTAACGTCATCATTACATGTATTTTATGTTATTATATATTCTGCTCTATTTAACCATTTTTATATGGACTATGTTAAAATCATCAAGTCTGTTTAGTGGTGAATATTTTCTATCTGCTAAAGTTCAGTTTGGAACTCTTCTGAATGTGGACCTGTTCCACGCATGTTCATTACGTTATAAAACTTGAATGCCGAATTGCGTGAGGCGCCTCTGTTAGTCGATAAAAGGAATGATTTCTATGTGAGAAAATTATCAATGCGTTGGAGTCCAATGAAATTGCCATTATTAAAGCGAGCGAATCGTAACTGCAGCATTCACTAAGCTGTTACGCCGCGACGCGACGGTCTCGCAATGCGTCGGCGGCGCACGCTTAGTACCTGTTTGCGATCGTTGGCCGTGTTCCAGATTGGCAGATGATGATCCCGAAATTAAAAGCCACACATACGAAATGCGAAACTCAAACATGACAGAGAGATCGTTAAGGAATATAAATTGGACAATGAAATAATTAAAGGGTCACTAATTATTAGCGTGCTTAAAATGATCTACTCGCATTTAAGTATCGAAGTTTTTACGACAGCACATGAAAAGTTTTTATACTTAAATTACTTTGAACTAACGATGGACTAACCTGAATATAAGAATCTATATATACATGTATATATATAAATATGTATCGTCATATGCGATGACATATTTAGAAGATATATTTCGTCTTTTAATAGTTATATCAAAGCTATTAAACCAATATTCGATAGTTTCTGACTATAGATTATAATAATATCCATCGTATATATAAAAATACCTTTATATTTTTTTTTTAATTTTCGTTGAGTTGAAATAAATCATAAATAATTCAAAATCCGTGTACAATAAACAAGTGAAGCCCTTCAGATCCGAAAACTGCGAATGGACAGTAGACACCACAGTAGACACCTTTCATCCCACATCGATCAATTTAATTTCGGATAATATGTGTTCCGTCGACTTCAGAATGATTTATGTTTGGATCAATATCATCATTAGAAATTTATGGTTCAATTTTACAGCAAAAATAACTGGTTTTTGGCTGCTTGCTGCATATTTTGCAATACAGAAATTTTAACCATGTTGCAGGTAAGCGACCTGAAATTTTGCATGCTATTGAAACCAAATTCTTAACTCTACAATTAGAATAACTTATTTGAGCAATAAAGTATAAAAACTTGCATAAGCTTATGTACATGGCAGTTAAAATGAGTAGAAGCAATTACAAAAAGTTATCCTAACTTTTGTATTTAAACAGCTTAACTAAAAGTTCTCATCAATAATATAAGTAAATGTTTATTTATATCGTAACTAGGTGACTTTTGACGAAGTCTTTTTAGGTATAATATTAAACATAGTGGTCCAAAAAATGATAAGTAAATTATTATTGTAATCAATCGAACTATAAGAAAATATATTTCCATACTAAACTATATTACATACTTTTAATTTATTCAAAGCAACCAAAGAACAAAGAATAATGTTGCAGTAGTATACAACCGACTGCCCTATACTCTACTCATTGCATACAAACATCGGAAAAGATATGGAAACAACTTTCCCCACATTTTGATAAGTGATCGTTGTTGGGATGTTTGAGGCTTAATCCTTAAAGTGTCCATTACTAATCTTTATATTTAATTTGCTATTTCTAGCCTTTAGCTTTTCATACAGGCAAACAGTCAGCTGGGCATTATACAAAGCCAATATACTCTATTTTGCTTTGGAAATCGAGTTTAAATACAAAACGCCTCAGGATGCGTTTCGGCATCAAGATTGTCCAAGAAGTGCGTAAAAATTAAAATGCTACGAAACCGTAACAGATGCTTAACAGTTGCGTAGTACACTTTGTAGTTTTGTAGTTATAGCTGTATATATTTAACTATGTGTGGGAATGCGATATATTTCACCCCGTGGCTATGGAGGAGTTAGAAATTCCGATGTTACGTTTTTTGCCTGTAGTTGTGCTTTAAGCAAAATGTGATAGGCCCAGTTAAAGCACTAATGCAGATGAGGGTAAAATGGTATAGCCCATGTACTTACATTGTAGCAGCCCAGTAAAACCAAAACAGTTCATAGAGTTTTGCAGGGGAGTACACTTCTATATACATATATACTATATGCATAAACTCTTGGTCTGTATCTTCTTTCGAATCTATGTGAGCCCAGAAGAGCTGACGACCGCATTTATATTTACAAAGAGAAAAGAGTATATTAGAATATTGGAATGACCGCCTTACTTTCTGGAAAAACATGCCAATTAAGTACGTAAAATTCTTTGCCAATTATTATAAAGGCGGTCGGAATACTTTCTACTTTACAAGCAAACAAATATTCAATTTTATATATATTTGCATTTGTATATATGTATGTAGATACCCAAATGCTAAAATTATAAACTGATTGGAGGTAAAACAACATGATGCCCATGTGGAACATCTGATTTAAAAGAATACATGCACATATGCATACATGCATACTACCTAAGTAGTATGTATGTATGTGTGTTGCTGCATTGGTATAATCTGAAGTCTCGCACTGGGCGCCAAGGTTAAAGTAATGCTTGCGTTTTACAATAAGTACGCGCGATTCCGCACGCCGAACTGTCGTTGCTGATAACTTCATTGGAAAGTGAGCGCGTGCCGACCCCCACTGACAAATTTGTTTTGCAGGCAAACGGACACTGAATACGCGTGAAACATGATATGCCGCCATTAATATAAATCATTTAATAAGTTTAAGTCACGGCGCCGCTGGTGTGCTGCTATGCAGTGCATTACACAAAATACTCAACATCGTTAAACATGCACATGAAAGAAAGCGAACGAATACCTGTTTATGCATACTTAAGAATTGAACAAGCTTTTATCGGCAATTGATTCGCATACAACTTCAAAACTACAGAATATGTAAATATACAACTTTTAAGTTGGTTCAAAGTTGTGCGTTATTAAAACGAAACTAGACTTCTTGTGCATCAATTCAGTTATCGAAACCTTAATCACTTAAAATCAAGAAAATACATTTTTTTGATAAATATGTAAATATTTGTGTACTAAAGCAGGTAAATTTGATGTGTATATGTGTTATTGCTGGCCGATTTGTTCACTCTGTTTTTTCGTTCGCTAAAGACTTGAAATATGAAATAAATCTTTCCCCTAAGTGCGTGCAGGTCTTTTATATTTCACTAGGCAACAGCCAAATATTACCCATGCCAAACCCACTTTTTCTGATACATATGGGGATATATATTTGATGGAAAACACCTTTAAAAATGTTTATATGAAAGAACTTTTTTTTTAATTTTTAAAATCTGGTAACTTTTATTTTTAGTTTTTAAGAACTAGACTTCCGATTCAGTAAGTTTTACAATTTTTGAAAGCTAATGAATATATCTATAAGCCTTGGCATATATGTATATAATGTCCCTAAAAATTGTATATGGAGTACAGCTTTCGAAAAGTGTTTGTTTATACTTGCTCAAGAAAAGAATATTTTGGACTTTTGAACAGTTTTTGGAGGTGACAATTTGCGGAAGTATATATCTTACCCACTTATAAAAAAAAAGAAAAAGCACTTAATTTTAATTTTAATATCATAATTTGTAACGAAACAAAGCCAATCTCACGGTTTTTACACTTATCGAAGGCAATCATTACAAAAGGTAAGTCTACTATCGGTTAACTAATCGTTTCTAACCAAACTTGAAGGAATACGCGGTAATAAATTTATGTTTTGTAAGGTTAGAAGTAAAATCGTACATATTCATGTGTTTAAGGGTATTTGATATTCGACAGACCGAAATAAATTCTCTCTCGTTAGCTCTTGCCACTTTGGTACAAATTTTTACCTTTTTCGTAACCTACATTATTAGCACTGGTCCTTATAAGATATAATGTACAATTTGCTGACAAAAGACACTCGCACATGTTTATCCACTTCGCAGCACTGTTTTTTATGAATTTAATTAAAATGACTGCTTTCAGGTCACGTGACCGAAGTTCGTAATGTATCCGTTATATTCGTATAGGGCATTTCTACACAAGCCGAGGGCAATTCACGGCTCTCAATAACGGTCGCTGTTGCTGTGCTGTTGATTTTCCGTTTCACCCACTCAGGTGTGTGCGACCTACAGCCGTAAAGCAACAAAGAAGCCGGCGCTCCGTCGGCCAGAGCAGCGCGAGGAAAAACATATGCGTACCGTCTAAACGACGTTCGCTGCCACTCGCACTACTTGGCTTTTCACTTTTTAGCATGAAGTACTCACTAATCACTTCAGCCAAAATTTACTCCACACAAAATCCCACTTAACACAGAGCACATGCATGCGGCCGACGGCTTTCAAGGCAGGGGGACAAATCATAGGATGGTTAATACTTACTCGGAACGGGGATGAAACATTGTGAATAAACTAAGCAAAACACACATTGTGGTGTATGTTGCTGTGCTCTGTGCTCTTCTGTTATTTTTTGTTGTGCTGTGTTCTGTTCTGTTCTGTTGTGTTGTGTTGTAGTGTGCCGCAGAGTGTTTCGTCATGTCTTAAAGCGCATAAATAAGGTCACGTGTCGCGCGTTTGTTCTAAGGGGCGTCGCTTTTTTGCGGGAGGCTTGATTTTGGTTATCCTATACCATGGTTCTACTGATAAACGGCTACATGATCTGCTCTTTGTCCAGTGGCGTGTTCAATATTAACATATCGAATTATTAGCCTACCCAGAAAATAGGATAATGCGGATAAGGATTATAAACGCCCAATTTGAATGTACAAGCATGAAGTATGATATTTCATTAATTATCTCTCAAATGTCTTTATGCATATAATTGGTATTTAAATATATTATTCATATCAGTAGAGCTAATTATATCAGTCGCTGCTAATGCAATTCCTTTCGCTGGATTATTGTCACTCATTTGTATCTAAGTGTACTACCCGAGCGATATAAAATTGCATTTTCAACATATCTAAAGCTTTCTTTTAATCTTTCTAAAAATTCAAGTTTGCTTATAAACGCATTTTTCATGCATACAATCATGATTTTACTTGCAGACGTTCCTATATTCGGGATTTAAATGGCGTATAAGATTTTTCGACTCTAAAATTTCCTATATCCTTCAATCAATTCATCGTATTAAAACCCTGAGCACATTACAAATGGGACAAAAAGTATAATGGATTTGTGCCAATGTATATATCAGTCAGAAGGTATCTCCGACCTTATAAAGTATATATATATTATTGTGTTCGAATTGTTGTGTTTCCCATCTGTATAACAACGTCGATCGAGAGCTGAACCTCGATTTAAGTTTGTGTATAACATTCGCAGATCAAGTATTTCAAATGATCAATAATCCGCATTGTATTCTTATTATCGATATTGAACATTTGACTCCGTTTTTTTGAGCAGAAACTATCAGAGCTAGAGCCAATTTTGCTTACTATATATTCTCATAGATAACCTTTGTGGGATTATGCATATTTCGAGTTTTGGATAACTCACTACACACGGATTGCGTGTGTGTAAGTGTGTGTGTGTGTGCGTGTGCGAACTTGTGTATGTATGTATTAATGCAAGGGGGTTGAAATGCATGTATGTAACGATAGCTCGCAGATTACTCAAGTCGAGAACACCCGACTCAGCGATACCCTTACAGCTGCGAGCTGTCTTACACACATTTTAGCCCATACGCACATACATATTTGTATGCTTGTTTGTCCTTGTCGCTACTTGGCTTGTGGAATTTGTTTAATATTACTACACGTTTTCTAAATAACTTATGTCTTTCTTCATTTTTGCAATACACTCTTTAAGCGCTTTTGTATATAAAAATATTCATTTGCACCGAATATGACTTCTCTAGCTCCCATATGCCTTGAACAAAAACTTTCAAAATTTGAGGTTATTGTAGATTTTTAACGGTTTTGTGAATACGGTGTTATGGATCATTTGAATTATGATCGGTGCGTGCCATAGGCGAGTCTAACTTCGAAAAGTCTCTAAAAGGCTTATCTCTTATATGGTTTTCTAGATCGAAGCGTTTATACAGATCCCGATCAAGAACATATATATACTTAACGGATTTGGAGATGCTTTCTTCTGCCTGTTACATTGTTACACACACGAGGTTAGTAAAGGCTCTGTTTAAAATTAAAATTACCACGGAATATGTCTTTAAGATTTTGTAAGCAAAGCAATTGTCCAAAAATCGTATTATTTGGTTTGATGCGGAACAAGAAGAGTATATGTTTCAAGCCTAAGAATATTTATGATGTACAAACAGGCAGAAAAAGTAACAAACGCATATATAGAAAGATCCAGATTTGCATTAAAATGATTAGAATGGTTTCTTAGCCCCGCTTTCCTTTACTCTTTAATGGCAGAATAGCTTACATTTGTACAAAAGGAGTCATTAGGTGTAAGTTCATTAAATAATATTCAAAAATCGTAGCAGCTCAGTGACCAAGCTAATTAAAGCTTATCAACCCTGTAGCTCATTAACTGTAAAACGATAGATTATTCCATTCAAATCCTTAGTCTTGCTCCTAGCGACCAAAATTATATTAACAGGAATAGTATGATATTCTAAGGGGCAAACCAAACTGATTTAATACGCTACTACCTACACACATACTTTGCTTAAAATTATAGGGGAATGCGAAATGAAATGCTTCAATTTAAATATCACGTACCTTAGTACTCTGGTTCACGTGCAGCCACGGGATACTTTTACTTAATTGTCACGTTTATAGATATTTTTAAAGAACTTTTAAAAGGGGTTAATTACGATGAACAGACAATTAGAGATTCTGTATTTAATACAAATGAGTTTTTTGTTTTTGAAACTTGTTCTTAGCTCTAACAAGCATAACTAAATTAAATTATGTCTTTACAAATACACAAAAAATATTAGTATAGCTACTAGAAAGAAAGATGTGTACAACATTGTGGACATATATTGAGTTGAATTACCCTTTACAACACATGCGGAGAACTCAAGAGCAAACCATGTCCTTGATTACTTTTGAAAAAAAGAGTCACTGATTAAGAAATAGCTGGTGTTGTCGTTTCAACGATGATGATTCTTACATCTGAATCTTGGTTCACGGTACTTATAGAGTAATCAGCTTCGCCAGCCGCTAAGGATTTGTCACCCCTATTAAAGAGTGTTTGATGTATTATGCGCTTCATTTGGTCGACAGGTCTGGGCAAATAAAACACGACCGCACAAACCACCGCCAAAACAAATAACAGGCATTGGAGTGACTGTCAGTGACAGTGGTTGAATCAAAGTCCAATCACTTACATATAAAACAAAACAGAACAGCTATCTTCGGGGTGCCGAAGTTGAATACTCTCCCAAGCACATTCATTAAATATACTCCAGGACAGGTATGAATATCGCAATTTGATCATCAGAAACATCCTGCAAAATTTGAGAAATACATTAAACATGTACAAACATAAATGTGCATAACACACACATAAATGTGTGGGAGAGTGCAAAAAGACAACACCATCTAGCCATGCTATGAGTATGTCCTTTTGGCTTTCCAGTTATATACAACCGGACACGTCGACTAGAAGAGCTATAAACATTAAGCTTGAAACAAAAGTACTCGTGTATCATAAATTTCCTAATAATAATATTTCCCTAGATAAATTTCATTATTTTTTTTATAAGCGCTAACTATTAATTAGTTCATGGTTTTTAAAAAAAAGATAGGATTTATGAAGCGATAGCCAACAATAGCAATAGCAAAACGGAATCGGTTGAACTTTTTCGGCTTAGCCTTTAGAGGAGGTCATCCGAACATCCCAATTTTATAACTCTAGCTCTGAAAGTGTGGGAGAAATAAATTTTCGCAGTTTACTCAATCGAAGATATATAGATTTGATCGACTTGCTATGACTATGCCCACTGATAGCCAAAAAATTCTTGAAACTTTGTCTGAAACGGGAATACACGAGTATACCATATATTAAATAAAGTTTATGTAGCTATAAAATTTAATAGCCGCGAACAAAATTTCGTTCATACGGATGTAACAGGAAAATGTTTTTCTAAATCGATTTTAGTTCCTTAAAATTTCACAAACATCGAAAGCTCAGGAGATCGGGATATATGTATATCCTAAATTGAGAAACTTTGTTTTCTAGCGATAGCTGAGCGATATGCATAAGGTATTTTACAGTCAGGCACTGTCGACTAAAGCACTCGAACTCAAAAGGGCTGCCTTCAAAATATTCTTTATACAAAAAAAAAAAATCGCCAATTATTTAGCCGACGTGGTACCGTTCATAAATTATTCCGTAAATAAACGTTTTTATACTCATATGATAAGGGATGATTTTGTCAATTTGTTTAACTACTAAACCGAAATAACAATATTACAAGAAACTTTAAAAGAGAGACGACAGACAATTGAGTTTTCAATGGTTAATTTAACTTGGAAAGCATTGATGCATCTGAGCCTGTAATTACTTTTATGAACAAATTGAATGCTTCGGAAGTCATTTGAAGAGGGAACATCAAAAATGTATAATTTTGAGTTTAGAACAAGCTGTATGTTTAAAAATCGATTTTATGAAACTGTATATTTTTCTAGCGCAATAATTTGTTCACAATTTACAGTTCAAAGCAAGTAAGAATAATTTGGTTTAATCACATTCCAAGCGTTAAATATAAGCACTTGCTCTTTGTGAGCACAAAACAGCTTCCCGGTAAAAATGTTGAATTTTTGCTTATTTGTTAATATAAGGATCAAAAGGTATCGTTCAACGTAGAAGCGAACATACCAAAATATTCGATAGCTTACCTCGTTCAGTGATTAGGACAAAATTTAAACTTTTGCAGCTAATGCGGCCGGCGGGGGCTTTTAGAAATGTATACGGATAGATAAACCTCAGTTTCCAATACGCATATAATTTAGAACCATTTATTTAGAACCAGTAACTAATTCAAAAGTTGTAAGAATCTATTTTTTAAATTTTTTTATTATCGTTGACATAGCATTGCGAATCCTTTTGGAAAAACGCTAAGAATCAACATAAATAAACAGCCCCAAAGTTTCAAACCACAGAAGAAGATATGGTAAGATGTGACACAGTATATTTTTTGAAATTTGTATTTTTTAGAAATTGGGATTAGCTTAACACTCTTGAACATGTAAAAAATATAACGCAAAATCTTGTTTTTAGGTACACAGAAGCTGGACCCTTTTGCGTAAAGAGCTGATTACCTAAGTATTAATAATAATTTTGTATTGTTCATATATTTAATTGAATATCTTTTTTCACAACATTTGTAAACGGGTCTTGAATTTGCTTTTACCACTAGATTCTAACCTCATGTATATGTGTTAATGCTTGGTAAATTTGTAACTAAGTGTGTCTAAATATTTGAATATTCGTTTGATAAGTTACATATTCAGCTGATATGTTTTTCATTAATGTGAATAGGACATAACAGGGCAAACAAAGCGATTATCCATAAATTTCCAGATCCGGAAAAATATTCCAAATATAATTACCTGCCAAGCATTGGCATCCAATGTAGCCAGAAATGACATGTCCAACTCCTACGGAAATAAGAGAAAAGTTGGTAAAATAATTTGCCAACTGACAAACAGTCTACAGGTCCTGTCACCTTCCGTCGAAAGTTGCTTGTGAAATCCAGAATGATAGCTTATAGGAGTGTGCTCAGCAAATGCAAAATTATGTAAATACCAATAAGTCCACCAGCACCTGCTGAATAACAAATCACGAAGCGCGTATTGCCGTCGGAGCTTTTTTAAACACTGTTTTGTTAAACTTAATAAATTTTGGCGTATGGTTTTGCTTAGCAGTGAAACGAGCTGGACTGTAAACTTGTACTTGGCTTCCGGTTAGTCAATTTCCGTTCCGAACTCCTACAGTTCTACACAAAGACACTAATGCTCCAGAGAGCCACGGCTTGTGATGTAGAAGTATAGCGACGGCGGCAGCTACGTGCTTGACGACTGAATCAACTTCAACTTCCGTATCTCCTTTGTGGTTTTCGGCCAAAGGATTTACCCAGCTTACGTGCTTGATGCTTTTCGCCGTACGACTGCTACCAGGACTCAGCCTTTGGCTATGTACTACCCGGAGGTGTACTGCATGCAGCTTCTGTTGGTCACAGTCCGTTTCCATTTTACCCAAGATAACGCGGCTCTTCAAACATGCCTCTCCGGTACATATGCTTCCTTTATGTATGACTGTGCGTATGTATCTGTGTGTGTGCGTGTCCTACGTGTATGTGTACGAGCTATATATATGTATTTGTTCACGTATATATGTGCCCCACCGCACTTTCACCCATACAAAGCGAATTCTGCGTATATACAAGTACATATATCTGTTCGTATGAAAGTCAGTTTCGGGTATGGTGAATTCAATCTTCTGCATGCCAGTATTACCGGAGGAAATAAAGCATCTTACAGAAGCTCCAGGTCAATAATGTATGTAATATATAGGTACATACATCGGATATACAATGTATACAAATACAAATACATATATATATATATATATACATACATATACATATTTATATATATCCGAATTAAGCCCATGTGTATATGTGTAAATATAAATAATTATATTTAATATGATTTAATAATATTGCTTTACGTTTGTAAATAATGACCCATGTATGTATATGCGTATTTAAAAAAAAAATTTTTTTTGGCGATGGAGTGCAAAATAAGTAATCCTAGGTAAATCACGTCCGGCGAACATAAAATTATATTGCCGAGCACCAGCAGCATAAGCCCCAATGCACAAATTTGGCGCCGCGCCTTTGTCGCCGGAATACATATTGCTCTTGGGGATGCTAACAGTATTATGTACACTGCGCACTCTATATTATGTATATTCACCCACCCTTCCTGCAACCAATCAGCTGTGCTCTCTTTGCGTTCTCTTGCTTTGCAGGTTTTCTCTTTTCTTACACATTTTTGCTTAAAGTAAGCTCTGTCAAATTTGTATATACCTCTTCTTCCTCTTCTGCAATGCTTAACAACAACATAACGGCAATATAAGAGCCAGGGCTTTCAAAAACCTTAAAGTATGTAAACTCCACATAAAACAATTTGTATTTAAAAAAATGCATTATCATAAAGAAAAGTTTTTTGGGAGCGGTTCAAACATAGATCTCATAATGAACCACATAACTAACTAATCGTAAATTAATTGCTAAAATATTAATAAATATCTTCGTTGTTACTCAACTTCATTACAATTTGTATAATTCAGGAAATTTTGATTGCGTAAAAAATCAACAAATTAAAAGTTATTTTTCAATATTGAAAAACTGTTTTTTTATACATTTTTGTGATGTTCTAAAGTCGCACAAATTTTTTGGATACGCCCATTGGAAGCGCGGCAAGTCGATAAAATCTTAAAATCTCCCATGTGCCATGTCCGTCAAACTGTCCGGGCGCACGCAACTTTTTTCGGTGCTATTGAATATTAAGATTTAAAACTTTGAATATATAAATATATAGTATACTTGTATTTATTTACCTTAGACAGTATACTATGATTTTTATGTCACGCCCACCGGGAGGTTCGTAGATCAATAAAAGGTAATCACCTTTTATTATATATTTTTAACAATTTTAAATTTGATTTGTAGTTACTTGTGACCTCCACAAATCTGATTTTTTAAAGATTTCTTTATACCATGAACACAAAAAAAATAATTATATTTTTTTAATTATTCAACATATGAACAGGAATATGAATAATATAAATAATTATTTTTGTAAATATATATATGTATATATATATGTGTATATGTCTGCCTGTGTGTGTGTAAACATCGTTTTATTAAAGTATACTAGAAACCTATAATGAAAAATTACCTGATTTAAAATTGGGTATGCATTTGAGCAATCAACGTCATTAAAGGTATGCTAACCCATACAGAGAGAAATTGAGAATAGATTAGTATTTAATGAGTTTTTATATTTCTACAAAATCAAACCTAACGATTCATTCGTGTTCAATTGCAGAGGCCTCACAGGCAAAGCCGGAGGCATCATCAGTGCCTGAAAATGCGCCAGGTTTGGAGGCAATCAGTTGGGCGCACGTGCGTTTCTGCTAAGGCATAGTCGAACTCAAAGAGGCATTTATCTGTATGGAATTTTAAAATTCATATACATATTTATATTTCCACTAATTCATTTTTAATAATTTGTTTGGCTCTGCGGACCGCTCCTCATCACGCCCCGCTCTTGTGTGTTAATTATCGTATGCTTTTGGCCGACATGCTCGAGCGGAGACAAGCTGGCATTCGGAGAGATAAACGAGCTGGGCCCCGCATTCTACAGGAGCAGGTCGCCTTGTGATGTGCACTCCGTGATATAGATTTGGGGGTGAGATCGGCTGTTCTTAAACAATTTATTATGTTTGTCGACTTATATTTCGTTCTTGCATTGTTTCTTAGTATACCATACACACATACATACATTAGTCCACATATGAATGTGGGTCGGCTGTCTTCACACAAAGCACAAATGTTCGAGTTGTAGTTTTAGACTAAGACTAACTTAATACAGAATACAGTTTCAATCTTAGGGTTAAAATAGATTGCGTAGATAAAATAAGACAGATTAATATAGTCGGAAATGCTCGGCTAAGAGATACCCTGTACTGAGACTAAGAACTGTACTAAGTCACATCCAGAAATTAGTTAAATATTGGTAAAGGTGATCAGCATCAACAGCCGAGTTCCTATAGCCATATTAATTCTTCTTTTCTGTTAACTGGAATTGATTTTGTTTCATAGAAATTCACAATCATGTGAAACGCGGAAAGTCTCGAGTCCAATTTCTAAACATTGCATCTTTTATCTGATTGATAATAATAATGTAGGGTATCTCATACGCCTCACAAAAATGATTATTTGGTGCTTGTCTATATAAACCTATGTACTCTAAAGCATGATATATGTATATCTATTTGATTATATTAGTGGTATATGATGTCTTCTAGTCGAGCACTCTCGACTAGAGCATTCGTTCTTGCTGACAAAAAAAGAGAGTGCTTTGTAAATGGCGGTGTACAGTCTAAAATCAAAGTTGAGCCCGCTCAGTGCCTGATATTCAGGCAGAGGTGGAGCACGAGCTTCTGCCACAAATGTGTGCCACATCTTAAACACGCTGGCAGAAGTACTTGCTGTCGCTCCTCCTATTTACTCCTCATTCCCGCATCGAGTTGCAGTGTGCTCCGACCATCATGATCTCAAAAAGGAGGAGTAGTGCACATAGCGCAAGGGTCCAGATCCGGCTAGTGGCCTCCAGCAAAAAGTGGGAGTTGCAATAATTGTTTAATTATAGGATTTTGTTCGTTTGACTTTGCATTTTGCGCGCATAACATTTGCTTTATATTCTTATGTCTTACACCTACACCATCTCGGGTAGTTGGATGTTGTGTTGTGCTTTGCGTTGTTTTGCCAAATACGTATAGAAGAAGACTAAATACTTTGTTGTTACTAATAATGTTTAATTATTTAAAATTATCTTAATGTATCATTTAAATAACATACATAACATTTTATTGTTGATCTTTTGAAATTTGAAATTTTAGGCAAAAAACGAAATTTTATATATTCATATAGTTGTGCATATAGAGTAAACATATATCGCCAATGAAAATTTTCGAATTCTGCGCGTTCATTTTGGACTTGTCTTGGTTATGTTGTTTTTCGCTGTCCCTTCTACTTCTTGGCATTCGCTGTGTTGTCATCGCACTCAAATCTGCAACCGCTGCAACACAGACAAGAGACAAGGAGGCAACCAGGCAGCAAGGCAACAAGGCAACACGACTGAAGCTTCTCGGCTCCTCTGTAGCTCTGCTTCACGCAGAGGACGGCCTCATGGCTGGCTGTGCCTTCGAACCGACACAGGCAGGAGGAGTTGCATGCTGCTGCTTTGCAACCAGTCGGCAGCCCTTGCGTTGCTCGACTGCCTAATAAAAATTCACATTTTCGTTATTTGTACGTCTCGGGTTGCTCGGGAGTAGTCTCTCTCCTATCTACCCATTTATGGCACGTGTTGTGCCCCTTAATAAGTATGTATTAATTTGTACTCGGGTGCACTGTACACTTACTTATGTACATAGGCTCAAGCATGTTAAGTTGTGCATGATTTTTCTTATTTATTTTAATGTATGTAAGATATTTTGATCAGTGCTAAAATAAACAATACATACATGTATTATATATCATATATTTATATATTTCGCCAAGCAAATTGGGCCTCAGCCATTGAATAGCTTGTGAAAAGTCCCTAGAGTAGCGCTAAGACAGTTTGGCAATGTTTTGCATATCCAAATCCTATCGTCAGTGGCTCCCGCCACCGCAGGCCTCGTGCAATCGTGCTCTGAAAAATATGTGCATCAGCCCGTGCCAAAGCCGATGCTCATACCTTCACATTCTCATTTAATGCCTGGTGCCGCAGGGCGATCAGTTCGATCTCAAAGAGTGTGCAGCCGTTTGCAAATGGGCTCCAGCGAAGAGAATGATGGCCAGGCCGTGTAGTTTCTACTTCGAGATATCAAAGCTTCTACTCCCTCTAATTACTGCAAAGCGTCCGAGTTTCAGGACAAGCCATCGAGTAGTCTGTCTGCCAAAACACCCACAACGAGCCTCGCGTCGCGACGCAACGCGTCGTCGCTCTCGGAATGCCCCAAGCAATTTAGCGCAGGTCATTCAGCTCAGTCTAATGTACTTCATACATATGTACATACATAAGTTGGAGAGGCGAAGGGCAGGAGGGAAAGGCATATTTTCGCCTTGTGGACAGTGTAAGGAACGATGGAAAGCAGCAAAATTGGCGGGCACTTTATACGATACTTTATAAACGTTAGACGTGACGAGAATAATTTGCGCGATAAGGATCTCAAGTGCCTGCTCTCGAGCAAAGGGCATGCAAATTTTGAAGATTATGCTATGATTACCAGCAGTTAAAGTGATTTTGAAGCCACTATTGCATTTCTCATCGCATTTTAAATCTGAAAATCCCTGGCACACGCATCCAATGGTTAAAGTTTTCAAATTTATTACTTGGATCCTCCGACTGTTTCCATATTTAGAATCTTTTTGTTAGTTAGTTAAAATGCTTGTTCAATAAAGTATTGCAAAGATTGTGGGCAGGATTAAAGAACTCACATAGAAACAATCGTAAAAAACTGATTAGTTCATCACGATATCTTAATCAATGTCGCCATTCGAGAGAGAGAGTAAAAACAAATACTAAAATTATATATCCGTATATGTACATATGTGCAAGTGCATATGTATGTGTGTGTACGTATAATTACAGATGTGCGGTACGTAACCACGGCAAGTGAACAGATGGCGCCAATTCGCTGCTCTGTATTAAGCGGTTAAATAAATACATGGATATGCGAACATTCCAATTTTATATTCACACAATCACAATTCAATTGAAGATTGACAGGTTCATGAATGGATATTGTTCATTTTGTTTGTATTTGAATTTCATGCCAAGCAACAATTGCTCTTTTAGTGTCCATACAATTACAGGCCTGCAGTACCAACTGAACTGGAGAGGAGGATTACGCACTCGAGTAAATATTGCTATTTCATGGGAAAGCCAATAGCGGATAAATACTTGAGCTGTGCGGTTCATTATTGTTGGGCTAATCCTACAACAAAACTCCACGGCAAGTGGAACTTCGTTAGGGCGTAACTATTTGTATATAAGAAGATGAACAAATATACCTCAATCCTGAAAAAAAAAATATATATTTAAGAACAGCCTTCCTAATTATATAATAAAATACTTCCAATGCTGTCAACTAACGCTTTAATAATTGTTAACAAACCTTTTCCATTTGTAAGAAAATACAGTTTTCAGATTTAGGAGATTGTTTGAAGCTAAATATGAATGGGACAACAAACCTTTTCATTTTCAATCACCAAAATATCTTCAAAATTACTCATATTAATTTTATAAATATACAATTTAATATTGAGACACAAAATTTCGAGCTTTTTTAAGTATTCCTAAGAATTACATCTATAATGTTTACTATTCCATACACAGATTTTGATACGCATTTATAAATCGGTTCATTGAATAAACGTAACAATCAATGTTTACGATGCACAGATAGAAAAATTCGATTTGTGCATAAATTTCAATAGGTATCAAATTGAATTGTAAATGTTTTGGGCATTGAAGAATTGATTGAATTTGAAATAAAGTTGAAGGAATTCCGAGGTAACGCAAGCAACCCGATTTGCCTATAAATGTAACAGATATCTTACAGATAATTGGGGGTATAAAACGTTTCAAATGCCAATACCACCCCTCGTCGGTGTGCTTTTTAGGGCCAAAGGTAACACATTAGCATTTACAATTACTTAACGATGCCACCCTGTTTTCGTGGTTACAGTCCACAATTCCACTGACTAGGGCATGTTCACAGAAAGGGGTACTTTTTTAATGAGAGCCTTGGTTCGTTCAGTCGGTATGCCAACACTTGACAAGTGCACCAGGAAAATTACATACAAACACAATCATAAGTATAGTATGTGTACACAATTATCTCCGTCCAACTCAAATATTCCACATTGTTACTCAATGGATTAGCCTGTTGGGAGAAGAGTTCAACGCCAACATTGGCAGATTGCGTGGAATGACGTGAATTTTGACAGATGGTAATTTTCAATTTTTGTTTTTTGATCTGACAATTTGTGTTCAAATTTAAAAGTGTTTTGTTGTCCTTCACTACGCTTTATTTGACAAATAGGCAATTTCAATATTACACAAAAAGAGTACAACGCCAATTAGGGGCACAACAGTAATGCCACTATCGTTGTCACAATATTTGACACTTATCCGAGAGATTACTTGCTTTAAGGTTTTCCGCTCTTTAATTCTAAACTATGATTTCAAATACGAGCATCGAAATCATTTCAGTGTTAAAAAATCAAAAAAGAAAAACGCAGAAAAGATACAAGTTTAGATATATACTCTATTTCCAAGTCTGAAGTAGTGCTGGATTTGGACTAATAGGCAGACATTCTTCGCTTTCGACACACATTTTCTCGACTTATTTTTACATATACGCACGCATAAGGTACAAAATATAAATATATATTCATTGGTAGACCTAATGGTAATCATATTGATAACTCCCTTAGCGCAAATTACGGGTTACCACATGTTGGTACGATTTTCGGGTTGAAATAAAACGACCACGGAGGGCGATTCATTTTTTACTCTGTCCAGGGGGTGTTGCAGAGCGATGGGGAGATTCGCGTAACAACAAATTGTCACGTAGCCCTTACTTAGTGTCACCGAGAGGCAACACCGTCGAGAGCGTTTTTTAGCACGCGCATGTTAACAAATGCGGAGGCGGGCAGCATTCCACACGCTTTTTCGCCAGAGCGTCAAGAAATTGTAATTACAATTTCATGTTGCAACCACTCTATATATATACATATATATGTATCTTGCCCAATTCTAAGCTGGGGTGGCCAGTGGTTAAGCGAGCGTGTAATTCACAATTTGCTCTGGTTACCCACGTTGACGGCCGACAAATGTTTTAATTATGGTTTACTTTACATTTGCAATTTAAGTGAAATGATAAAGACAGATCCTAATTGTTTTTATGCCGCTAGGCCAAAGGCAATAAACGGCAATCCGAGTAAGAACAATGTATTATTTGTCCACTAGTTTTGACTTATTCAATCAATGACCAACTTGTTTTTTTTTTTACTTATACATATATATATATAAGATATTCTCAAAGATATTCCCTTTTTTGGTAATCTCATATGCATTTATGTACTTTTCATGAATTTATACTTGTTCACAAAGCAAAAAGAGTAAATTTATTTTATGGAATGTCACTTTGTCCGGTTGAAAAGTTTGATCCTTTAGAATATATTCTCGAGTATTGACTTTGCCCCACTGCAATAGTGCCAAATTATGATAATCTCAATAACCTTCAATAACCTCATCTAAACAATAATTAAATTCTAAAACCGTTTTCGACTGTTTTATTTGTTATTATACTCTGGTTATACGCAACTTCAGCGTTCTAGTTGTTTTTAATAAAATTGTCAAACAGTTAATTTGAGCATTGAGCACTGATATTTGATTTGGTAAATGTAAAAAATTTCTCGCACACAACAAAAAGGGTTTTCCCTGCAAACTCAGATATGGCACCTTGATTGCCTATACTTAAAGAAATAATAATTACTTTTTTTTAAATGAGCAATGAAATGTTTTACGATGCTATCCTTTTCTGAGGAAATTTCAGAAAGCCTTACTCCAATGGCTGAACAGTTATTCTTTATTTGTTCAACTCTTGCATAATTCCTTTAAGGAACAATCGCAATATATTGATTTCGTATGTGGAGAAACCATTTAAATTGCTCTGACTTAGTAACACGTTGAATAAACACTTGCAAAATGTTTCGCTCGATCTTAAGGAAAGAACAATAGTAAAACACAGCAAAATGTGCACAAAATAAAAACATCTTTTGAGTTTGCAGTCTACAGCAGTGGTTGAAGTTGTATATATTTTGAATTATTATACTCGTTCACGAAGTGAAAAGAGTGTATTGGTTTTGTGAAATGTCCGTCTTGCTGCACGTATATCCGTCCGTCCATCTGACCAAATGAACTCAATTATTTTCGCCGTTATTGAAGCTAGAGACTTGAAATGTTATATATATAGACTCGCGTATACCCGCTACAGATAAAGTATTAACGATTTTAGGGTGCGCCCACTAGAGGCGTGGCAAACCGATAACACCTAATAATGCAAATCGATAATGTCCACAAGTTTTAAGATGAAGCCACTAAATTTAGTATGTAGATAGCTGGTGACATCCCTAGACATCCCAGCCCCGCCCACTAGAACGCCCCCCATCGCCCCGCCCGAGCAAATCGGAAATGCCTATATGTCCCACAGTTTTGAAGCTAGAGCAACCAAATTTGAAGGGTAGATAACTTTTAAGATCGGTCAGGGGACTTTTATCGGGATTTTCACCCTTTTGTTTGTGTTTATTTATGTGCAAGTTTGTATGTGTTTTTATGCTCGTCCATGAAGTGAAACGGGTATATTGGGTTTGTGCAATGTCCGTCATGCTCTCCGGGTGAACGCAACTTTTTTTGACGAAACTTTAGATATATACTTGTAGTTATCCTTCTTAGACCAAGTGTTCAGATTTTTGTGTCACGCCCACTGAGAGGCTGGCAATTCGATAACATGTCGATACACCTTAAATCGCAAATCGATAAAAGGAATGAATATTTCCCATAATTTTAAGGATAGAGCCACCAAATATGAAATGTATAGATAACTGATCACCTCCTTTAAAGAGTGGCACAAAATTACAGCGACGACCACACCCACCCCACCCCTAGTCTCGCCCACCTCTAGCACCACACAAATTGCAAAATACCGAAATTTTTCAATAAAATAAGAATTAAGAGTGTGAACGAGAGTAACGCAGTCGGTTGTTGCAGATATTTTAGGAAAACGATGAAAGTTATCGATCACATGAAACAAACTTGTTCAGCGAGTGCCATGAACGAGTGTAAAAAGAGAGTTGAAGTATCTAGTAGCTTTCAGAGATCGACGCGTTCATACGACGGAAGAACGGACGGTCTGACAGACAGACAACTGAGCTCGTTGTTCTGATCAGGAATATACATATATACTTTGTGGGGTCAGAGATGCTTTCATTGGCCTGTAACATAAATTTGCACAAAACCATTTTATCCTTTTTACCCATTTTTAACGGACTTGCCGTCGGCTAGCGATGTGCATGGATACAAGTAACTGTATCGAATATATTCAATAACCTCATCTGATTATTCATATTTCCTCTAAACGACGTTAGGCAGTGCGGGGGGAGTGGGCGGAAATATTTTGTACCCATCTTTAAGGAGCGTAACCAGTAATGCAACTTAAATAATGAAGTGCCTCTAGGAATCGATGATACTAGAATATAAATTAAAATAGATGTTAATGCGAAATTTACATTTATACTGAATGTGATATTTTCCCCGCTATTAATATCGAATGTTTGTTGTCATATGCATCCCCTAGTCCTTAGCGCTCTATTTGACAAGGGTACACTCGAGTATATATAAAAATGGAAAGTTTTTAGCTTAAATACCGGCGGCAAAATTGCGTTCATATGGACAGGCGCACAGCAAACGTTGCACCAATCCAATATACTATTTTCAATACGTCAAATTAGTAATTATTTACCAAAAAAGAAAAACAAAATTGGACTACCGTTCAGTACGAGGACTAGAATCTCCCACTTCAACATCAGCAGCACAATGTTTTCACACTACAATTTAATTAACTAATGCACGTGAATACAGAAATTGATTGCACTTGCTGCCAATTAACGTATCCAATTTATTAAAAATCTACCACACGTTTTCTAAAACAACTTCTTTCTATACCAATCTTGATGAAACACCCACACACGTGTTCAAACACACGCAGCTGCGCACAGCAAGCACTATCGAAACTTAATTCTTGATTTACTTCAAAACCAAAAGTGCGATCGTTATGAAATTTTCAGGACTTATTAAGAGCACTGAAAAGTATGTATTCACCAAAACGCAAGTAATATTTGTTTTGCGTTTGTTTTGATTTAGCCATGTCCGTCTGTCTGTCCGTCTGTATGAACGCAGCGTTCTCGGAAACTACAAAAGCTAGAAAGCTGATCTTGGTCTCATTCAGTTCGTATATATCATATGCAGAACAAGTTTATCATTTTTTTTTCGATAGCTTGCTCCGTTTCATTAATATCGATACAAATCGATAACAACCTTTTGTTTTTTTTTTACAATATCTCGGTAACTAAAAGAGCTAGCGGCAACACGCACTATTATCTGCGTTTTGACTTAACGCAGATTTTGATACCTCCGGATTTTGGATACCTTCCCCCAATCGCCCCCAGTTTCAACAAAACCATAAAAACCGCAAACCAAAAGACCCGGAAATTGGTTTGTACATAAATTTCAACGCTCTTAATAAATCCCACAAGTTTCATTACAATCATACATACATCCAAGTAAAGTGCGTGCGGCGTACATTTGTGTGTGTGTGTGTGTGTGTGTGTGTGTGTGTATGTGTGTGAATTTGTGTATGTATGTATGAATGCAAACGGGTTGAAATGCTTATGAAGACAGATCGCAGGATTCAAGGTATCTCCTAGTCGGGCGGCCCCGATTTATATTTAAAATTCAAAATCTGCGTACAGTTTACGCGAACATAGTTTAGGAGATTTGTTCAATACCGGAATAAATAGAAACGAGAAATAATTTGAATTTGATCTGACCCGCGTATTGTACACACGAACTTAAAACAAGTATGAACGTTGCAGTCGGGCGCTACCGATTGGGTTATATTCAATCACGTTCTTAATTTTCGGAATTTTGCAATTTTTGGGGTGGGTGGGAGTGCGGGGTTGTCGCAGAAATGTTGTACCGATCCTTAAAGGAGGTGACCAGTTATCTACCCTCCAAATTTGGTAACTCTTGTTTAAAAACTGTGGGGGATATACGAATTTCCGGCGAGGCGGGGGCGCTGGGGGCGTTCTAGTGGGCGTAGAGATATCAATGTATCAATCTTGAAGGGAGATCACCAGCTATCTACGTGGTGACTCTATCTTACAAATTGTTATCGATTGGAACTGCCAGACATATCACTTTATGCGAATACGAGGACGGAAGGAGACGTTGCCAAAATTTGTTTCTGTGATCTTTGGGGGAGCATTCCAGTAAAATATATTCCAAATTTGGTGACTCTAGCTCAAAAACTGTGGGATATACAAGCATATCCGATTTTTAGGCCGGAGCGCTGGAGAGCGCAATCTTTTGGGGCGGTCGTCAGCTATCTACACACCAAGTTTGGCGACTCCAGATTTAAAACAACGATTAGCGATTTTAAGTGGTCTCGGCTTGCCACGCCCCCAGTGGGCGTGGGCAAAATCCTTAACACATTATCTGACGCGGGTACCCACGAGTGTATATCCAATATTTCAAGTCCCCAGCTTCAATAGCGGCGAAAAACATTACAGTTATACAGATGGACGGACGGCCGGACAACAAGACGGACATTGCACAAAACCAATATGCTCTTTTCACTGCGTAAACGAGTATAAAAACAAACTTCAACTCTATAGCTCTTATGGAGTGTGTTCGGCTAATTGCTTCATTAAATTTTTATTTACCACACCTTTACCTATCTTAATAAAACTTTTTAAGGGCTATAGTATATATAGCCATACATGTGAGCTCTATCTGGTGTCTCTACCGTCTTTTAAAAAAATAGGAAATAAACTTGACAAATTTGAGCTTGTTGCAGATTTTTATCAATTGTAGAGTCACGCCAAAGGTTATTGATCATTTAAAATAAACTTGATGTACGTGTGCCGAGTCTAAAATCGAATAGTTGAAGTCTATATATATAGTTTCCAACATCGACACGTTTATTCATACGGACATGGCTATATTAACTCGACTAGTGATGTTGATCAAAATCATTGATATTTTTACTTATTTTAATACTATACAAATTAAAATTATAGTAACCACAAAAGTTCTCACACATACATATGTTCGCAAAAAAAATTCGAATCAAAATAAAACCTGCGCACGGTATGATTGGTTTTTTAGCTCGAGTGCCCAGGACCTTAGAGGTTATGGAAGACTATCAACATGTTAGCGCCATCTAGCGGAGATTTATTTTATCTTTATACCAATATTAAACATCGGCTTGTAATGTAATAAAGTAATAATAACCACAAAAGTAAAATAAGTTCTACCAAAGATATCTCGCAAAAAAATTCAAATCAATATAAAAGCTGTGCTAGGTATGTTTTATTTTTTTTTTGCTAGTGCTACCAGGATTTTAGAGTTATTGGAAGACTATCAACATGTTAGCGCCATCTAGCGGATATTTATTTTATCTTTATACCAAATTGAAGTTGGGTTTGTGTCCTTACTTCACACCTGTTGCTATAGTATATACTAAATATACTATACTACCAGTTAAATCCGGTCAAAAAATGTGCTTTAGAAATGTTCTAGATAAGGACTTATTATTTTGTGTTCATATTTTACCTTTATATACGCTGAACCAATTGATAACGGCTTAAGAGAATTTGCGGAAGATTTTGCCCAAAAGTACGCAAGACGCTGAGCGATTCATATTTGACGCCATAAAGTAAGTATATTCTTGATCAGGCTCGTCCATCCGTTCCTCTGTCCGCTCGTGAAAATAATCGAATCGATTGCAAAAAGCTTAATCAAGATCGGTAAAGAAACCTAGAAGTTATAAAGGTTATCACAAGCCAAGTGCAAGCAGTACACGAGCAAGCAGTATAATACAGATAATACAGATTCTAGCTGTGTTCAGGGTATCTCCGAGCCAGGTGGATCCGACTTGAGCATTGTTACTTGTTTTGCAAAGGTCAGAAAGAGAATCAGCGCCTAAGACAACAATTACCAGACGTATAAGTATTTTTATACTAATATGGACATATATCAGGTAATTCTAATTTGAGCTTGTTCACGTTGAGTACTCCCCAATCATTTCAATGTGCGTTATTACCATAAATTGTTGAAACTGGCTGGAAATGACTACTTTTATATGGTGACAATAAAAAGAATTTCTTAGTTTTTTTGCTTTTAGCATTCCAATTTTAATATATTATAACATTGAATTCGGCTTTTCATATATTTTCAAATTTTATCCGGGCAGCTAATACTATTTAGCTCCAATGAAGAATACTAATATTTTCTCAAAATTTCTGATAATTTTTTATATATCGTTAAGGTCAAACATTTAAAACGCAGTTATATTTTATTGTTAGAATATCTGCAATCTTAAAGCATCTACAACTGTTTAAAATTTGTTTTTTTTATGTTTATTCATTTATTTTCGTTTTCATACATTTTGGATTTACCAAATATTTGAATATTTTTTTTAGATGGAATTTAACTGTGACCCTCAAAATATTCTAAGGAATTAGTTCATTGTTTACATATACTCATATTTAATTTTTGTAATATATATTTTTTCGAACGTTATGCTTATCATATTGAAATTCAAAAACTACTGACGATTTGAATGCTTTTTTTAATTGTATATTTTTTTAAATCATTTGCTGTTTGCAATAAATTCTTAATCTGACGCAGTATTGTGGAAATATTTTGTGTCAATTTTATAATAGAATTTCTAAATAATTTACGCGCAAGTGCCCAAATTCTAATATCTCTAGTTGCTGTCAATTGACAAATTGGCTAACACATTAGTAAGTAAAACAAAAACCTTAACAACACCATCCCAACAAAGAGTAATTCAAACTTAATAAATAAAATTTAAAAAAAAAAAACAAATTTGAATTTAGAATGATTTACAATACCAACATTGTTGCAATAAAGTTCTATACTCGCATAGAAAACAATATATCTTTACATTCAAGAGTTAAATTATAAAAACGAAGCATTATTTACCTTCATATTTAAGAAACATTTTCAATTGTATTGACTCTTGATGTAACAAATTTTTTCATTTCAATTTATAAATAGTGCATATTGAATGTTTAGTTATGTATCTTAAAATTCTTTAGAATTAATTTTAGTTAAGTTGATTTTCGTTATGTATTTATTTATGATTATATGTAGATATATTAAATTAATAATTTTTTAACTGAAAAAAGCATTTATTAGGTTTTATAGGCGTATTAGATTTGTATTTGTATGCGTCAATAGATCTGTATCCTTATCGCAAGTCAGGATCTTCGTCGGCGGCTTTTTTAATTCTTAGCAATATTGTTGTGTACCACTGATCCAACCGTGAGATGCTATCATAATCTTTAACTGCCTCTGTAAAGCCTTCAATATTCTGCTCCTCCAGATGTTCACACAAGACCTATGAATTAAAACGAGCGAATTTAACTAAACGCTTTCTAATATGCGACTACAGTGCATTTACCTTGATAAGCTTGAACTCTCGTGAATCCTGGAATGCTGGATATTGTTGCGCATACTTCTCAATTGCGTGTTGAGCATTTAACAAATCAACACTAAGGTGACAAAGTGCAGCGCGAAAGAAGTACTCCTTGGCGCTGTATTTGAGCAGCGAACTCTCGAGCGACGAAGCAGCAACCTGCTCGTATATCGATATTGCTTTTTCATAATCCTCCAGCTGGGCGGCATATTGTGCAACTTTTAGCATGCACTTGTTGGCCGAACTAACCGACTCTTCGCCCTTGAAATAATCAGCCGCCTGCTCATAGTGTTGAATAGATTTGGCCTGCATAAAGTAAAAACAATAATTTTAAAAATAAAATATAATGACCACTCCAATTGCCTATCTAAATGGGTACTCGTCGCTTACCAGGGTAGCCGGGTCGATTTCGTACATTTCGGCAATGCTCTGATGATGCTTTGCTGCCATTGTGAAACGCCCCATATCGGTGTAAATCTCTATGGACTTCATCAAGCAGTTGACGGCGCTTTCAACGTCCACCTTCTTGTAGCAGTTGGATGCGTCTACGTAACATGTGCCTGAATCGTGGCGGCTACCAGCGCGTGCATGCAAAGTGGCTGCTTCGCAGAAGCATTCACCGGCTTTTGTCCAGTTTTTGGACATTTTAAACATATTGCCAGCCCGCTGATAGCACTCGATTGCATCTTCGATCTTGTTGGATCCTCTGTAATGATATTATTACAAAATGTTACGTTCGTGCTCAAAGCTTCGTGAATGTGTCTAATAAAACGACCTCCTCAATATAAGTAAAACTTTACAAACATATAACACAACATACATATTTATCTACCTCAAGTCTAAGGCAATTCAAGTTTATATTAGTTTTAGAAAGTCAATCACATAAGTTAAAAATTGCTTTAAAATCATCACTAATTTTTTAACCGGACACTAAAGACTGAGAGGTCATCTTAATAAATTATAAACAGTAGAAATTGTCATTTCTTTGGCATCGAGATTGAAACCTCGTTGCACATACATCAATTAGAAAGTATTAACCCGATCAAACTTATCGGGAAATGATTTATTTTTAAAATACATTTTGTTAGTCGTCTTCTGTTGTTTAAGTACTTTTTTATTTTATTTCAATCGATTAGTCTTTTCCTACGGCTATAATACTACCCGAAACTATTTATGTATGTATGTATAATTAATATATGTACATACATGTCCACGACGACCGACTCGACATGATAAAAAAATTTAACATTTTTATTTAAAATTTCCATATCACACATTTTATTTAAAGTTATTTGTTTTTAATTTATTAATCATTTATATTGTAATCCATATATACAACAGATTACAGCTTTCCCCCAAGACCACGTAAATAAAAGTATACACATGAACACACACATATGAATATGAATGTACATTATTGCATACTAAAAACATGTTTGAAGTTAAAAACATAATTAAATATTGATAAATCCTATTATTGATTTCAGTTGTTTAAAAAAAAAACAAATAAAACAAAAACGAAACAAATCGTTTTATTAAATTACATTACTCACCCAAAAAGTGAACCGAGAAAACCCTTTTGTTGTGTCAGCTTCTTTTCCGCCTCAGCCATAAGCTGAAGGGCTTTTTGCTCATTGTCGCCCATAATTGCACTTCTGGCTTATTTGATCACTAAATTGCATTTAGATGCAACTATTCTGGCGATTCAGTGGTTTCTTAATATGTTCTTCACAACTTTGTCTTGGACTTGCTGAAAATAAAATCAATACGAAAAAGAATAACTGTGTGACCAAAAATCCAACTAGTAATGTAGTATTTTTCTCAAAATTTTACTAAATACTGAACAAAATATATTACTCTCTCTCTCTCATTTTTATTGACACGAGAGGCACAGAAACAGAATGTAGACAAAAAATTATTATTATTGAAATTGATACAAAAACAATAGCCTGCACAATTACTTTACAAATTTACTTATTACGTTTTACACGAGTCAGATGTTTAGAGATGCGTGAGCTTAAGGTTCACATTTTCGATAGCACCTTTAAATAATAAATCGGTTTGCCGATAATGTTCGATATTTTACCCCAAACCAACACTAATAAAACACAATCTAATTATTTCGATTGACGTATATTTAAAACATTATTACATTCTACAATTGTATTTTTAAAAACATTATACATTAATGCGTATGAAAGTTGCCCAATTCTTGCAATGAAGACGTTATGAACGGAAATAAGCTAAACAAAAAAATATTTAACTTAAACATTAAACAAGCGGCTAAATTTAAACAGCATCTAAAATTTGAAAAATTATCGATAAAAAAAAAAATTTGGAAAATAACCGAGCATAGTAAAAAATGCTTAAGTAAATAGTTTAAGGGGATCTGTATGCGGATTTCATGAATTCGGTTAAACTAAACATAAACGTAACGATAATGAATTCAGCCGGCTGCAATAAATTCTTTTTGTGGTTAAACAAACATCTTTTCAAGCATTTTTCTTAGTTTCTCGTGAGCATAACGTATTTTTTGATACAAATCCTTGGAAACTCCACTTTGTGCAATTGTTGAAAAGCGATACGTGCGAAAGTTTTTCTCATGGTCCATGTAAGTGATGGCGCTCATGCGTGGGCATAAAATGATCTTCATATGATCCGAGAAATTTAGCTAAAACAAGACAGGTAAAGTGCAAAATATGAGTGTCAGTAGTTGGTTAATTTTAAAAGCAACAATGTATTTAGTACCTGAACAGAACCGTTGGTTAGGTGCATAACCACTGCACATGTTGTACGAAACCAGGAGTGCAGATGGGGCATACGTGAAATTTGATCGCTCTCAACAGTAACATTGTTTGCTCCCGCCTTAACCAGATGTTCGGTCATGTAGCGCTTAAAGTACGACAGCAGCTTCATCTTTTTATCGAGTGTCTTGCAGTAGTCTGTCGTAGTCATATAGGTTTCTTTGCCCTCCTTATCAATAAAATGCACGTTTATTTGATTCGGCAGCAGAATGAGTTTTGTGGTGTCATTAAACATAACTCCAATACCCTCGTCGCACAGCTGATAGCCAAACCCGTATTTATCACTATAGTCGACCCACTTCGATATCCAAAATAGCGGCTGGGCAGCTGGATCAGTATTCTCATCCCCCAAATTACCTTGCAATAAACGGGGCTGTGATAAAAAATAGAAAAAATATTTTTTGAGTTATATCTCCGTTATATCGTCAATCTTAAGCTTTAAACGAAAGACTACAATATGTATACCGACCTTGTCATTGATGAGTTTCGTCAGCTGCTGATGCAAACTTTCAATATCGCCGCGATAGTCCTCGTTGTGGCGACACATCTGCGCCGACGCAGTTATAGCATCATGTAAATTATTTTTCAGGAATGTTGACTCCAAGCGGGTATCGTCCCTCAGTCCATTCAATTCCACCAGCGGTTTGCGCTGATTAGGATCCTCGATGGTATCATTGATGCCAATACGCGGCGCCATCGTTAGGCAAGAGCTGGGTAAGAACATGGGGACTTGCGAGCCCTTAATGAACTCAAAATTCAAGAGCTGTCCAATTGTGGGGCGACTCTCTGGATTGGGCTGCAACATAGCAATGACCATGTCCGCCGCCGGCTTTCTTAGGTAACTCGGCACACGGTACTCGCATTTCTTAATTTTAGAGTAGGTGTCCTTTAAAGTTTTCGTCTCGAAAGGCGGCTGGCCCACCAACAGTGTGTACATGACGCAGCCAATGGACCAGATGTCCACTTCAAACGAGTGACCCTTCTTCGTTAATATCTCTGGTGCGATGTAGTTGGGAGTGCCGCAAAGGGTCTTCTTGCGTTCGCCCTCGTATTCAATGCGGGTGGCCAAGCCAAAATCTCCAATCTTCACGTGCAACATGTCATTTAGAAAAAGGTTGCCCAACTTCAGATCGCGATGAATGATGCGATTGTCGTGCAAATACTTCACACCCTGTATTATCTGGTATATGTAATACCGGGTTTCAAACTCTGTAATATTCTTTCGGCGCTTGTGCAACTCCATCATAGACTGAAGGGAAGAGATTCAAATTAAAATTACTACTAATGCATTAACTGATTCAACGAGTAAACAATTGAATTTTAATTTCTGGGATATGTATTTGAATACTTACGCGTTTCTTGCACAACTCTAACACAATGTAGATGTTCTGCACATCCTCAAAATAGCTGTGAAACTTGACTATGTTTGGATGATTAAGGCTACGGTGTATAGTTATTTCCTGTGCCGTTTTCTCTTTTTGGTTGTGCTTTATCATCAGTTTCTTGGATACAATTTTGCCGGCAAAGACATCGTCCGTTTCCACATCGATTATCTCGTAACATTTGGCAAAGCCACCCTGCGAATGTGTTTTGTGGAATCATGAATGTACATACATGTATATTATACAACACAAATGCACGCACATGTGTAGATATATTTGAGTGTCATACATATATATTAAAAATGCATAAATATACGCACATGTGTATATGCATACATATATTTGAGTGTAGTACGCGCCAAAAGAACCAACTGGTTGCTTTAAGTATTTGACAACACTACTGGTGCCTGCGCTTACTTACACAGATATGCAAGCCTACACACACACGATTGCATACAGTTAAAACAGGAAAAAAATACTTGGGAGATATAGCAGAGCAGCTGCATAAATCTGTGCCCAGTCGGCGCATGCGGCACCTGGTTAACAACATACATACCTTGCCGAAAAAGCGCATACGCTTGTACGTCTTGCGATGATTAGAGTCAAATAGACGATCGGGAATATCCGTGCTCTTGTCCTCTGGCTTTGCGGCCATTTTCTCGGCTTGTCTATCTTAGGCTTACTTGGCTCGTTTAATTCTTTTTCTATCTCTCACTTGGCTTTCTGCCTCCTTTCTGATTTCACTAGCTTAAATTAATTAAATTAGACGCCACGGAAATGGAAATACAATTATATTAAAAAATATGTTAACGAGACGATGCTGATCTAAATAGACGAGACCCAAAGCGACACGAATTACAGACACAAAGCGGAGAACGCGCCGAAACAGTTTATTTCATTTGAATGCCAGTTTGAGTAGTTCGTCAGCGTCACTACATCACAAACGATACCGCATTTTGAGCAGCCCTGTTTAAACAGTATTGGAAAACAGCAATAAAGTGCCCCAGTAGACGTTGGAATTTGAAATTTAATGCTATAATCCAAAAAAAATAAATTTTTTAAATTGTAAATTATACACATTCACATTTGTGGATGTTCCGTAGACGTAAAATGTCATATTTTAAGAAGTTTGCGATTTTAATTGTTTATTTATTGCATATTATGCAAAAAATACCAAACGTAGAAATATATGGCCTCACTACCAAAAAATAATAATAGGAATCTGGCAACGCCATATACTTAAAGGTCCATCAAAAGTGGAACCTATTCTATTTTATCGCACATTGAAATCAAAATAAGTTTCCAAAACTATTCCACCATAGGCGATATGCCGGATTTTTTTTTTTTTTGTTGTATCTTAACACCACATTCATAACAAAACGGTTACAAATGTAGTCTAGACATTTTCTAGGATTTGTATTTTTTTCATTGCATTAATTTCGTAAGTTGAGAACTTTCCAAATTGCCATTGCCAACTAAATGAAAACAAAATAAATTTTGTTAAGATAAGCTAATCTAACATATTTCGAATTTTATGGATATCATGTGCAAAACATTTTGTCAGTAAGCCCCTTGACCAAACAAAAAATAGTAGATATAAAAAAATGTAAATTTTAATGCGGCATACGTTGGTCACACACCAAAACCAATTTCATTTAATCTGTTTATTGTGTATTGCAACTGCCCATTATGTAAATCCTGGCCTGCCTCCACATTTGCTTGAAATTTAAATTGCTCGTAAATTTTTTACTAATTTTGACTATTCGATTTATGTACTTGTATTTGTTTGTTCGCTTTTCTGATATAGCTTTGCTTCTGTTTCTGGGTTTAAATGGTTCGTTTACTTTAGAATTGTTGCTCGATTGTTGTTTTAGTGATGCCTTAAAAGTAACACTTTATGTAGTTTGTTTTTAAATGATGTTTACAATTAAATTATTACATTTAATATATATATATATCAATAGTGTAGTTTTATAGTTGGTTTGTTTTGCCAGTTTAACGCAGTCTCAAGTGCCTTGTGTCTCTTTCTTGATGTACGTATGTTTGAGTGTATGAGTTGGCGCGTGTAATGGGGAGCTCTGTTTGAGTGTGTGTTTGTGTGTGTGTGTGTGTGTAGTTGTGAGTGGCTTACTTCCGCTGGTCTCATCATAGACATTACTGAATTTCTAAAGTTTAACTAGAAGTATGCTATCCAGGCACTCTCAGCTGGATGCCGAACTGACAATGACTAATTCACGTTGCAAACGCAGCCACTCCACAAATTCATCCAGCATAACCGGCCCTAAAAATAAAAATATTATTCCATTAATGTTGAATATTAAAGTGGCACGAATGGCAACTTACAAGCGCCATCGATATCGTAGTTGGATAAATCAATACAGATGGTGCGCGAGAACTCGAGTATGTTGCACCATTGATCCTTATTGATAACCTTGTACTTGGACTGCTCTAGGAATTGCGCAAATTGTGGATACAGAGGCCAATGCTTGCCCAAAAGTAGTTGCAGCATCGCCTTAGCTGTTAGAATATCCATGCTTCGCTGATCGGAATCCTGAAAACCGAAACAATTCAAATTGCAGCAGTGAGAATATGTTCCATGCATGAACACTTACTTAATGGACACTTACCTTGGCAAAGTCATAGGCATATCGATATATACTTTTAAACGAATTGGGATCGTTAAGTATGCTGCGCAGAAACTCCAATTTCACAACCATTTTCGCTGTTGAATCACATTCCAGATCCGTGAGACCCTTTAACCACTCCTGTTGACTGAAGAAACCCATCTGTGTAGCGCCCATCTTGTAGGCGAGCACAAGCATCACAATATTCTCGGGCTCAACGCCAATATCTTCGCAGAATTTCTCCATGCCGTCAGGTCCTATGTTTGCGGGTGTTTGGCAATTAGTTGTATTTGCATGTATTAATTAATCGGATCGAAATTATACTCACCCAGCGTTTCAGGCTCGTCGGGCGTAGTGTATTCGTGGAACCAGGCGAGACAGCGTTTCTGGCTGAAGCCATCTTCTGCTCTGATATGGCGTCTGCAAAGATAATTTATACATTTATATTATTCGACAAATATATATGAATTACATAAATACGCCACGCACTTAGCCATATGAAATTAAAATAAAAAATATATATATATTTGCTTTGATTTAATTTAACTAATTAATTTTTTCTGCTTAAGCATTTGCCCCGCTATTGACGTATTATTCAATGTTTTTGTTTTTGAGTGTTTGCTATCTAAAAATAGCGATAGTAAACTTAACGGGGATGCCAATGCCAAAAGACCAAAAGAATTCAAAGTGTGCATATAAGAAATGACGGCCACATTCACAGATACGGCAGAAGCACTGACAAAAACGGGACGGATAATAATAACTATTGACTGAAATAATATACATATATATTAAATAGCGTCTATACGATTAGAAATGTAGTCTATGGGACATGAGACTACGAAATTGTATAATGTGAAGGGCTCTCAGCTATTCGCATTAGTAATTTATTATTGTTTACAAGCGAAAATCGGAATACAATTTCAAATAAAACAAGTGAGAAAGCACTAGTCGGGGCCGTCCGACTAGGAGATACCCGGAACCCTGTGATCTGTCTTCCCAAACATTTCAACCGATTTGCATTCATACATACATACACAAGTTCACACGTTCACACACACAAATGCACGCTGCACGCACTTTTCTCGGTTGCTGCGGGGCCCCACTATAGAAGCGAAATCTTTATTTTCTGCTAAACTAAACGTATGATCGTTATGAAACTTTTAGGATTGATTATGAGCATTGAAATATATGTACAAATCAATTTTTGGGTCTGTAGTACTTAATTTGCGATTTGTATGGATTTGTCGATAAGGGGGCGATTGGCGGGAGGTATCCAAAATCCAGATATCAAAATCTGCGTCAAGTCAAAACGCACATAACGCACTAAATTTGTTGTCTCTAGCTTTTTTAGTCTCCGAAATATTGTAAAAAAAAAAGGTTGTTATCGATTTTTATAGATATTAATGAAACGGAGCAAGTTTTCGAAAAAAAATGATAAACTTGTTCTGCGTACGTTTTAAATTTTTAATTTTTATTTTTGTTTACTTTTTTACTCTCGTCTTTGGAGTATAGTGAACGTTGTAAATGTTTAAACAAAATGTGTGTGTATAGAAACGGCCAAAAACTAATAATATATTTGCGTATACGGTCCATCTGATCAAAATAAATACCGTATGAGGTCATCTATTGCACAAAACCTAATCTGTAATTCAATTCGTATTCTGAAACAAACAAACGTAATCCAAACAACTATTTTCAATCTTATGTGTTAAACGGTTGTTCTGAATATTCCGATGAATGGGATGAACAGGCACTTTGAACAGAGTTCAGGCGACTGCGCGCGAGAATGTTAACTGAAAGCGAGAGTTAAACGCTATGTGTGTCAAAATAAGGGGAGAGCTGAATCGCTCGAAAAAGGTGAATGGAATGGCACAATGAGTTCTGGGTGCAGTTGTGCGCAGGACTCGAAGCGAGATACACGTCGTTATTGCTACTGAAGCAAGGATTCGTACGTACAAATTCATTCAAGGCATTTCTTAAAATAACAAGAAAAATGATGAAATTTCTTGGGAATAACGGTGGCTTTAAGTTTGCCAATGGTTTTGTAGTCAACATAATTTGTTGCATACTAATTGCGTTAATTGGTAAGTACCTGCAGAGTCCCGTTACCCAAGGGATGGGCTATCTGACGGTAAGGGGTGGGGTGAAAAAAAATCAATAGTACGGAGGACATCACAGTGCTGGCACAGTGACTCGAAAAAAAACCAATCCAAACTGAATCAATCTTTTCCGCAGCGAATAGCGCTCACGGACTGCAGCTGAGTGCTTTTACAACGAAAACGCCCAGGGTCTCCAAATATACTACAAAATCACCATCTGTAAGTGCTGGAGCTGTTTAATCCTCTGCCTTTTAGTTGGCCTCTACTGTCAGTTGCTGTTGCAGGCATCCTCGATGAATCATGACGCGACCACTTCGATTTATCGCTTTAACGCCACAAACGGAATCACTTGCATCCTAATGCAAGTAGACGGCCTGATAAGTATCCGATATCGGAACAAGCTGAACGAGGACGTTGAGGCCGATCTATATATGCCGGATAACCCGCAGCTGAGCGGTGAGTGCGTCGAGTCAAATTTCGAGGTGTTGACTATGGATTTCAAGGGATTTACGCTGTCAATTACATTTAAAAAGGTATGAGACACGCATTGAGCTGTTTGGCTTAATGCGTAGTTGTGTCAACGCCAAATAAGGTCAGAGGTTAACTAAAGTTCGTTTCTAATAATCACACACAGTCGTCGGGCGGCGAAGGCTGGTATATCAACCTCTTTGAGCTAACATACTCGTCATCGAACGCGCTATTCGAGCATCCCGACCGTCCTAATTTAAATGTGAAACTAACATCACCGGCCCAAACGCCCATGTATTTTCCGACGCCCGTTGGCAAGTCCTATGTCTGCGACAAAGAACAAACTGTCATTTTGTACGCCCCCCACGACTCTGGCGACCAATCTGGTCACATTGCACGGCTCTATTTGCGCGACATGCACATGCAGAGCTTCATGTTCAAGGACAACGGAAAATGGGGCCCGTCCTTCCACTGTAGTGCCACTGGCTCCTATCGCGACGAAACGGCACCACTGGCCGTTGGCACTGCTCTAGCCATTGCGGTGCTATTGACCATTTCAGGCTATGGCGGCTGGCGGTAAGTAACCTAAAAATCTACCCACTACGCAAATTCATTCAAAGCGCAGCATCTGACAGTGAGTCTAGTTTGAGATTTAGAAAAAAATTATCTAAATGAAAAATTGCGCAATTGAATAAATCGTATACAGTAGCTGTAAACTAACTTTATCTTTTTGCAGGTATTTCAAAGTCAAGAAGGTTCAGTATGGATCCATGGAATAAACTGCAAATGAACGTATCAAATCTCTATTTTATGTTCAATTACTTTCCAGTCATATCCTTGTACCGTTATTTGTTGCATATCAGTATTGACATATTCAAATATTGTATTCATGTTTTCAAACCTAGACAAAATTGTGAGACATCAGCATCACAAATATATAACTGTTATAAAGGAATGAACCTACCTATTATTACAAAATTTAAGAAATACATATACATATATATATACATATGAGAATTGCAAATGTCTTCCATATAGTTAATATAATTAAAAAGCTAATTATTATACATATTATACATACAAATACAGTAATATGCATATTTAAACATATATGAATGTATATTTAAACGATTATCCAAAAAATTATTAAAAAATCTACACTTATACTGGTAATTTCAAAACAAAATTTTATGTGTTTAATAGAGCTACACACTATTCCATATTTTCTTGTTATGCAAAACTATATTAAAATTCAATCCTGTTTAGTATAATTACTGAATTTATTATTTCACATTAAAGTAACAAATCGTCTTTAAGTGCAAGCAAACAAAAACTAAAGTTTTTAAGCTGAATATGCTCGCCAAAAAAAAAAAATTCCGTACTCTTTTATTTTTTTATCGCTATTGAAAATTCGTGTTTACGTGTGTCGAATAAAATATTATGATTATAGGCTAGGCAATCCCCGCAAATTATTTCTCCCCTATTTTAACAAATATACAACATAGATCAAGGTCTTTCTTTTTTTCCTGAAACGTCTTGAAGGCCTTGAATAAATATCATTAAAACAATTATCGATTATCGAACCCTACTACAACGTTCTTAATGGATTTTCTCTGCTTCGGAGAAAGGAAAATCGTTCCTTATTATTGTTAATGGTGGAATGATGAAATTTAAAAATATATGTGTGCCAAGAGTGCAAGATTTGTCTCAAAAATGTGCTGATGTAAATAGTTATGTACGCTTTGATATAGACTCTTTTATACAGACGAACAAATTTATGAATGCACAAAACTGAATCGACGCGAACAAATCTAATCAAAAATCGGAGACACATTCTTCTGCTTGTTATATTAACTAGCGCAACACTAATAATTCTCTTTAAAGCATTATTACATGGGTTCAGGGTCGTAAAAATCAAATAAGTATTTTCGAGTTACATATTAGATTAAAAAAAGCAATGAATATCTTAAACGTATCTAAATAATCTTTTCCCAATTTCATATCGTATCAACGGATAATTTTTTTTTTAATGTTTTAAAACTAATAAACTAAGACCATATTACTTTTAATCATTTTAATTTATATGCCACACAAACCTTTATGTAAACTAATAAATGAATTTCAAATATAAATATTTATATTTTAATTGTTAATTAGATCAACCACTATTATAAATTGCATATTCGACACAAAAAACTGTACTACAATTTTATTAACAGAAATATATGCTACACAATTCGTCATATTTTTATTCAAATTATACCTCGGGCTACCACACACTGTCAACTTTGATTTAAAGTTGATGAAATTTAACTTAACCCTGAATAAATTCTTAATAAATGCTATCTAGGATCTGGAGAGAACCAGCCGCCCTCATAACTTAATAAATTTATACTACAAACACGAAAGTCAAAATCGATATTACAATATTCAACTAGCCGGACATGTATCTGTCTTCTTTCCCTGCAAATTGGTCTTAATGCGTCGGCATATCACTCTGTTCAGCTGTTTCTGGAGACAGTAGATTTGTCAAACTGAAGTTTGAATGGAGTAGTATAAAAACATATGTTTTAATATTGCGATAAATTCAAAATATAGTTCCTTAAAACTTTCAATCCGCTGTTCGTCTGTCACTATTTAAAACTAGCTTTAACCAATTGTAAAAATTATATAAAAATCAATAACAGAAGAATTCGGGCAAAATAATGCTTTTAGGTGAATACAGCAGTATAGGATTTGGCAAGGTGTTAAAAAAGATGCACATTGTGCATTTCCCTAATGTGAAAATTATATAATCTTTAGATAACTGTTTTTCCTTCTTGTTTATATTTTACACATATTCAGGTGAGTAGTACAATAGAACAGAATAATGATTGTGGCTCGAAAAGTAATATATAGAAGGTGACATTTCGGATCCCAATCAATTTGCATATAAACAGCCGTGTAGAAAAAGTCAATTGAGCCTTTTATGTCTTTCTTATTTATCGTAAATCTGATTTACACCCCGAAAATAATTATTTCTTGTTGCATACACATTCAATAAATTTACATATATGCATACGCATAAGTTTATCTTTCGTTTACAATAACAGCCCCCCATTTTCTTAAAACAGGTTATAAAGATAACTCATTTTATCTCTGAGATTAATATATATATACAATATTTAATATGTATGTTAACATGCAAGTTCTAATCAGAAGCATCAGACTAGGAGATAGGTGTGAGTTCTTGGTACATATAGTTCAATCCATATATACATGGACGGACGTACGAGCAGACGGACAGACGGACGGCTCAGCTGTTGCTTATGGGGATGAAGATGCTTCCCACTGTCTGCTACATATTTTAAATATATCTATTGCATGCAGAATGAGATTTTTTTTTCGATAACATCTTCCATTTCACTTCCTTCAATCGGACCAAAAATATAATTTATTATACCCCCAGTCTCCCAAAAATAAAAAAGTAAATCCTTGCACATCTGAACTCCAATTTAAGACCTAAAAATTGTTTAACGAACGACCAATAATTTTGAATTTTATTGCACAGACAATAATCCAAAGCTCGGAGAAGTAATAAGAAGAACACGGCTTTTTGAGAAGTTATGTACATAATAAGCACGAATGTATATACAATATTTGGTTCATCTGTTTGGCGTAGAAGATAAGATAATAAACCCGACAGTGTGAAATTCACAAAAATAGCTTGCAAGAACAAAAATATATGAAATATTTTATCTTCATCAATTATTTTCAGTGGATATACTGCACAATCATTGTTTAATTTATAAGTGTTTGCACGGAGGGCTTCGGAATAGAATATCGAAGGAACAGATGCCTGAGATAACACACAGATTATTTTAATATAATAACGTATGCTCATTAGAGAGCCAATAGTTGCTTATATATTAGGATATCTTCCAATCTATGCGATCGGAAGCTCCTGTCCCTGTCTATCATTGAAACACACAGATGGACATAGTTTTATCGACTCGGCTATTGCAACTAATCAAGAATATATCTACACACCTCATCAGATCAAAAAATAATAACTATTGCAAGGGTATAGAAAACATTCCGAATATGCGGCTTACCTGCTGCTTTGCTGTGTTGCAATGTTTGTGTAGCTTGTGCGTGCTCTCTTAGACTGACCCTCCATATTATCACCGATTTCTGGAGCTCGACGTTTACCTCGTGGCATGACTTGTGTGATCTGATTGCAGAAGGTGGCCTATTTCCCCGCAGTAAAATCCGCAAAAATGCTTTGGCTTATATAAGTATAGTAATAAGTATATTACAGGAATTCGCAGCTGTTGATAAAAGGAAATTATAAGATTATTGGTTAACTATATTCATTACATTCCACAGTTACCACTGTCTCTCAGCGCAAGGCAGTCATTGAAACATCATGTCACGGATACATTGGCTTACATATGCAACTGCAATGAAAATAAAGTCCATAAGTTAATGTAACAGTAAATTTGTGTTTAAACAATATGCAGAGTCGACTGATATTTTTATCAAATTCATGCATTAAGCTTGTCAATTGTAAAAGTAAAATCAGAAAGGTGTTTCCTGTCCAAAAGCTGATGAGTTAAACACATTGCCCGGCGAAAAATTCCTCTCCCCCCGAACAAGGATATTTCCAAAGCAGAGAAATTTTACATAGGACCCCCATACATCACCATACGGGTATGTACATATTTACATACACAACCAAGCTGTAAATGAAACTTTAATGCATCTGTGTGCATATTATTAGTTCTTTTTCTACACATTTACAAGCATATGTGTGTCAGTATGAGTTTTGCACTCGAAATAATTTCGTGCGTCTACGAATTTATAGTTGCAATCTATTATGGTAAAAACACCGGCAGCGGATTGGACAAGAACTGGGCTTGGTATCGGTATCGTGGTCGCTTCCCCATCACAACCACATAGAGCAGCAGCTGATATGCCAGCAGCAGACGACAGACGGTGGCCAACAGCCTGCGCGTGCTTGTCTTTTTACGTCGCCAATACGAGACTCACTCGTTCCGCACAATGTTTACATTCACTATTAAGTTTTCAAGAATTGCTTGGCAAGTTGTTTAAACAAAATTTACACACACATTTAACATTAATTATTTGATGTTAATACAATTTATAAATCCACAGGACAGGTCTTAGCATCAATGATATCGATATTTTGATGCCGATGCGGCGATGTTTTAGACTTAATTGTTTTTTTTTATTTTATATTACGGCATATCATCGCAGTGGCAGCCCTGAAGAGATGACTTTGTAGCTATCGATAAGAATTTGGGTTGTCGATAACAATGTTATCGTAAATTTATTAAAAAATAATATTTTATAAAAAATTAAATAAAATTGAACAGGCTTAATTAAGTTTGAGGGTTCACATCTATTTAAATATCTAGGTTTTTTCAATGCTTCACTAGCAAGAAAAACCTTTTAGTCATAAAGTTTTTTTGCTATTAAATTATTGATTTTAATTTAATTATTAACTTAAATGGTAATGACAATAATTTTTAGTCAAATTGCAGCCAGCATTCGTAGGTTCGGCACATACAAAATTTTAAAAGGAATTTAATTTGACAGGAACTGTATATAAACGGTATTGTTTATGTGATCTTGCTAAGATATTAGACGCAGTTATATTTTGTATTATATACCTCTGTTTAAATGCGGACGTAGTAGTTGAAATATTGCTTATATATATAAACGTACCTATCTCATAAACTATTAAACTTACTAAGCTGAAAAGTTGGTTTCATAGACCATACGCGGAGAAAGTACATACACATATGACTTATCGAGCGCTCTTCCATTTCTTTAACATTGTTGTCAATATCTGATTTTGAATTTAGATTTCCTCCAGTGCACTAAACCCTACAACAATTACATACACAGTACTTTATACTAGATAACTTTAAAAACAAAAGCTAACCTGCCAGTTTACCTGCACTTATTCATGGTCAATAGAACTTTATAAGTTTCTGTTAGCGGTTTCTTTATTTTATGCCCGGAATTATTGTGAGTGTCGTTCCTGTTGGCAAATGTCACAAATACCTAGGACTAGCACTAGACAAAACACAAATTTTTAAAGAACATCTAAAGATTCGTAACGTAAAAGCAGATCAGATTATTGTGGTTGTTGCGACCTTCATCAAAGTGCTCCAATTTAAAGCTTTGGTTGTCCCAATATGTCCATAGGACATTGCTATTTAAGGCGGCTTGGCAGACAGCAATATATTAAAGCCACATAAAAGATTCACTTCCATTTTGAAAATGATTGGTGAGTTTTCAACCAATTGTTACAAATTCTTTTTTTAAGAAACCATAACAACATACCCGCCATTGACAAAAACACCTTCTATCAGGTAAACACAAGGATCGTATACGATTCTGTCAATCCCCCAGAATTCAGACATGTTTTATCTTTACAAACCTAAAGTGAGTCTCTTGGAATAACTCGCCACCCGTACTCTGTCGAAGCGTGGGAGGATCGCTTTTACTCCTTTTGTTGCTTAATTTGTATCTGACTCTGCTTTATGCATTGGCGTTCAAATGCATTAACATGCGTTAAAATGCAATAAACAACATGTAAAGTGTATTTACAAAATATAGGCTTAATTTTAACTAAAGGCACTATTTAGTATTGTATTTAACGTGCAGTATTGCATAAAAGACAAAACCATTAACCATTAAGAAATTGCTCCAGGGCATCCTTAGCATCCAAATCGTTTTGCTCCAGAACAACATCTTCTAAAGCCAGTTTGTTCGTTTTTGTTTGTATCTCTACAAAACAAAGATGTATTTTAGATGACTTTTAATTAGTGTTGAAATAAAAATATACTTGTAAGTTGACCGCGTTGTTTGTACTCCTCCAGATCCCCACGAAATGCATCATCAAATACAGCTTGGCGTTCCCTTTGAAGTTGCCGTAGCTGCTGCTCATGGGCCTGAATCTTTTGCTGATGTTTCGTTGAAATTTGTCGTCTGTACTGCTCTAATTCGTTGAGCTTTTTTTGCTTATGCGTGGATAGCTGAAACTGTTGCTCCAGTACGAATTCCTGTAACTCGCATTCCTCGCACAAGTTTTCCAACTTTTCCAATTCGGTTTCTAATTGCAAGCCCATTTGTTCCAAAGATGCTATCGTTTCTGCACTATCTTGAAGCTTGGCCACCAAGGCAGGTAACCCTGCCAGACAACTGTTGAGCTCATTAATTGTCGCACGCTGTTCGCTGGCACGGTGTAGCACAGCTGTAATCTGTTTGGCCACCGAAGCTGCATGTTCAGCATTCTCCTCGTTGGCAGCGTGAATTTGCTGCCAGTCATCCTCGTACTTGGCTAACAGATTGCAGCCCGCAGCAACGTTGAGCTGAGTGGGTACACCGTCAGCCAATTGCCCACTGAGTGAATGTGCGCTGCTGCGACTGGAGGTAAAACTCTCGTTCAAACTCAAACGTGACGCTCCAAGGGCTGGTTCATTTGTTGCGGCGTCTCTTGTTTGACTGCTGACACGTTGGCGATACTGTTGGTGCAGGCTTTCAGAGATGACAATTCCCTCCTGGATTGCATTGCTTAGTTTCTTTTTAAGACCTCCAAACATTGTGTATACACAGAACTTCCACACTGATAATGTAATTCAACTGGCAATTGAACGATATTTGTATGAATAAGTGCTGTGCAGAGTTGTAAATAAAAAATCAGCTGGCCGCTAAGTGACAGAGATAGTGTCATTTGACAGATCGGTGATGAAAGCGAGTCTTTCTCTCTCTCTCTCACTAACATGTTGTCATGTGTACTCTTTCTGGTGAATTGACACAACTTTGCTATTAAGTATGTTTATAATTCCTATTTAAATAACACGACGGCGCAATACTCTGTCCACAGTGTAAGGGAATTACCTTTAGTTTTTTTTGTGCACATATATAAATAAAATTTAAGTATTGCGTAATTTAATATTTTAATATTCACAAAGCTTTTTTTTTATTAGTTACAGTCTTATATTACATGGATGTTTAAAATTGGATTCCCAATAACGCATAATATAATTATTGTAATAACAGTAATGTTTGTGATAAATGCGGCCATCGACAAAGTATGCGATGTGAAATTTACTTATAAGCTTTTGTTTTTATTTTTTTATTTTTAACATAAGCTGTTAATCTTTTAAAAGTATAACATAGTTATAACAGTTTTGTACAAGCTATGGACCCTGATTAAGTTGACTTTTACTAATTACGCTAATCATCTGTCAAATCAACGGTGGTTGCAATATTTGAATGACAAGCAACCTCCAATTCTTTCTGTTCCGTGGAGTTGACCGGTGCTGGGCTCAGTTCTTTTTTTGACTGCTCCAGTTCGCACTCGATTATTTCAATATCACTTTCGCTGTTATGAGCGAGTACATTTTGGTAGCTGTCTTCTAGTTCTATGCAGCTGCCAGAATCACTTTCAGTCGCAGAGCCAGTTCCAGTACTGCCGGCAGATTGCTCATCCTGTGAACTAACGTCTATTGTGACAACTTCGTGCACTTCGTCACTTGATGAGGTAATAGAAAGAGCATCCAATTGGATGTCTTGCTTGACCGTTTCCTCATCCGACATCAGTTCTCTGACTATATCACTTGATGGCGAGGCGGGTGGCTGTGACTCGTTAGCTTGTGATTGGTTCGCGCACAACGTTTGACTGTAGGCGATGGCAACTGCCAAGGCAAGATTACTTGAATGGATGTAGTACTCGGATCTTGGTGTTGTTGGCTCACAGGCATTGCTTTCTGCCTCCAAATCCTCACTGCTGGGGCTCCTGCTTCTACGTTCTCTTTGTTTTAGATTACGTGGCTTTTTCCGAGTTTTCTTTTGTTTATTTTTGTAGCCTCTGCTGCGACTGCGAGATTTTCTGGACGAGCTTCTGCTACTTCGTATGCCATCCCTGGAACTGTGTCGCTTTTTTGATTGCTTCTTGGAGCGGCTTTTACGTCTGCGTCTTTCGTATGAGCCTTCTCTGGTATTACGGCTATAGAAGCTATTTCCTTTGCGCCTCTCGTGCCTGTCGTCCAACTCCATAAGCTTTTGCTGGCAACTGGCCTGAGTGCGCTCAGATTCACGTTTGTTGTGCCGCAGTGCATTGTTTAGTGTTCGTCCGAGGAACCTTTTGTTTGGTTTGCCAAGAGGATTTATTTTACGTTCTTGTGGTTCAAAAGATGCCTTTGAGTCTTCACCTGTCATCCCGCGCATAAGCTCGGCAATTGCTTGACTGTTACAGTAACATGGTTACATTAACAAACAATTAAAAAGTCATTGTTATTGTCTTTACCTGGTAAGTGCTGTGTCGTCCATGGTTTTAATCTCGGTCAGATGTTTATTGTCAAAGTGAGCAGATATGTTTTACTCAACACTGATAGTCGGCAGCGGACCACTTGAACATTTGCGGAAATGTTATTAACATCGCAAGCAAATTTTGTCTTGTAAATTCCGTCATTACTGTTTTTTCCTGTTAAAAAAAAAAAAATTTAAATTAAAAAGGATGTTCTAAGTGACATAACAGTGACGTTCAAAGCGATTTTACAGAATTTAAGGACTTTTTAGTAGTGCTGCGTCGCTCTTATTTATTTGTTGGCGCAGCTGATGGTCATTTGCCTTGCCACTCCCGCCAAATTGTGGCAGCTGCGTAATATTGATGGTCTGGCAACTCTATTAGGCATAACGTCAAAAGTGATGCCATTTTTTTTTAAATTTTCATATGGCAGTCTTTTTGAATAATCAGTTTACAACAAAAAATATGAGGTTGTATAAATTTTTATTTGAATTGAAGTCCATAAATGTAATCTTAATCTTTATAAAATAAATAAGTAATATCACAGTTTAATCACAATCTGTTGATGTTTTCTAGGCATTGTTATTTTTGCTTGTTCGCAATTACACTTTGCATCCACGTCACATACTTGCTGACTCGTGTGTAAATGCCAGGTAGGCCGGGACGTGCACATCCTATGCCCGTGGAAACGACACCAACTAAATAATGCTCCTTCGACATCAATGGACCACCGGAATCAGCCTGGCAACAGCAATTGAGCAAAAAGGAAACATAACATTTGTGCTCTGCTAGAAATTTGGATGCTCACCCAACACGAATCGATTTGGCCATTCTCATATCCTGCACATAGTTGGGTGTCGCTGATGCTGTTCGATTTCCCCAGTGCACGGTAAGAGCGCTCACAGGCCTCATTATTCCAGATTTTAACGGTAGCCTTTCGCAGAACATCGGCTCGTTCGCCCACCGCTTGATTCTCGTGTGTCCAGCCCCAGCCAGAGACCGTACCGTATTCTTGCCCCAAGCTATTGTGCTCCTGCTCCGAACTCACACAGCTGGGCTGAATATGGGCTGTAAAGCCAATGGGCTGCACAAGCTCCAGCAGGGCTGTTTGGGTAATGGTTGTGCGTGAACAGAGTATTACTTGAAATAATATGAAATCATATATATATATATATATATATTTACCAATATCATGTTTTACATCATTGCAGTCATACTGTGGATGCGACACAATGCTCTTGAAGTCCACCCGCAACGCATTCGGCCCATTCCCAAGCCCATTTAGATACTCCCGAATGCTATGAAGACCGACAACGCCTTGAATTTGTGCGGGTTTCATGAACTTTTGCAGGCCATTGCAAATGCAGTGGCCAGCGGTAAGTATCCAGCGTTCGTGAATGATGGTACCGCCACAGAAGTGGCCACCGCGACGCATGAGGCTCACCATAAAAGGCAATTCGTTGCGTTCCGCCTCGCTGCCGCCAACAATCTTAGGATTGCGCACCGTGCAAGGCAGACCGGTGACTATTATTCGGAATAAATAAAATATAAAATGTTTTTAAACCAAATCTATTAAACCAAATCTATTTTTGCTAAAAGAACATTTAATTCATTGTATTTTTTGTTTTTTGTGTTTTTTTTTGCAACTGAAAATCAGTTTTGAGTAACAAGGATGCACTTACACGCAATTTGCGCCTGCGTATATTTAAAAGCAATCAAAACTACAAAAACGTGCACAAATTTAAACATTTTGCTGTTCTTTGAATAATTGACCGTTAAGCATTTGCTGTTGCAAAACTATACAACGAACTGTCACAAATATTCTGTGCGCAAATAAATTTATATATGGGTCCGACTGAACCACTGACTGACTTACTGGCTGCTGTTCTATGCGGATTAGCAAACAGTCGGTGAGCTTTTTGATAACAACGGAAGTCTCGACACCTGTTGGCAAGCTTTGAGCTTTCCGACGACGACGGCAGCGATTGCACCTCCGTGTCGTCCATGTGCACTACGACGCGTACACGTTTTGGCATTTCAATTTGCGTGTCCGCCGCTTCCCCCTTTCCCATCTCTGCGTGCGCAATAAAGGTGCTGCCGAATTCACCGAACGTGAAACGTGAACAAAAGCCAACAAAAAACCGTTTTTGGGTGTTGCGCTGTTTTATGACCCAGTGAAGTTCATGACATTGAATGACTGACAAATAGTTGTGCTAATATAAGTATTTATTTACATTCAACTGTGTATGTGCATCAAGTTTATTGGTTTATTAGCTATTTCATTATTTTTTATTATTGATAAAAAAATAAATATTTTAATCTACTTTATTTCTGATAACTTTTATATTTATACTATACTACGTGTCTATTCGATTTGAACGATAAAGATAAATAAATCATCTTGTTTATACGTTAGTGCAACAAAAGGAAATAATAAGATTTCCTTTTATTAACTAACAAGTACAAATCAAAAATACAGTAATAAATGATATAACCTTAAGCGGCGTATTCCCAACAAAATAATTCGACTTGGCCCAATCAACGATGTAAATTGTGAATGCATCTATGCATAATGACGAGCCACAGAGTACATTATTGAATTTCAATGTTGGCAGCAACTAACACTATCAATGTAATACTAGCAATGTTAATTGTGACATTGACATTAACATTGCCTTTAAAATAAAAATAAAATATCTAAAGCCTACAAAGTAGGCGCCCATCAATGACAGACGAAGTCAAAAAATGCAGGTGGAAGCGCATTTGCTATAATTTGATAAGACATAAACGTAGAGCAATTATTAATTATTATGTGGGATATATATATACATATTCACAAAATGAATTTTTATTTGAAACAATACAAAGAAATAATAAAAACTAATGCGACATTCAAATAACAAATAAATTGATTTGATATACCACGAGTGGATATTTACTGGTTAAACAAGTGAGACATGTGACGCTTATCTAAGAATAAGTCCGAATGAAAAGGAAAACGAACTCGAAACCCAGAAATGTGTCGCCCATCCGAAAATATTATAGGTTCATTGATCGGGGCAGTTGTTACGTATCGTTGTCTCGCCATATGCTAATTCATACCGAATTGTCTGTTGGCAGCCTAACCAAAATAAATAAATAATACATAATAACAAAACCTGAATAGTTCCCCCAAAAACAAGTTACGGTGCACTGACATATACTGACAACATTCATTTTTTTTTCCTTAGCTCTATTTTAACACTTAGACACATTCAATGTGAAGGTCGTTTTCGAGTTTGTCGCTCTGTTTTTATTTAACCGCTTTGTTTGGAGCAAAAAGTTCAACGACAGCTTTTTGGTGACTAATTGCAATGAAGGAAGTCTTTGGAATGAGTCGTGATGCGGGTGGACTGTGGGTATTATTGTTAAGAAATGTAACCGAAAGGTGCTGCAGGTAATATCGACGAATTGACTAAGGAATCGAAACCAAGTCTATTAAACGTACATTTACAGATTTTCTTAAGCTTAATTTTGGGATTAAAATACCCCAAAGCTTGACAAAGTCTCGATAGTTTAAATATTTAAATGTTTTAAAAATATAACAGCGGCAATATATGTCGCTCGTGTCGCTGCCAAGAGCTGATTGATCAGTTGCAATATGTTGTAACAAGTTAAGTTAATCAAAAACAAATAAATTACATATATAAACATATATTCAAGCACAATATTTCGGCTCACGTTGTTTTGCATTCATTTTAGGATGCCAAATTTAGCTGTCATACAGGTAAATATAATTGAATAATATGTCTATTAAATCTTTTTCCACTGAATAAAATGTCGCTTTATTAAAATCTCAACACTCTTGTTTTCTTTTGTGCTAAACAGCGTCAGATTATTAAACAAAAACCTCGCATAAGTTTATATTATATTTCACTTTACTTAAATACAGTTTAATACCTTCGTCAAAAAATATTTATGATCACATAGAGCGCTCATGCCTAGAGTTTTTTAAAATTGATTTTATTACTTTTTTAAGAATATTATGTTTTATTATTTAAGAATATTATGGCAGATATACCTTGTTTTTAACCCTACTTCAAATAGTTTTTTACTGAATGAATAAAAGCGAACGAAGAGTTTTTCTTCATTCTTAAGTTTAGAATTAATATGCTTATAAAAATACAGGAACTATCTTGGAAAAACAATTACTTCTAAAACAATTTTTGTATTTTATTTATGGGTTCTAATAATTGAATGACAAAGCAAATAGATTGATACAGTTGATTATTTTACTTATGTGTAAATATAATATTATATAAGGTGAATTTTAAGAACAATTCAGATATATATTGATAAATTGTAACTTTTTTCAACCACTTACCAATTACATTTTCGAGGTAACGTTGTTGGGATCACTTATTTGATTTCGATTATTACTCGAAAGCCAAGTGTTAAATAAAAGGCTTTCTGAGCAACAATCAAAATGATATAAGCGTCCGTGAGGCAAAACACTTTAAAAAAAATATGCTTATAATTTTCAGCAGGTTTAGGTTATGTTATTGAAATTGTTGTTTGGTTTTATTTATTTGGCTAAAAAGCCAAACACGTCTGCACGGTGTGAGTGCTGCACTTGAACTGCACTTGTGATGCGAATGCTGTAACGTTGTATCCTGTGGTCATAAGATCCTTGGCACACGAGAAAGCTTTACAACACGAACGCTAATTCGGCACGAACAGCAGCAACAACAACCCTATGCTGCCTTTGCCTTTGCCTTCTGTGCCCATGCGGCGTATACGCAATAACTGGGCTCGGCTGTCGCTTCGGCCGTTGCTGCTAAAATGCCGACCAATGAGCGTCGCCGAATCAAATAAAATATTATCGTAGAACTGCGCAGGCGTAAATTAGATTGGCTTTCCGCTTTAGCTGTAATAATACGTGGAAAAAGTGTGAAATATTTGCCCAAATGAAGCTAACAAGTTATCTAATTGCCTAAATGCTAGGTAAATACAAATTTGACCGAGATACGTTGATGAATAATGACGGAGCTGAATTGGTTGGAGATTGGCGCAAGCATCAAATAATCTTGGAATGTATTTTGAGTGACAGAAATGAATACAACTTAGTTTGTGACCTTATGGTCTAATAATATTAACTGAAAACGATACTTTAAAATTAGCTGCTGAAAAACAAATTTGATGAAATAAAAGCTGTTTGTTCATACAGGGTAATGCCAGTTATTGTTGGCAGCTAAAGAAGGTTTAGGTTTGTCCCCAACTCCTCTCACGTACTAACCGCGCTGTCACAAGGACTTCAATCAGCAGAACTACTCACACACACTCGTACATCAGCACATTCTAAAACAAGTGTTTGATTGACGTTAACATTTTATTTGGCAAATTGTGATTGACAAGCTGTTGACACGCTTTCCAGTGTGCTCGCTACCCGCGTGTCTTTTAAATCCCTTCGCATCTTAAGAATTAAGCAATTAAACATTTATACGAAGAAGAAGACCCTACATTTTGTAAAAACTATGCAGCGGACTACCTGACTAAATGCACTGTGAAGCGTGTGAATTATTGATAGGTACACAGTTTTCTGTTCAGAGCAGCCGCTACATTTCAATATGCTAATTACTGCTGCTGTTATGGATCAGCACAAACAATAACAGTAACAATAACAACCACCTTCCGCTAATGATATAGCTATAACGGCATTTGGTTGCAATTTCCCCAGCGACTGGCACAACTTTACAAATGCCAAAATGTATCGAAGGCGACATTTGCAACAAAACAAAGCAAGTGAAAATAATTTGTTCGAGGAAGCTCAACTTGGAGAAACCCTGTACATATTAAAAATGATGCTAAAATAATTATAAGACTTTTTTAGATACTGGCTCAAGTTGATAAAGTGAATTATGTGTTGCCAAACCCATTATTTTATATTTTTCTGGAAATTTTAAACTTTTCAAATAAAGAAAGTCGCTTGTTTTTGCTATGTATATTATGTATACTACTCATTCCAGTTATATAAATGATTATTTTGGTCACTATTCCGTTTACAGGGTATAACAGTAACAGTAGTCAACGAGACGAGCAACCTGCAAGAAAGGTTGGAAAATGTGTCTACAATTTGGATATGCTGCCTGGCAGTCAAACAAGTACAAAAAGGTAAGGAATTGAGCTGGCTAGAAAAACCCTTATCCATACTCTCAGCCCGCAGCTCCATCTTCATTTCGCCGGCATCCATGCGCGTTGTTTTTGCGTGACAATTGGCCCAATTTATTATTCATTAGGTTAAAAAGTCACAGCACAATACAACTGACAGCCAGTCAGTCAGCCAGTTACCTCACAGACATTAGTAATAATGTTGTTGTGCCCTGCGGTGGCTTGAATTTCAGTTTTAGGACTGCAGTTTGAGCATTTTGCAACATTTAGTGCTAAAGTTTCGAGATTTTCTAATTGATTTGCAACAGGGCTTTTTTATATCCTTTGTTTGGCTTAAGTTCTTTGACAGTCGGCAGACATTGCATGGAACTTTCTAATTGAGTTGTTGTTACGAATTCTCGGCTGGCTTAATTGGCCATCTTTATTTAAGGTGTTGAATGTTGATAAATGGCAAGCATCCAGTTCAATGAGTCATCAGTATATAATTATATAGCTGATAATAACAATACTTTACTTTACTGCTTTTGGATAATATTTTAGAGCCACTATTCGAATTAAAGAAAACTCGTTCTTGCACCGAGAGATTCCTACTTAATCGAAATCAGAACAAAATTGTCTTTCAGATAATAATTAACGATTAACCTATAAACTTTTGAACATTTCCATAATTTGACCGTTAAGTATCTCTTGTATTTGCATTGTTCAACAATCTAAAACTTTGGTATTTTGGTTATTTTGGACTCCACTAATATGTGGGTAACAATATTCTGTATCCATAAGGCAAATATTAATAATTACTAAAAATATTATTTAACGCAGAAGATGGGATGGGCTAAGTAAAAATTCCACATCCATACATTTGCACTCTTCTTTAGGACATCATTTTTCTGATGTCAATATACACTCGAAAGGCAAAAGAAAGAAGAAGAAAAAATGCCCATATATAAAATGTTATATGCCTCCTTTCGATTGTTTGTGTGTATGCAAATGGACTTCAGTGGCTAATGGGTATAATGGAAATTCTATTAAGGCCATAATACTTTTGACAGTCCACCAAAGTTCTCAACACGGCTCGTCAATTAACACAAGTGGAGATTTGGTAGTCGAGAGTGCACGACTTAAAGATATCCAGCATTATAGTCGAAAGGACGGTGTAAGCTACAGTATGTTAAACCTGACTCGCACATTAATGGCGACAGTGCAGCTTCGATTGATTACATGGGAAAATCACAATTAATCTGATTTCAAGCAATATTTTAATAATGGTACAACTGTAGACCGACACAATAAATGGATAACCACGGGGTATAAAACAGACAACCTGCGTAATGATACGGCTTTCTGCGGCAGCTGTTGACTTTTAACCTTTTGCCGATTTGGATTGGTTACGTAAAGGTAGAAAGGTATACGTGGTGTACGTGTGTGTGGCAAGTCAGGTGTCACTTTGAAGGGTAGAGTGCTTCGAGCCTGGGTAGGAGGCTGTCCGCTGCCAGGAAGCTGTCAAGCAAAATAATGCTTGTTGATACAAATACTTTCACAGAAATACAAGAACACACACACACACATACATACATACATACATACATACATACATACATACATACATATGCCAGCCACAGGACAATTTGGTCAACGGTTGGTTATCCGGCTAAAGCTTGCATGCAAATATTTTTATTTTCGTTGTGCCTACTTTTCTGCATATTTAATGCGCAATTAAGCAATTTGAATAGCAGCTAACATGGAAAATGCATTTTCACGCTTTTTACCTGATGTGATAGATGCGGCCGAGGGGTTGGTCAGGCACAGCGTCAAAAGATTCACTTATACCAGTTCCGCGTGCCTTGTTCCTCCCCCGCCCGCTCGATAAATGAAACATTGCTCGCAATTGCTGAAAGTGTTTGGCAAACATTTTGCTATTTATATGCTTCGCATTTGGTATTCGACAAGACATTCCTAAAAATTTTTAATTGCCTTAGAATATACTAAATAATATAATATGTTAAATAAATAAATGCCACAGGCTCGAATAGAGTGGAGAAGTGCTTAAATTACCATAAAATAAACGAAGACCAAAACTTATTAGAGGGCCAACCTACAGACATAGTTCTATAAAATAGATTTTAATGCACTTAACTGCGGACAGCAGCAGTAGGCATACGGCAGTACTATTGTCCGATCAGTTACATCCCGATCGAAACTGTAAGAGATTCGAATATAAATAATAAATTTAATTTCGTTGTGAGCTTTTCAGAATTCATTCGCACATCTAAAATTTTATTATTTTGAATAGTATTAAATTGCATATCCTTCGTCCCAAAATTATACATCAGTTATCAGTAATTTTAAAGTCATGAGTAGGTGTTTTGTTTGATATATGATACCGTACAGGGATGCTTGGTTTGACTTTAAGATAACTATTGAATTATCAAAGATGTTTTACAACTTTTGGAAAATCAATTATTAGAGATTGTGTATGAAATAAATAATAAGAATAATTAAAAACATGTTAAAATAGTTACACTATTGGAAAATTAATTTTATAACACCTTCTAAATAGATTTCGAATTGTTTTCTAAAAATGCTATTGGTCATTTTACTGACCTGGACTTCTCCCTCTGTCCTGGTCAGTCCCGCCTTCCTCTGCCATCTACCCTTGTACGCGGCTCTAGTTATTGTTATTCTATGACCGTTTTACAAAACAAATACATACATATATCTTTGCTTGACCATTCCACCTCTTTATGTTGGTGGTGGTAGCCAGTACCCCTTGCTGTCAGCGTTAGGGGTTGCTAGTTGGTAGGGTTTGGTCAGCAAACAGCCTTTGCTGCGATCGTGTTGCCAGCGAAGGGTGGTTCTCGATTTTTGCTCTGACTGTGAGTCTATCAGAAAATGGCGTACATAAAACTTATCAAATTTTAACAAGGTAGAACACACATTTATTCTTTTAGGATATGCCAACAAATTTTCGGAATAGTTTGCAAGTAATATTTTATTAAAATTGTTCGCCCAATTTAATAATACATAGTTATGCATAACCATACCTAAACCATACCTAAATGTCTAAAAAGTTCGGCCCCTCCCTCGCAAGATCTGGAGACACTAAAACATAAAGCAAGCAAGTAGGACTGCTCTAGTTCGAAACGCCCGAGTAGGATATAATCTGCGCCATTACGATTATTTTATACACAGATGTGTGTTTGCACAAGCATAAGCAGATCAAGTCTATATCAAATGATCGATAAGCCCGTTTCGTAAAATCGAATAAATTTTATTTCGTAGTTCACGATCGATAAAGACAAATAGAAATTGTTAAACAAGCAGTGCTCACATACATAAATATACGCATTTGTGTGTGCAAAGTTTTCTCTGTGTTTTTCTGTACTGGTTGCGATTGTGTAGTTGTTAGTTTAAAAATTTGTAACGACAGCTCGCAGCCTTGTTCAGGGCATTCGCGACTAGAGCACTTTTAGTAGTGTATTATCAATACGCTTTTTATGTTTGGGTTCAATTCCAACTATAATTTTAAATGTGTTAATTACAGATATTCCTTGATAGTCCTGAAAACCAGTTTGCCGATTTTATGACGCTCAGTTTGCTAAGCTTTGGTGGAATCAAATCATTAGATATCACATATAAATATCTTTTATTTGAATAAACCGCAACAAAATTTGTATCTAGCAGCAACGAAGTTGGACTTTCCGAACCCGAGCCATAGATAATATCTCTGTCTGGCAAACAAAGCGTAAATATATAGCTGCGTTGTAAAACCCCGTAAATTAATTGTTTGTAATTTGATTGTGTATAGTAGTGGACTTGTTGAAAGAGTCAGAATAGGACATACCTCTTAAAATAACCCACTAACACATTATTTTCCCCTCAGAAAACGAATAATTTTATAAATATAAGACAGATTTAGTCGAACAAACCTAACATGGACATACTCTCTTTGTCCAGCCAAGTATTGCAAGTACATAGAATCACTTAAACCTTAATAACCAGATACGTATTCGAAAACACAAACACGGAATCTGCGCTTTAGAAGCTAATTTCAAAATTGTAAAATCATTCGCTCTTTCATAGCTTCTGTGGTCAAACCAATCAAGCCAATCGTACAGGCTGGCAGACAATGTGCGTTTCCTCATTGGAAAGAAAGGTTAGCAGTTATGTTTGGTAAATAATACAAAAAAACAGTAAACAGTAAAACAGCAGCACTTCACGGTACATAAGTTGGATGCAAGGATGTAGTGCTTGTCCTAGGCCATAGCCAGTCCTATTTAAAACATAAGATTGCTCAAGTCGGGAGTCCTCGACTCGAAGATATCTTGAACCCAGGTGCGAGTTGTCGTTACACACTTATATCCCTTTCACATACATATGTGAGTGCTAATTTGGTTATAATAAATAATTTAATATAATAAGTACTAAACGCATCTATTGCAACCTATCAAAAATTAAGCAAGTTTTACAAGCCAAGTTTGCTGCTACTTGGCTTGCAGATATGTGAGGTTGTTGTAGATTTTTTTGGTTTTAAGGAAAACGGTAAGAGTCATCGATCATTTGAGAAAAACTCGATCTGCGCGTGCAGATAGATGAGCAGAAAGCGGACATGGTAGAGCGACTCAGTTGTTGATCTTGATGAATAATATATATACTCTAGGGGTTCGGAGATGCCTCCTTCTGCCTGTTACATACATATGCAGAAAACTAGTATATTCTTTTTACCCATTTTTAATGGATTCAGGGAATTATAAATATACATTTTGTACAATTATGCATATGCCAGTTCGAAATGCCAAATTTGAACAATATGTTCTGAAGTTTTTTGATTTCTGGCAATAAATCGAGTACGCAATTTAAGCTGTAGCAGATGAATAGTCTTAATTATTTAAAATATGGATGCATTCCCCATTTAAGCCTTACATTTTCGTAACGTTAAGAATTTTGTACTTAAATACAGTACACATGGAATCCGACTCAAGTAAAACCTTTTTAACTAAGAATAATTATTGTTTAAAAAAAGATTTTAGCAATGGTTTTACTCTTTTTAAAGTACGTTGTTGATGAAACATTTTGAAATCAACAAAAGTTGTTGAAATTTTATATAATGATGAGGAATTGCTCAGCCGTTGCCTTAAGTGCGTATATTGCCGCGTGCGTTTAGCATATCTATTAAATTACGGATGTATGTCATTCAATTTGGAGCTGGTTACACGAGTTGTCCTAGTTATTATTTATAGTAATTATCTGTTATGTTCGCTGTATATGAAATATAACAAATAAGGAACAGCTAGGAGCGTTGCTGTGTCCACGCTACTTTCCTCCCTGAGCACAGCGGCCATTTTTGAAAAGTCTCAAAAGCACGCACACACAGGCACATACGCAGACACGCACCTGCACAAATGTATTGCGCCTTTAACTAAATAAAAAGAATATTTGTTTAGAATTATTAACATTGATTTTGTTGTGTGTTGTCAATATTGGGTGAAAGATTTTATTTTCGTTAGCTGAAAAGCTTACCAAAGATTGCCACATTAATTTGTTTGTGCCAATTGCCATTTGTTGTTTTTTTTTTTCATTTAAATTTTGTTGTGTTCTTTTCTATGGATTTTGGTAAACTTTTGTTCAGTTAATCTTAATTCGTTTTCTATTTTTTTTATAATTCTGTTATAAACAATTTATACATTTTCCATTATTGAACTGGAAAATGCGCCCAATGTGTTTTTCTTTCTTATTTCCTTGTGCTTTTTTGTCGGCGTTATTTGGCCTCTGTCGGCGTTTTTTACTCTCACGCTTTGCTCTCGCTCTCATTGCCAGTTTACACTTTAAAGTTTCAAATGCGCAAAATCCAAAATATGCGCATACTAAAAACTTTAGTTAGAGTTGTTGGTAAATTTTTTACTCTTTTTTTTCTTCAATTTTTGATTAATATTGCTTTTTGTGCAATTTTATTAGACGGTAAACAAAAAACAAAAAAAAATATGCTTTCTTTTTAAATATTTAACTTAAGCACAATGTTCTGGAAAGAGCCAGTTGCTCGTCCTGCCACGCACTTTTGACGACTAAAATCGCTGATGGCGTTGAACATTTTTTTTTAAAATTCGATGCTGCAACGCGCGCGCAAAAAAATATAAGGTCGATGTGATCGCATCTTGCCTCTATTTTATTTTTTACAAAGGGGTGAAACGTAATTTGCTCTATAGTATAGCACGGGGAACATCATCCCCTTCGGCAACCCTAAAAAACGGGTTGCCAGCGCAGCGCGTCGCTTGGTCTCCTAGGTTTTCGATTATACCCTGCTCTCCCTATTGTGTGTGATTGCGCGCCTGCAAAAATGCACACATACACATGCACATGCCACACAATCACACAATCACACATCATCATCGCCATCGTCATCATCACAATCAACGCAAAACGATCATGACGTTGTCCTTGCGCAATAATCCTCCAGGCTCTGACTGAGATTCATGTCGAGCTGCTTTTTTGGCACACACATTTCCTCACACACACACACACACACACACATACACATACACACAAATTCTCTCGTATTTCATTTGGAAGACATAAGTCTCTTGATATCCCTTCGCCCTGTTCTTTGGTTCTTTTCGCCGTCTGCGTCCTTTGTTTGCAATTTTTCGTTTTTTATTGAGCGTCTATTTGCGTGTATTTCTTTTTCCTAAATATTTTTTTCTAACCGAGCGGATTAATGTTAAGATTCAAGGACATTTGTTAAAATTTATTAGAGATGTTTTTCACCTTTTTTGACCGATCATAAGCTTTACGTTATTAATAATATTTTTTTTTTATTAATACTAGTACGATGATGATCAACCTATCAACGTAATATTAATATTATTCAAGTATTTTCAAGTTCTGTTACCTATGTTCTTAGGGTGAATGAACTCGTCCTCTTGCCAGGTAAGAGATGAAGACGTATTTATTCCCATGAGAGGCAAGCTGTTTACATCAGACTAAAAAGGAAAAAGTCATCTTGGTCCTCCCTTATTGTCAACTAACTAACGTATACAACAGATCGGGACCTTAAGAGTAGCACAACTGGCAAAATATGTAATTTAGAATAGCACCTCTCATATGGCTATCTTTCAATATAGTCAAATAAACGGTTGTCTTGAAAGAGTTTTGAAAAATAAAAAAAAAGATCAAACAGCAAATAGTACAGTAAAACTACCACCCAGTTTGTTTTATTTTAACGTATCATTTGTAGAATCACGCTCCTCTTTTGGCCCCTTGCACAGTGAACCCGAAATTTCTTTAATTACAACAACGGGGGTAAGTTCGATGAGCACATAAAAAGGTTAGGTTTTTTGGGCAAAAACGTAAAATGTTTGCACGCATATCCCAGCAATTACTTACGGTTTTGTGCACATTTTCAGATTCGGGCTTTGTGCAAACAGTCAGAGAAGAGAGCGTACCACCCTATGGGAGAATAGGCCTGAAATTCTGAAACTGTATATAGCTACTTACTGTTTTTTGACTTGCCCGCAGGAAAGCAGCTGAAGGACCAATCAACACCTACGCCAACCAGTCATTTTCGAGATGAAAACCCTTTAAGGATCAGCCTGCATCAGCAAGAGCAGATCGAGTTATACCAACAGAAATCAGAGCAATGCGTTAAACCACGGCAGCTGCGCGGTAAACAAAAAAATCACAAAAAACTAGTAAGATGCTCAATTGAAAGTGTGAACGGCCTATGCGATATCCTGTAAACAGTTCGGGCGTACAAATGAAATGAAAACCCAGAACAAGAGAGACAGTAAATATAGAGCTTTTCGTGTATATTATTAATATATATTTATAAAACTCACATTTTCTTCAAACTCAACAGCTCGAGATCTTTTGAAGCTAAACTGGAATTTATGAATGTTACAACTGTTTACTGCTATTTGAAAATACCCGTAAAGTGTCTGCGTATAGGGTATAACGAAACGGCAGAGTGCTGAGCGAGGCAGACGAAACAAAAACAAAAACAATGCACAGCGTTAAAAAGGGGGAAATTCAATGCCGTGAAAAGGGTAGACTAGGCGGCGGAGAGGCGAGGATGAGGCCGATAGAACGGCAGCGACTGCGACTGATTGTACGACCCAAATGAATGGAAAGGGAATCAGTGTGCGAGCGTGAATATGGAATCGGCTGCCTGACGACGCCTGCCCGAGTTCGTTATCCTCCTTGCCCAATCGACGGCGCGTCAGTTTTGCAGAACAATGAAGCAACTGCGCAGGCTGCTCCGCTGCTCTGCTGCTCTGCTGCTCTCTCTCTGTGCTCCTGCATCATCATCAGCATCATCATCATCAGCATCATCATCAACGTCTGACAGCGGCGCGTAACTGCAGCGGTTTTTTATTTTATTATTTTTCATTGTAGTTATAGGGTTGCGAACTGTTTTGAATTCCTTAAAAATAAAATTAAAAATAAAAATACATATATGTATGTATGTATGCATATAAAAGCAATGGGTGTAACGGCGACGCTGGCTGCTGCGCTCCTCCAGCTCTCGAGCATGGAATAGATGATGCTGATAATGACATTGCAATACTCACTCACAAAATTAAATTAGGAAAGGTGCTTCCGCTCGGCGCATCTGGCAAATAAATATTTAAATTTTGAGTTTCTAACAAGCACGGCCGAAATATCGTAGTTTTTTTTCTACATACCAAATTTGGAGACTCTGGCTTTCAAAACTATACCAGATAGAGATTTTCGCGATTTGCGGTGGCGGGAAGGGACGTGGCCGGGAAACTTTCATTAACGATCTTTAAAAGAAGTGACCAGTTATTTACCATAATCCAATTTTTATTTGTAGGTAACTTGAAATAAGCTTCTGCAACAGATCGCGAAAGGCTTTGTTGGCCTCCATCGTATCCTGTATGAGTTTGAACAATCTGCAATTTAAGTCGCTTACAGCTTTTTCCAATATTTTGAATTTATTACTTATAATTATGATCTTAAGCACCATCAAACAACCAGGAGCTATCCTGCATTGTGTTCAAATCAATGTTTTTCTTATCACGTGGCTTTAGCATGCCTGCATAGGAAAAGCCACTCCTAAATAGCTTAGCTACTGGTTAGCAGTCAATTTTTCGGTAGTCTTGCTCAGCTCAATTCTGACTGGACAACTTTTACCCAGGCTAAGCGGACATTTCCACAGTTGACACATATAGATCTAATACTATGTATCCTATGTATGATCCAGTATAGTCTTCGCCTAAGCATTTGCCACAAACTGGCATTTTAAGGCAGTAGTTTCGCGTTTGCCTTAAATCTTGACATCTATAGCATTGCACCAATTCTTTTCTTGGCTTTGCCTTCATTACAGTTACTCTGTGCCTACCAATTTGAGTAATCTTAAGTGGCTCTACGATATTTTCTTAAACATGTTCTCCTTGTTTTTATATTTTTTATTTTTTCATCATCATCTTCATCTATTTCAATATTACGCCAGTCTGGTTTTCTGGGGCAATTTGTTGCTTTGGTACATTTGGATGAATATCACGTATGGCTAATCTGAACTCTCTAATTACAGAATTGATTGCCTCTTCGAGAGTGCGCTTCTTGTTTACTTGCGGCACGCAGAAAGCTGTAGACTTAGGCTTTATGCTTTTCTGCTGCTCATTGCCAGCTGCAGTTTGTTGGCTGGCTTCTTCTTTTTCAGATAGTGCAGCGTAGCGATTGGAAATCTAGTTAAATATAGAAAGATCAAAATTTATTATTGAAAAAGTATACTTTAAATGTTTCATTTTTATTTTTTCGATAAAAAATAAAAAGGAGTAAACCTTTTTAGTTTTAAAGGAATAAACATTTTTAATTTTTAACGAAATTTCAATAAGTAACGGACCTAAAGCTCCATCTGCCATCAGAAATCTGTACTAAATAGAATATGCATTCGACACGTAGAGGGCGCCACATTAACAGTAACACAACAGCCACGAAGTTTGCATGAATATGTTAAGAATATGTTAAGCCGAACAGCTTAACGAATAAAGTATATAAATTATTGTTATACCCTGTAAGCTTTTTAAATATCTCAAAAGTACTTGATAGATATGTTTTTCTTTTATTTGCTTTGAATCGGATTTTTTTGGGATCTTCTATTACTGCATGTTAGCTCTTATAAGAGTGAATGGAGTGAATAGTTAAACAATAATTGTTTGTTGACAAATAACTTCATTAAGGAAAAGTTATTATATTTACAAGTTGAAGTACAAATGGGTTGTTCTTTTTTTTGCTGATCTATAGATATAGAAAGTGGGTTCATAACATCGCCTATCATTGCAACGTTGGAGTCCTTCCTTCCATTCGACCCCTGTGATTTTTCACAAAACCTTGGCCTGAATTATAGGGATTTTGTGGAGTTGTGGCTTAGCATTTATTCCATACACCTGGAGCCTATATTCCCACACCATGTAAATAATGACCTTGTTGTAGAGTGACAGCTTGTTGTTTGGGCTTAGGAGACCTGGCTCTGATTCAGTTTTTAATACTTAAAGCTTTAAAGTGACTCTTCTGCCAAGGATAACGCCAAGGTATCTAAAGTAACTCGCCTGCTTCAATAGTTTGCCGTGGAGAAATAATCCAGGAAAGAAGTCCCTGCGTAGTGTGTGGGTAATTTTTCTGGGTTGACTGAAATGTTCAACCGACAGTTCCAGTTATCAAAACGCCTTAGGTATTCCAGGACATATGGACTATCTGGACTATCTGGAAATACCTATTGGAAAGGAAACTCACAATAATATTATTGAGCTGGGAATTTAGCATGTCTTTAACTTTGGAGAGCAGTCCACTAAATCGAAGGCTTGAGTCTGAGCAAAAACTGTAACTTCGCGATTGCTCTCTGTATATATGCGACGCTGCCGGGATCCTCCTTAGGACTTACCTTTTTAAGATTTTGCCGATAGCTGGCAGAAGACTGATGTGGCGATAGGATTCCAGTTTGGCGGCATTGTACAGAAACATAAGGAGCAGCTGAATTGATCATTATTACAGCTGTTTTCGTAGTACGATTTGTCGCGCTGTGCCAAGCCCCCACGGTACTGAATAACAACACATAACTCCAAAGCAGTGGAGTTTAAACTAAAATTGTAATATCCGTTGTTTTCATTTATGGGAAACGGGCCAAATGTCATCGTGTGTTAAATTTGTCTCGATCTTTAGAGGAGGTCATCAGATCATTTAGCTCTGGAAGAACACGAGGCCTCGTTTGCAGCCGTTAGTAACAGCCGTGGTGGAACAAATTGACTTACTACAAATAGATACAGATACATAGATAGAACAACCACATTCCATTCACACAGTGTATGAGCATAAAAAAATAAAGATAATATAATAAATATATACATACAACATATGCATGCATATATTTGTATATTCAAATGCTTTGCTTTTAATTTGCCGCATAGGCACTCAGTTATCAAAAGTGATAATATAGATTAATAATATTCGAAATATATACGTCTTATTCAAATGGGAATTAGCTCTGTTGGCCGTTTGCGTAAAAAGTTTACACCTCCCATAAACCGGAGCAACCCACATGACGGGCGCTAAAATGTCTCGCACTCTGTTACGTCACTAACGCTAATTAATTTTATGAATGACTTCTCATCATACCATTCTCCCAACAATGTATGTTTAGTTGTAGGTATTACGAAGATTCGTAATAAAATTTCAGCACGCAGCGCCAAACTATAGTTTAAGGTCATGGCTGCGAAGAGAGGGCCAATGGCAATTCTCTTAAAATTCCTCGCATACACGAGTACGAGTACACACACGTAAAGCACACACCCACACACATCGCTACTACTAATCTCTCAAGCGCGGCCAACGCTTATTTTTACTCTCTGCAAACGCGCGTATCGTAGATTTGCTTTTGCCCCCGACAACTGTATAAGACGAAACATCTAACAGGCAATTTACTGTGAGGCTCACTCGCAGTTTTGACACCGAACGCCGCAGAATACAACAGAAAGTTCTCTATACCGAAGAAGTCATCGGTGGACGTCTTTGCAGTGCGGCAAATAGAAAGTGAAAATTATGAAATAAATTGCGCGAATATATTTTTAAAATACTTATATAAAAAATCGCCGAACGAAACATGCCTTCAGATATAGCCATGGAGCCAAAGGAGACCAGCAAAATGGTAAGTGGCAGCAAAATAGATGAAATTCCAATTTCCCGAGAAGAGCAACCAAACGACCTTGAAGCAAACTGTTTGCATTGTATCAGGTTATTAAACACAGACAAGCCCCTCCCTTACTAATGAAAAACAGTGATTATGAATGTTATTTATACACTTTTTCCAAGTAAAAATATCATATGTATATATATTTTTTTTTAAATGCCTGTCTCTCTCTCGCACTCGCTCTATATTTCTTTCAAAATTTGTCGCCTCTTTATTCTATAATAACAACTTTTATAATTTGTCTAAATTAGCAAACCAAACACGAGGTTAACCTCTGATTAGCCATAGGTGTTAATGTGTGTTAATACTATTCTGTCTCTATTCTCCAAGTCGTTACTCACAGCGCCAACGCACTCATCGATCTATTGGTTGCTTAATTAAGAGGCAAGCGTTCTCTTAAAGCTTTCAAGTTATCTGCCAAATGCATACATGTGTATTTACAGAGAGTGGTATACTATTTATTCTGTCTGGTGACAATGTTAAAAAAATACATTACTTTAGTACAGAGTATGATTTCATCACTTGGCTTATCGTAAATATAAAGAAAGTCCCATGACTATGATATTTACTATCCAATTGGATAACTGTTACGAAACGCTGTTTGATGACGTCGTTTTCTGGGCTGTATTTTGCATACCAATCTTTCTTATCGGACAAATCCCAGTGCCGCTCATTATCTATATACACAAATACATATATGACTGTTTGCCAACCACATGACTATAAAAATACGTAATACGGTATGATAAGCCATGAGAAAATATAATATACATATTTATACATTTTCCGGTAATTGATAAAATGGCTTAAGAATGTTTAATTTTGGCAGAAAGCAACGTTTATTTCTTTTGTTTTGATATACTAAATAGTTCATTACAAAAGAATATTCGAGATGAATTCTTGTGACTCTTGTATATATATACAATCAGCTGATAGCATTATATACCAGCATCTCATTCCTGATACTTTTCTGACCTAATTTAACGCCCAACAGAATCATTATAATATACATTTGCATGAATAGCATACTTCTGAATCTCATATCACTCATATCTCATATCGTTGGAAATGATTGAATGATCGGACCAATCCAATCCAGAATATTCTTTCTATATATTTTTGATCAGTACTAACAGCCTAATCTTTGTTTCTATGCAAACTAGTCTCTCAGTTTTAATGCTGTATTAATTAAAGAGCACCCCGAAAATATTTTAAATATTTTAATTGTTGTACTTTGTAGCACAGTGTAATCAATTACAATATATAAATTCTATTTATTTATGTATTTATATTGTCTTTGGTGCTTTCATAGATTACGCTCTATATATTTAACTTTGTAAGATATATATTTGACGAGACGAGTCATCTCGGACACATTAATTACCCTCGTTGACCCTCAAGGTTGTGCGGTTTCCTAGCATCACTTTATTGTAATTAAATCATTCTTACAGGAGGTCAGCACGGCCTGTCAAAGTTAGTGAATATAGTGAATACCCAACTGTATTTAGATTTTATAAATTTAAAATATAAATAAATTGTTAGTTATTTAATTATGCTACTTTAAGTCATCTGAAAAATGTATTCACCTAACCTGTAGCGTAGCGGTAAAAAAATTTAGTTCATGTAGGAGACGGACGGACACCAAGGCATTGCACAAACCCAATATACTATTTTAATTTCCTAAACGTGTTTAAAAAGAACAACAATGAACTGCATTATCAATATTAAACTAACATGTGTCAGTTTGGGTTACTTTTCGCCTTTTAAATAAAGTGCAACATTTGTATACGTTAAAAAAATGTCTTTGTAAAAGAACAGGCCATCTAATTGGAAACCTGTTTCGGCGATTTTGGAGAGCCCGTCTTCCTGGTATAAATCAAATGCTTAATAAATATATCCTAAAGTTATTTTAAATTTTGTTGCATTACTACTCAAGGTACAGGTTGTGCTATTTATAAAGATCTCAAGCAGTCGCCGTCTTTATTTGTTTATATATTCATACCAACAATTCTCCATATGATCAGATTCATACTTCAACCTTACGTATTCACGTGCCTGCCAATGACGCACTTATTGTACAAGCCAAAACAATTTACGGGCACAGAAGTCAAGCGATATATCTATAAATATAGTTTATATGTAGCTTTAAATATAATATATAATTTCTTACTTGGAAGACGCAAGTTTTTGTTTTGAAGGCTTGTCTACATTTCTATTTGCATAATACTGTTATCTAATATTTTTATAGTTTCTACTTTTATTTAGAATCTGCTGTAGATTACGGCGATAGCTAAATTTCATGGTGTACACGGCTATTTCTCTATGTTAATATATGCTTAAAGTGTTATCTAATATAACAACATATATTGACTTTGTCACATTTTCTGACACCCTCTCTCCGGGGAATAGTTTGTGAGACACTCACAATATAGTTCTTGTTGGCTGTTTATTCAGGTCCTGAGAGAAATTTCATTTGTATGATTAATTAAATTGCTAATAAATAATATGAAGAATATTTATGCAACTGATGCAACTACTTCTGTGTTGTTTTTCCAATGAACACATACAAATTTTGCTTTATTTTCTTCTATGTATAAAAGTTTAGATCATTTCATTGTAAAAACAAGTGAGAAGGCTCTAGTCGGGGCTGGAGATACCCTAAACCCTCTGATCTGTCTTTATAAACATTTCAATCCGATTCCAAGATCGCTGCGTTCATACAGACAGACAGAGAGACGAACATGGCTATATCAACTCAACTCGTCGTCCTGATCAAAAAATATATATACTTTATAGGGTCGGAAATGGCCTTTTCTGTTACGTACATTTGCAAAATAGCATTATACCTTAAAAGCTAAAAATACTCGCCTTTGAATATATTTTTACAGTTCTGCCGTTTATGGTTCGGCATGGTAAGAGTTTAAGGAAGGTTTTCGGCCAAATTATGCTTTAAAGTTTCAGTTTACATTTATATGGCTCATCATCATAACATTCATATATGAATGTTATATATGGTAATCAGACTTGAGTTTTGACAAAACTGTAATTTCGTTAATTTTAACGCTTGCTTAAGAGATTGGTTTTGACAAAACTATAATTTTGGTAATTTGAACGCTTGCTTAAGAAATTGGTAAGTTGGCTCTTGAATAACCTGTTGCACTTTCACCATAATTGGGTCGGTTGAGTCCCGTGGGGTACAGTCAGCAGTCCATTTTAGAAGTCGTTACACATGTTTACAGCTACGGACTACTGTAAGCTTATATTCGATTGCTGATAAGCCATTTTTATTGCAACCACAATGCAATATCAACGTACATATCTATCTACATACATACGTATGTATATACGGATCAGCTCTACCCGTGGATGGGGCACAGGTTTGGGGGTCTGTTGTGTGTTATTGTTTTTTATTGGGTGTAGAAACGCTTCCCTCATGCAACAAGTGTCCACCGACTGCGAGTGTAACAAATGCAGTTTATCCACATTTCTAAGACAGCCTGCATGCTGTTTTCCATTTCTGTTGTCGTTTAATCGTTTTACTGGTATTTTCCAGTAACGTGTTTGCTTTTACCAGCCGGTTTGCCATGGTCCCCGTACTGTCGCGTTCGCTCTCGGAACTCCATGCAGCATTTCTGCTTCTGCTGTAGCTTTTCCTTCTTTTTGCCTGTCTACTGTATATATGGGTGGGCCCACGTTGCTCTCCCCATCCAATTTGTCCATTCCTTTCTAGCGTTTGAGTTTCCGACTGTGTAGATTGCCTGTTGCTTTTACGCTTGCATTTTGTTATCGGTTTCTATCATTGAGCATAAACACTTCTATGCTTTCTAGTGATGGAAACGTGACTTGTGGCGCTTGAGATATAAATAAGCATGAGATTGTTTTAGTTTGCTTCAGCAAAAAGTAAATTAAAATTTTCCATTATTATATGCATAGTTATATATCAAAGAGTAAGAAATAAATAATTGGGAATTCATCGGGAGTTTGCCGTTAAGCTTGTTTATGATACGATTGATTTATATACTCACGCTGTCATCACCAATCACATTCACATCTCGCATTCAGGCTCTCTCACATGCCAATTTTATGCATTGAATTTCCCATTATACTCAACTTGTTGCGTCGCACAGTGGAGCAATTACTACTACTACTAAAGGGGAAATACTTTATTGTTATATTTCAATTGCAAATCAATTCATCATTTTTTTATTAACTAATACCGATATATTATAATACATATTTTTATTAAATTATATATTTATTTATTTTCATTCGTACATGCGCGCACAAAATTACAAGTAATAAGCCTTCAAAGCAAAAATTTAAAAATCGAGTACTGTAATAAATATGTATTTATTAGATTAACAGTAATATTTAATCACTTAATTATGTAATATATTCCAAATTTTCCTTTTTATATGTATGTACATAAATGTATTTTTACAGGTTTTTTTTTAATAATACCAGATGAGGTACAAAGGATACCATTTTATATATAATTTCCTTAATTTGAGTTAGTATTGACTTAAATTCTAACACTTACAACTTTATCCACTGTGCGCAAACACACAGATATATGTCACCAATACATAGTTACGTTATGCTTGTGTTGTGTTGTGCCGGCCTCAGTCAGAGTCTCGCACGTCCCTAGAGTCAGTCCGTCGGCCGATTTCTCGAGTGAGTTTAGTCGCGCATTGCAGCGTACACGAAACGGGCGTGTTCTGGTCAGGTCTGCCATCTTCCGTTGTTCGTCGTATTGTGGTTTCGTCTCTTGGTAACCAAAAAATTTACCGCTGCCAGCCACACGCTGAAAGTTCCAAAAAGTAAATTATATGCTTACATATGAATATAATAAATTGAATGAAACAAAATAAGACTAAACATATTTAGCATATAGTAATTATAAGAAATTTTATAAAAACAAATGAACATGTTTTTTGCTGTGTGTACATAAATTATTCTTTTGTGTATTGCAACGGTGATAAAAATACCGCGCTGTGTTTATTTTCGAAGGTTTGGTTAGGAAGTGCTGCACACGTTGTTGAACTACGGACCATTTTGTTTGAAACAAACCGAAAGCCTGTTATCGCCATCCAGTGAGTTTGAATAGAAGCAAACCCTTACTACAAGTATTCCTACATACCTACATATTGAAAAACCAGACGCTTTCTTTGTCTTCAGTGGACGCGGACGTTTATTTTCGTTTTGTGTTCTTCACTTTTATATACCTTGCATTTCCCCTCTTCGTACAGCTGTTATGCTGTGTGTATGTATGGTTTTCTCATACATTTCCCTACATTTTGATTCCACCACCAATCCACCACACGCGGATTCTGAACTATACAGCTGGCCTGGGTTTGTGTTAATTTGACCATTGGACTATGACTTGTGTATTTGTGTGTTTACAATGCGATCGTTAATATTTGAACTGCATACAACCATGTCTTAAAGATACATAAATACATACATACATATACGTTCATGAAAGGTTAACTGCCGTTCAGGCTTATAGAAAGAAGTTGCGATAAAATCATTTAGCAAAAAAAATGCTAAAAGACGAATATTTTGTGAACAGAGAATTATTAACCATCTAATTGAAAATATTTTATGCAGTATAAATTATAAGTTAGCTTGTTGGTTAATTGATTTGGTTTATTAATACGTAAGGGATCACGTTATGTGCTTCTTCAATTAGATCGCTCTTGTTTAATCGCTGACCAGTCAAGCTAATCAGTGAAATTATTTTTAACTGTGGCTATTATCAACAAATTAGGACTTTTGCACTCTCCACCCGACATGTGTAGCATGAAGAGACCACATTATCAGCCAAAATTTCGTTTAAAAAATTTTTATACTTTTTTTATTTTGTCATACTTACTTCATGTTCACTGCATCCAAAAAAGCAATGAGCAATTAAATTTTCAGTATGTGTTTTGAATTTCGGGTGTGTCATTGACTTGATTCTCGTGAAAGGGTATTGAGCTTCTTGTCAGCTGCGCTTTGAAGTGTTTTGAACCTGACTATACATTTCCTATATACAAATCACGTGTAAGAAACTTAGAACTACGATTATGTAACCACAATGCCATTGTCAAGGCCACAATTATCCGGGCTAATGTTTCAAAAAGTTAAACAAAGTTGTTTTAATTGTATTTAAAATAAACGATTCCTTTTTTGGAACAACTTTCTGTAAGGGAACACTAGTAATTATATAACATTTATTTATTATTTTCGTTACGGTCGAGGTATACATAAGTTTTGTATACACTTCATAGTTGTCTCACCGATGTTTGCAAGTTTATTTAATGAAAGTAAACGTCACAAATAAATTTTAAATGTTAATGACTTTTCATTTGCATTTTAGAAATGTACAACGCATCAGTTAAATTCTTGTGTATATTTCGGCATTATGTATATATTAACGTCAATCTGAACCTTTTTTGTTGGAAAAAATTGGTCATAAGGTTGTTTAAGATATGATCTACCCCGTTCTGTAACCCCTTACATGCACCAAACTAATTTAAGGAAAACAAATTTAATTATCAACTTCTTTATGTGGACATATAACAGGGCTTGCCAGCCAATTGATAAACCGATAATTAACGTACACATAATTAAGTTCTCTGGCGTCATTTATATATATTTTATATATGTGACAGATAAAACAAAACAAATTTATCTTACGGTCATTGAACGCAACCGCCAAAAATTAAGTAATTTCATTGCTGGCTTATTCGTGATAAGGTAACCAGTTAATCAATTTTGTATTACACACACAATGTGAACTAAGCGACTTGTTAGGATTTCTGCGAAAAAAAACATACCTTTCAAGTTTTTCGCAATTATTTCTTTTACCCGCTTGCGCTTATTCTGCGTCGTATTTTGAGCACGAAATAAAATAAATAACATTAATTTAAGTTGACTAGACAATCTAATGACGCACTTGATATTTTTTTCTCCACCTATTTTAATTGAAGTCATATGGCTTATTAATTGTGTGGTTTAATGAGCATTTATTCAATTTTAAATAAGTTATTTGCAATTCGTTATATCCCTTGACTTGCTGGAAAGCTAAATCTCAAGTATATATGCTTATCAATTTGCAAATATTTCTATAGTTTACACTTTATATACAGTATTGGTTTTCAAGTTCATTCACATGATATGTTAATTGGCACAATTATTTTAGTTTTTATTTTCAAACAAACAGACTTCCATTTATAGAAACTTAAGTTGTTGGGTAATGGGTGACAGCGGTAATTTTAATTTCGTATGCCAGACACAAAGTAAGGAAATGTTTAATAAAGGTTAAATTTTTAGTATTACATTACATGAATATGGCACATAAATAAATTGAAATCAGCATAGAGGTCACATGACCAAAAAGTAAATATAAAACATATAAATTAAAATATACGAAATGATTTTGAATAAATAAATGAAGTACAATAAACTTAATATTTACTGACAATAATAATATATAAGCATTTTCTCAAAAAACTCCACCATGGCAAAAAAATTAAAAGTTAATGTAGGAACGTTTTTTTCAGATATTATCTAAGAACTATCTAACAGTGATAAGCTAACCGACTGCAAAGTTGCATAAATGCAGATTCCCATTTTGGTCATTTTACATAGACTTTTCATTTTAATAATTACTTATTTTAGAGAGATAATATATGTTAACAGCGTACATAATATTTTTTATAACAACAATTGACTAAAGCAAGTGAGAAGGCTCTAGTCGGGGCAGCCCGACTAAGAGATACGATAGAAACGAAATCTTTGTTTTCTTCTAAACGTATTGTATGATCGTTATGATCGTTATTTTCAGAATAACATCGAAATGTATGTACAAACCAATTGGCAGGTCTGTAGTATTTCATTTGCGTTTTTTATAGAGTTTCGATATTAGGGGCGATCAAAATCTATTAAAATCTGCGTCTGGGCATAACGCACATAGCGCACTAAATTTTCTTGTCTCTTATAGTCTTCGAATTGGTAAAAAAACAAACGGTACATATCGATTTTTATCGATATTAATGGAACGGAGCAAGTTATAAACAAAAAAGATTTACTTACTTTGCGTTTCATATATACGATCTAAATGAGACTAATATCGCTATGTTCATGGAGACGCACAGACAGACGGGCATGGCTAAATCAACTCAGCTTGTCCTGATCAAGAAAATATATACTTTATGTGGTCGGAGTTGCCTCCTTCTGTCTGTTATATACATTTGCACAAACCCATTATAGCCTTTTTTACAAATTTTCATTGGGTTCAGGGTATAAATATTGCAACAGTACATTTTTAAATTTCTTTACTTCATATTCCAATGTTCGCAATCGAAAAACGTCGTTAGTTCTTATTACGTAAAAGATAACAGCAGCAAGTGTGTTAAAATTGTTATCTAACGAGATAAAAGAGTCCAAAAAACAAGCAGCAGCAAGTGCAATTCCATCGAATTTGTTTGCGCAAATAAAAGTGTACAATTTTGACGATGTAATTTTATTAAAATTTTTGTACCTAAGTATATACTATATCTATGTATTTATACAAACATATTATTTTTATATTTTAGTGTGAAAAGTACACTATAAAATAGAAAAATATATACAAGGTGGTGAAATACTTTGAATTTATTTTAATAAACTACATTGCATTCGGGTGTTACCGACGACGTACTAACTTACGATCATAATAATTAAATAAAATGTAATTAACATGTTTTGTAATATGTGGGGACAGGAATGAGTGCGATCTTAGGGGATGCCATGCAAAAGCTGTCTGCCAAATGTGGCGACTCTATCTCTAAAAATAGGGGAGATATAGATTGTCCTGATTTGATGGGACGAAGTGACTGGGCTCTTTCTAGTGGGCGTAAGCGTAAGCGTAAATTCCCGAAACATTCTCCTTTTTTCGATTAATTTTTTTCCGTGTTATCGACTTGTCATGCCCCCAGCGGGTGCACCCAAAAATTCTCAACACATGACTCGGGAACAGATGGGTATATATAGTGCTTCCAAACAACTATTAGTTTATGTAACAGAAGATAAGAAAATTTTATTTACTTTGACTTTTAGTCACTTTAAAATTGTACAACTATCCCATTCGACACAGTGGAAATGTCCATATATGTATATAAGCGAAGCACGTAATAATAATTGTATAAATGAAATAATAAATAAACATGTTTGTGCATAAATTATTATTAAAGGTCTTAAATATTACATAGAGTAAATCAGTAGAAACAACTTGGCTTAAAAAATATATAATCCAATTTACTGTTCAAATTAATGTATTATATTCAAAATTTGTTATAATTTTGCAAATGAATTTATTAATTTTTCAACGTTTATTTTGGTGGACAGCCTGAATATTGGGTTGGGTGGTTAATCAATAACTAATAGATTCAAATTTTGGTCAATTAAGAAAACTCCCTTCTCCATTTTTTAAAGAAAGTTTAATGTTCAATAAAAAAAGAGCTTTATTATAAAAATGTTTAAAATTGTTAATTAGTGTAATTATTTAAAATACTTCAGTTCCAGTTGCAAAAAGCTGTTGTCATGAACGTTCCATGTGAACGACCACAATTTTTATTAGCATACGAAATTTATTCGTCTTTTCGATTGACACAAGTCATAAGGTGGCTATTTAGTTCAAACTTTGAGGTCCGCTAATGAGGACACGGGCTTTTCGAGGTGCAGCTACAGTTGTATTTGGCTATACTGTTTTCGTACTTAGGAAAATAATTTAAGTGTACTTTTGTGTACTTTGAATTTGTTGATCGTTCCTATCCAGTAGATTAAAATTGTGTTAAAGGTCTAAAGTGCAAAAAATTCTAACTTTTCATATAGTCAAGTATATAAAAAATGTTTAGTGCTTATCAATATTTAAGAATAATGTGCATTTTTAACTAGTGCTGTTTGTATACCCTTTAACACAAAGTAGAACGATTTGGTCTACATATGTACGAGAAATCTAACTTATGATAGTCAAATTATTTTCAAAGTGTACATAACAAATTATGAACAACGTGATGTTTTGTAAGGCCGGAAAATTTTTGCAAAAAAAATATTATTGTTTTCTATTGGATTCAAAATTGGCTACTCTTAGAAAATATTAATGGAAATTTTACCCCCTTGCGCGAAAATCGGGAGGTCAACTTGCAGCTAATTTCAAACTCTTTTTCAAAGAATTGCATAAAAAGTATTTACAAAGTCATTTTAAAATTTTGAAAAATCTTTACAAAGTCGGAAACATAAACAAATATTAGAATCTTTAAAAAATTTCGTAAACAATGCATCCACACTCAAGCCGAGCTTGGGATTCAAACGTGAACAAAATTTACATCTGTTTTGCATTTTTTTTGATTTTCCGTTTTTGTACCCTGAACCCATTGGAAATGGGTAAAAAAAAGGTATATATATTCATGATCAGCATTCCTAGACGAACCGATTTAGCCATTTCCGTTTGTCTGTCCGTCTGTCTGTATGAACGCGTCGATTTCAGAGACTACAAAAGCTAGAAAGCTGACCTTGGACTCATTCGGCTCGTATATACCATAAGCAGATCAAGTCTATTTAAAAAGATCGATAAATATTTCCATTTTCTTATTATCGATACTTATCGCTTTTTTTGAGCCTGGTTTTTAAGCATAACTCTTAAACTATAAAAGGTAAAGCCGCCGACATTTTTTTTTTTCAATTTGTTTGCGTAAAGCATAGGATATCGACAAAACCATAAAAACAAAAAAATAAAATACTGCAGACCTTCAAATTGGTTTGTACAAACATTTGTGTGTGTGTCTCTGCGTGTGTGTGTGTGTGTGTGACTGTGTGTCGGGCGGGCCCAACTAGAGCCTTCTCACTTGTTTTAGAATAATATATATAATAATATAATTACAAATCAAGTTCACTGAACTAAAAAATTATGTATTTGACTGTTAGGCTATTTAGTTTTGGCTCATCTGTGTTAACTTGTATTTCAATAGATTGCTCTAAACTTTTTCTCATCCAAGACCAAATACTGCAAGGAAACGGGTTCCATGTCGCATGATATCAATTAACGTGTAAACATTTCACTTATCGAACTTACAAAATGAACTCACAGACAACTCGACAATTCTTTTTAATTTCATAAGTAACGATCAGTGTTGTTTTCTTCCATTGCAGTCGTAGAAAAGCAGTTAAATATAATAATCGTTCACAGTGCCGAAAATTAAATACCCTTGCAGAGACTTACGAGACTTACCGATTTTCGTTGCAATAGCATGTAGGAATATTCTAGTCAGGAGCGCGCGACTATGAGATACCCTGCAATCTGTCGTTATAAACTCTATTTGCATTCATACATATTAACACATACACACAAACGCACGCTACATGTACCTTACTTCTGGGGGGCGTGGTCGATATATCAAAGTCGCAATCTGTGCGAGAGAACAGTGGACAACAGGATAGACATTGCACAATATACTTTGACTAAATAATATAAATACATTTGAAATATTCAAGATCTGCGTATGGTATATACAAACTGAAAAAGTTTAGCTTTCTAGCTCTTGTTTCTCTGAAATCGACATGTTCAGACAGACAGACAGAAGGACACGTTTAAAGTCACGTGACCATTGATCCAGAAAAAGAATATAAGTACTCTATCGGATCGGAGACGCTTCCGTGTTTCTGTTACATAGATTTGCAATACCCATTTTCAATGGGGTCAATATATAGTAAGATCTTAACCAGCATGTTATCAAAGATAATATTCGTTTATTATGTAATACAAAACACAATAATCATTTATTTTAGAATGATTGCTTTGTAATGGTGAATTTCATTTTACGACACATACACATAAATTTTTTGTGAGCCAGATATGTCTCCATCCAAGCGTCACAAAAATTAAATAGCACGTTGCAAGACCATTACAATACTTTCTGTAGTATTTTTTTTTTTAATAACTTTAGGGGGAAGGGAGAATAGCTCTATAATTACAACAACAATTCAAGTCTTATAATTGTTATCGGAACAGTGAGTAGCTCGGGTGTGTAACTTATAATTAGATGTTAATTGAAGTCTCTAAAGGGTGATTAGATCGTGTAATAGGAAAAACATAGAAATTATAAATAAACCAGCATCAATATATATTATTTTTTCTTAGAAATATACACACTAATATAACAATATGTATACGAACGCAGAACAAGTTATAATTTTTTTTGTTTCTGATAACTTGCCCTCTTTATTAATATCGATACAAATTGATTGACCCCTTGGGTTTTCTTACTCGTGCACTATAAAAGCTAGAACCAACAAATTTATGGCGTTCTGTTTTTTAGAAAAACTAATATCTCCACCAATTTTCCTTGCAAATAGTTTAAGGGTTGCAGTTAATAAACTGTGCTGAACACATATTGGTACTGTCAGAATCAGAAATTATATAAATCGCTCTATATTATTTGCCAAAATGTTGCAAACAATTAGACTAACTAAATTTCAATATTATTGAATCTACTTTTGCATTTAAGCTGTAGTAAATATTGTGAATTTATATTCTGTTTAAATTGATACACGGGTCAGCATTGTACGTAGATTGGCATTGTCAATTGATAAAGTTTCCATTGGGATGTCGACGCATGTGAACCAAATCTATAATATAGATTCTTTATATTGTGCTCTTTATCGCTTTTCTAGCTCTCATTCTCACTTCCAGGGTCGGCTTCCTCTCAGTTTCAATCAGCTCTGTACTCAACGAAGCACTCACCCAACCACGTAAACATCACAGCAATGTCGTAATATTAAATTCAGACTTCTAAAATGCGGTCAGACTTAGTTTCGAATGCTACCCTCTTTAACTTTGGAGCGTGCTAGAATTTCAAAATATTTTTTTTTTGTTTTTTATTGATTTTAATTGTTTGTGAAAATATTTGCTTACCCCGTAATAAACAAAAACTGGTATTGTTAACTTGTTTCAGTGCATATATCAAACAAAAAATGGGGCATTGGAAATGTATAGATTTTTAATAAGTATCGACAGCCAAGGCAATTGAGACAAGTGCGTTTCTATCTGTATGATGGCATTAGTCTTTAAGGCTGTAAACAATATATTCTATTGTATGCATTACGCAAATCAAGTTTCTAATTCCTATAGCATTCCCCTTTCATGAAACAAATAAATGCCAACTTCGTAATACACTATTCGTAGTGTAAAAAATTCTTAAAAAGGTTTCCATTTGGTGACTTGAGCTCCAAGACAGTGACTTTTCATAGTGACAGGCACTGTCAAACATATTTTTATCCTTACAGAAGTTATATGTAATCTTTGGTATTTTTTTGTATGTCTTTTCTGGCGTCTTTTTTACAAAAGAACATGGAATTATCTCTTCGAAAAATGTAAGCAACAAAATTTTTGCAACGACAACACAGTTTTGATTAATTGAACGCGTCTAGTCATGCCGCAGGAATGCGATAAATATATATATTTTATGATCTAGGTCGTTCAAAACTTAACTTAATAATTGTGTAAAATCACGTTTCAGGTATAACACAAAACAAAATATTTGTATATAACAAAAACAATATAAAACCTTGCGTTGCTTAACATAATACGCAAAACAAAAAAACCCGACTCGGAGATACCCTGAACACAGCTGCGAGCTGTCGCTGCACCAGGCTTTTGGGAATATTTCCAAAACTATATACCGTAAAGCATTAGCAGAGTTTTTTATTGCGAATTTTAGATAACCCCACGGCCCCAAATATAATAAAAATTCCGAAAATACCCTAAATCGAAAACTAAAGACTTGCTTTAAAGTAAAGCAAGAATTAAGGAGGTATTCGTAGCCGAGATATCAAGGGGGCGTGGCCGGCATTTTTATCTTTAAGGGGGCGAGCAGTTATCAACCTTCCAATTTAAGGGACTTTAGCTCTAAGGATGATGAAGCTTTTCCCCCTAGAGAGATATATAGGCATTTTCGATTTGTTTGTGTAGGGCGCCTGGGGGTGTTCTAGTGGGCATGGACGAGATCGCTATCTTTGGGGGGACGTTACAAGCAAATCTTCTCTAATCATATTGACTCTAGTTTGAAAATTTACCTTTTATCGATTTGCCATTTTTAGTTATTGATATGTTACCGGTCAATATTCTAGTTTTAATTCGTGAACGAATATAAATATTATTGCTGATTAAGAGCAATTACTTCACGTAGTCGGTGAAACAAGGCTTTCCATATTGCGTGACATCTTTATAATAAGCGTATAACAATCAAGTGATAGACTAAACACAGAGAATCTGATCTCGTGCTTAGTTTGAAATTGCATGGTGGGCGACGGTGTAGAAGATTAATGCTAATTTTGTCGCCTATAGATTTAGTTATGGCTCTGTGGGCACACAAATGAAATACAATAATTGTTGTTTACATTATAGTAATATTAAACAACTCAGGTTGCTCCAGCTGCGGGCTGTCGTTGCAAACATTTCATAAAGTCTCACAACACTTGCCGCAAGCTGCGCACTTCTGTCAGTGGCGAAGCTTGGAAAAGTAATTCTTAATAGGCCGTAGCGCAAATTCCTAGTTGTTGAATACGGTTTAATGGTTTTGTGCAAATGTGTGTAACAGCTAGTAGGACGTATCTCCGACCCCATAAAGTACATACATATAAGCTTGATCAGGACGACGAGCTGAGTTGATATAGCCATGTCCGTCTGACCGTCTATGTGTCTGTGAGTCTGTATAAACCCAGCGATCTCGTAAATTGCTAGTAACAAACAAACTCAAAATAATCTTAATCTGATCTTTAAGGACATACACAATAAACTGAGTTTTGTGGCTCTAGATCTTACAGTATCTTAGACATGAAAACACGGACTGAAACAGTTAAATTCAGCTTTCTACCTTTTGTAGTCTTTCAGTGCGACGCGTTTATAGCGTAACAAGTGAGATTACCATAGATTGGATTGCTCAACTAGGAGATACACCGATCCCGGCATATTTCACATACACAGAAATGGGTGATTGGGAGGAGTATTTAAAATCTGTAATAAGTAATCTGTCTTTGCTTCACCATACATACAGACACAAAGTCAAATATACACACAAAAGCTCGGCACGTGATGAATATTGGGGTGCAAAAATTAAGAAGACTCTAAATGTGGCGGGCCTCTGAACGTCCGACTTAAAGTTCAGCTGCATTATTACTACCATTTCCTTTCATTGAGACAAAACTCAAGTTAACCATCGCATTTGTGTATGTATATGCATACAGAAATTGCTAGCTTTTCAGTCAAGCAGAAAACAAGAATGATTATCAACCATTTCAAATCAACTTGATCTGCGGTTGGTATGTACGATCTGAAAAGTCAGTTTTCTAGTAGTCTCTAAAAATGAATCATTCAGCCGGTCTGACGGACAGGCGGACAAATAGGCGGACAAGGCTAGATCGGCTGTTGACGATGATAACAAATATATATACTTTTTGCTTCCTTCTGCCTGTTACATACATTGGCACAAACCCATAATATCCTTTTTACCCGTAGCATTTAATTGTAGCATATAATAGTGGTCGCCACAAATGAACTAAAAACTACTTTTTATACCCTGAACCCATTGAAAATGAATAAAAAGGGTAGAATGGTTTTGTGCAAATGTATAAAACAGGCAGAAGAATTCATCTCCGACCCCATAAAGTATATATGTATATTCCTGATTAGCATCACTAGACAAGCCGATTTAGCCATGTCCGTCTGCAGCGCAGCGATTTCAGAGACCACATTTGGTTCGTATGTGCCATACACCATACCAGAGCGATAAATCCGTTCTCTTATTATCGATATTTATCTTTTTTTTTTGACTTTGGTTTTTAAGCATAACTCCTAAACTATAAAAGTTAGATCCGCCAAATTTCAATATGTTTCAATATGTTTGCGTAAAGCATACGAAGATTTTAAATATTTCAGGTTTTCAAATTCTACAGACCTGCCAACATTCTATGCTCTTATTATAATTTTTTTATAATCCAGTGTTGTATATTGATAAAGCCTTATTTTTTAGACTGATAATTTATAACATTATACTATAATTTTAATAATTATTGGCGATACATTCAACATTCACTGCCAGCTTATTATATGTGGAGAATTCGTACATTGATTTCGCCCAGCTGACGATGACGTACGTAGAAAGAAGGCCAGAGTCTTCGTCAGGAGTATGCGCTCATGTAATATTGATATTCCAACACAGAGCTTAACGCATTGAACCGAAAACAAATGTTGACAGTTTTCGCCACACACATACACTACAATATTTAATTCATGCGCCTACACAATTTAGCTTCAGATGGCATAATTATGGGTTTTTCTAATTACTTTTCAATGATATCTTAATTATCCCATTTTTATATTTTCGATCGCATTCCATATTTCCAATATTTTATAAAATGTATTCTTAAAAATAAATATGTATTCTTAAGTTGTTTCCTAAATAGTTTTAAATTTTTTTTATCTTAGCAACAATGCAAAATGTATACTCTATTTAAATATAGAGTATATTATTAGTATAGAGTATTATTAAAGTCGCAATGCTCTTTTCATTGTTATTTCTTAATACACAAACCAATTTAGGTGTCGATTCGGTTGATTTTCAATTGGTTGCGGGCAATTTTGATCTATATTAATAAACAGCATTCAACGAAGTATAAACGATGATAATTGAACAATTTGACTTAAACTGTAAATATGGCAACAAGCAAAAAGTGGGGCTTGCTTAAACTACCTAACTGTTTTGCAGTCTATTATAATATTTGGTTTTTTGTTTTATTTACTTGCAGTTTTTTCCGGAATTTAAAATGGAACTGTAAGTTGTAAAATGTCTTCAAGAAGAAAAAAATAACTAATTTTCTTTTATAATTGATTTATTGTTTAAAAATATTAAACATATTTTAATAATTATATAATTTGCAGAGAAGCAGCGGACCCCGTAGAACCGCGTCCCCGTTGGGGATCGTTCTTCGCAAATCACTGGAAGGGATGCGTTGTGTTCCTAATGCCTTTGCTATGCCTGCCCATTATATTAATGAACAATATTCCGGTAAGTCGCTTAAGGGCAAGTTATGTGTATGCCTAATAGGTAACTTATGCTATGTTTTACCCTTACAGGAATACCGTTGCATGTACATACTATTGATAATGGCTGTGTTTTGGGTCACTGAAGCGTTGCCTCTTTATGTTACATCAATGATACCGATTGTTGCTTTTCCCACTATGGGCATTATGGTAAAACGTCTTTTCGTATTGTGACACATTTATGGATTTCACTTAGAGTTCTGCCACTTTTTATTTGTAGGGCTCCGAAGAGACATGCATGACATACTTTAAAGATACTCTAGTGATGTTCATGGGCGGCATTATGGTTGCCCTGGCAGTGGAATACAGTGGTCTTCACAAGCGATTGGCGCTAAGAGTGATCCAAATGGTGGGCTGCAGTCCCAGAAGGTCAGTATTATTTATCATCTTACATATGGCAACATCAAATAAAATAATAAACTCCTCGTTCAGATTACACTTTGGCCTTATTATGGTAACAATGTTTATATCCATGTGGATTTCGAATGCGGCATGCACGGCTATGATGAGTCCAATTGTACAGGCGGTGCTAGAGGAGCTACAATCGGTAAGTTAGAAAAAATAACGACAATTTATACCTTGAACCCATTGTGGGGTTAAAAGCGTGATAATGGTTTTGTGCAAATGTATGTAACAGGCTGAAGGATGCATCTCCAACTTGATCATGACGACGAGCTATGTTCTAGCCATGTCCGTCTATCCATCCACCTTTAAACGTTGCATTCGGGCGTTACCGCCTGCGTTATACTCGTTCGTGTTCGTGTATTGTTTTTTTGAAAAATTTCGGTATTTTGCAATTTGTGTGGGAGGAGAGTGGAGAGTATGGGTGGGGGGGTGGCCGTCTGCGAAATTTTATAGGAAATATGGACATTTCCGGGGAAGCGGGGGCGTTTGGGGCGTTATAGTAAGTGTGTCCGGGATGTCAAGTGTGCAATCTTTGGGGGAGGTCAGCTGCTATCTACATATTAAATTTGGTTCCTCGGGCTTTAAAACTGTACGAGATATAGATTTTCGCGGTTTGCGGGGGCTTAAGGGGCGTGGCTGGGAATTTTTTTACCGATCTTTAAAGGAGCTGTCCAGTTATCTACCTTCCAAATTTGGTGACTATAGCTTTAAAACTGTTTGAGATATTGATATTCGTGGTTCGCGGGGGCGGGTGGGGGAGAGAAGGTACTGGCTGCAAATATTTTTCTGTAAATTCTGGGGGAGCTTCCCAGTAATATATATACCCAAATTTGGTGACTCTAGCTCATAAACTGTGGGCGGGGGCGCTGGGGGCCGTTCTAGTATGCGTGGATAAGATATCGAGGGTGCAATCTTTGGGGAAGGTCACCAGCTATCCACATACAAAATTTATGGGACAGTGGTTGTGGTGGGGACAACTACAAGTATATATGCAAAGTTTCAAGTCTCTATCTTAAATAGCGCCGAAAAAAGTTGCGTTCATCCGGACGGACAGACGGCATGACGGACATTGCACAAAACCAATATACTAGTTTCACTTCGTGAACGAGTATAATTAACTTGTGAATAACTACTAAACTGACTCCATCCAACACAATCACCGGGAGCACAATAAAATAAAAATGCACTACTTGCGTGTGCACTGCTTGCATCGCCCCTGCTTGGTGCTTTTTACCACACGTTTTCTCTAATAACTTCTGTGATAACTTCTAATATAACATAAAATATTATGTTTGCACAATGTCCGTAACGAAAGTTTGGATGTATTCTATTGTGTACCCGCGTCAGATAAAGTGTTAAGATTAACATCTAAAATCGCAGGTCGATAAAATGCGCAATTTTAAGTCTACTCCCCAAACTTGATATGTACATATGTAGTTGGTAAACTTCCCAAAAGAATACAACCTCAATATCCCGGCCAAACTCACTAGAACGCCACCCAGGGACCGAACAACCCGATATTTTCGAAAATACCAATAAATATATGTGGCCTTGAACGAGTATAACGCAATCGTAACGTCCGACCAACAATCTTACTTGTTTTGTTAACCGAGCTGGACAAAACTTTTTGCAATAGATTATTTTAATGAAATAATAATAATAATCATGATAATACTATTTTAATAGTATACTGAAATATTTGAAATCCTATGTTTCATATTACGAAAAAAGCTTTAAAAATTTAAGGTTGTTACAAATTTTAGGAAAAGGGTAAAAGCCTAATCAAGGACATATGTATATACTTTATGGGATTTGAGACCGTGATATCTTCTGGTTGTTACATTCTTTTGGCCAAAACCGTAAAACACATTTTCAATGGTTAAATTCAGTTTATTAACCATGAACTGTATTTTTTAGCAAGGTGTATGCAAGATCTACCATGAACCAGAGTATCAAATGGTTGGAGGAAAGAACAAGAAGAAGAACGAGGATGAGTAAGTTTAGCCAGAAAATATATTATTTAAAAAGCATATCTATGTATATCTATATATATATATACATGTATATTGATTGTCTAATTTTGCAGCCTGCCGTATCCTACAAAGGTAACACAATGCTACTACCTAGGAATTGCCTATGCGTCGTCTCTTGGTGGCTGCGGAACCATTATCGGTACAGCCACAAATCTAACATTTAAGGGCATCTATGACACCGCATTCCCTAATGCCACAGAGAAAATGGATTTCCCAACATTCATGTTTTACTCGGTGCCCTCGATGCTGGTCTATACAGTGCTTACATATGTTTTTCTGCAATGGCACTTCATGGGTCTCTGGCGACCAAAGAGCAAGGAGGCCCAGGAGGTGCAGGTGGGCAAAGACAATGCTCATGTTGCCAAAAAAGTTATTGACCAGCGCTACAAAGAACTGGGCCCTATGAATATGCACGAGATTCAAGTGATGATACTCTTCATTGTCATGGTTTTCATGTACTTTACACGCAAACCGGGCATATTTACTGGCTGGGCTGATCTGTTACCTGCCAAGTAAGTGATTTAAATTAAATTATGTACTTTATTTTAGACAACATAGAGAATTAAGATAATTATAAACAGAACACGTTTCTTTTTAAAAAAAAAATATCGGAAAGATGAAATTGGTTAAAATTTAAAACTGAAATTAAATTGAAGTTTAGATTTAACTTACATCTCGGTAGTTACTTTATAGCCACTTGTAATGTTTTATTAATACTTTCAGGGTGATTAAAAACTCCATGCCGACCATATTTGTTGTAATCATGTGCTTTATGCTGCCCGCCAATTACGCATTCCTGCGGTATTGCACGCGTCGCGGACCAGTGCCAACGGGAACAACGCCATCTCTCATTACCTGGAAATTCATACAGTCTAGGGTGCCATGGGGTCTGATCTTCCTGCTTGGCGGTGGTTTCGCCCTGGCTGCGGGCAGCAAACAAAGTGGTATGGCCACGTTGATTGGCAACTCGATGAGCGGTCTTAAAGTGCTGCCAAACTCAGCCCTATTGCTGGTAGTCATTCTGGTAGCTGTGTTCTTGACCGCCTTCAGCTCAAATGTAGCCGTTGCTAATATTCTCATACCTGTGCTCAACGAAATGGTGCGTCCAAGTGGCTATGAAATTAAAAATTCAGATATTAAATGTGCTTTATATTTTACAGTCGCTGGCATTGAAGATACATCCACTCTACCTGGTTTTCCCAGCAGGACTGGCCTGCAGCATGGCGTTCCATTTACCAGTGAGCACACCCCCAAATGCTTTGGTGGCGGGGTATGCGCACATACGCAGCAAGGACATGGCGATCGCGGGAATTGGACCGACGATTATTACAATCATAATACTCTTCATTTTTTGCCAAACATGGGCCAATGTCATATATCCAAATCTAGACACGTTCCCTGAGTGGGCGCAACGTGCCGCAGAGGAAGCAGCAAATAAGTCTCGTATATTGGCCGATATAGCCGCCAATAAGAAAAATATGATTGAGTTAGCCGCAAATGCTACACGCCTATTGACAAACAACACCGAGCTATTAACTGATTTATCTACTAACAGCTCGAATTTGGTGAGCGACCTGATTGCCAATAGCACACAGCCCATCGCTCAGTTGGCTGTCAATGGCACACGCCTGCTGACTGATTTGGCCTTTAATAAAACCCTATAATTATTTAGTCAGTTGTCTAGCCTAAAAATGGACACAACCCCTTTGAACAACGAAATAAGGAAAATGTACAAAGATAAACAAGTGCCTTTGCCTAAATGTTGAAATGATGTACTACACGGATAAGTATAAAGTTGAAAAAAATCAAATCAATAAATACAGAAAACAGATTTAATTTTAAACGAATTTAAAACTGTAACTAAAACTTCAATTTCACTGTCTTTCGGTGATACTTTTTGAGTAAAAACTGTAGCAAATTATAATAATACAATAATACAAAAATAAGAAAATTAAACGTCCTTTCATAAGCTGATCGCATTTACTGATAGCCTCTTATTGCTACATACATACATATTAACACTTTTGAAAACTGAGCTTACATGTGTTACTTAATTGTTGCATTTAGCAAAAATTAATTGTTATACATTTAATGGAAAACAACATATACTAGCGGGCATAAAACTGTATTTTTATACTATTTTTTTTTTTTTTTAGTAACTAGACTGACAGAACGTGTTTTTTGCAAATGCAATTTTGATAAATTTAGACAGAAACTTGTGAAAACAAAAGAAAATTACTCAATATTTGAATGCGTACAGAAGTGAGCACACAAATAGCATTAGTTTTAAGTTTTAATAATAACCTGTTAAGATTCAAGATTGATGTTTTATATAGTTGTAAATCCAATTCAAATAAACGCTCAAAAGAAAAATTTTTGTTTCGATCATTTAAAAAAAAATATATATTATTGCAGGAACCTTTCCTAAATTATTTATTTAGCTACAACTACCGGTAAATAGGGTATACTACGAATACACGTAACAGAAAAAATAAGTTATCTCCAAACCCATAAGTCTATATATTATTGATAAGGATCAGCAACCTAGTTCGTCTTGCTCTGTGAACGCGTCAAATTCAGCGACTACAAGCTATTAAAAAACAGCACTTGGACTGTTTTTAGTTCGTATTTACCATAAGCAAATCTACTTTATCTCAAATTATTGATAATACTTCCCGTTTTCTTATTATCAATATTTCATGTGCATATCTCCCAAGCTATAAGAGATAAGGCTTCAATTATGAATATGTTCACGTAAGACATACACCAGGTATTGAATATTTCGGAATTTGGATGCCTTCCCCAAACGCCACAACAAATATTTTAAATAAAGCGAAAATACCGAAAATCAAATAAGTCAGACTTGCGGTTTGTAAATGCTTTTAATAATTCCTGAAAAATTGTACAACGATTTTGCTTTTAGTTTAGAAATAAAGAACGAATTTAGTTTTCATAGTTTGGGCCAAGCGCAGCTGCTTGTCCGAACTTCACGCAGTTTCCGTGTTCATTTGCACACCCATAGATACGCAATTATTTTTTTTATGCACTTAACCCATTTAAATGAAAAAAAAATATGTCTAGGCAGAAGTAGGCATCTCCAACCCCATAGAGTAGATTCTTGATCAAGGCGACGACCTGACTTGATTTAGCTATGCCCGTCTTTCTGGCTGGCTGGCTGTTTGTCCGTCTGTATGAACGCAACGATTTCGACAACTACAAAAGCTAAGAATCCGATCTTGGACTAATTCAGTTAGTATATATCATACGCAGAATTATCATATACTGTTTTTTCGATCTTTTGCCCAGTTTCATTAATATTGATAAAAATCAGTTTCAATACATGGCTTGCTTGGAGAATATAAGAGCGAGAGGCACCAAATTAGGTGCGTTTCTTTTTTTTGGTGTAAAGCAGACGCAAACTTTAATGCCTCTGAATTTTGGATAGCTTCCCGCAACCGCCACCAATTTCGATAACTAACAAAAAATCGCAAATTAAATACTACATATTCCAAGTATTGAAAATTTGATAACGCACGTTTATAAGAAAATCAAGAATTCAGTTGCCAATGTTTATAAAAAAACAGCTCGCAACGTTCAGCCTTTTCACTTGTTTCTGTGTTTATCATAAAGTGCCGAGCGGTTGTGTGTATTTGTTATATTATACTTGTTCACGAAGTGAAACTAGTACATTGGGTTTCTGCAATGTCCGTTATGCTGTCCGTACGGATAAACGCAACGTTTTTCGGCGCTTTGGATATACGCTTATCCTCTTAAGAGTGTTACGATTTTTGGGACACGCCCACTGGGAGGCTGGCAATTCTATAACATGTCGATAAACCTTAAATCGCAAATCGATGTAAGCCACCAAATTATGGTGTCAGCCCGAACAGACTGCACCCTTGATATCCCGGCCACCCCAACTAGAACGCCCCCAGCGCCGCTGCCCTAAAAATTCGGAAATGCCTATATCTCCGACAATTTTTAAGCTAACTCGAATCTGGGTTCCAAGCAAGGTTTTCCCGACTAGAGCACAATTAGTTTTTTTACATTTTACAAATTGGTTAATTTCGAATCACAACAAGACGATCTTATTTGCCAATGATCACAGATCTGTTAGATACTTATTGATTAAACACGAACTTTTGCAGGTTTGCATTATTTAAAACATAACCGAAAAGATATTTTAGATTTATTACGAATTGTTACACATATAATATATCATTTTTTTTATTTTTATTTTTTATTTTTTGCTAAAGTTAAGCGTTAAAAAACAAGGCACTTGCATGGGAAAAGTGCATCGAAGAACCACAAAAAAAAAAATTGCCCGCAACCAAAGAACTGACAGTTTGTTCAGTGGGAACTAGGGTATATAAAGTGCAATTAACTGTACTCTGTGCGAATTAGGCGAGACCCACTGGTTAAGAATATCTAGAATTTTGACGATTTGATCAGGTTAAGGGCCTCAGTAAGCATGCGTCCAAAGTCGGCATGCACCAGCGTGAAATTCTTGACGGCACGCTCCTGCAAGAATTGACTGGCATTGCTTAAATTGTCGGCGATATTCTGCACGAGACGCTTTTTGCCACAGTTGTCAAGCACATGTACCCAGAAATCGGTGACCTGGCCGTAATTATCCTCCGTATCGCCACTGCTATAGCGATAAATATCGCCGGTTACCGGGCAGCAGGTAGATAGGGCTCGAGCTCGTGGACACTCCTGGGGACCGTTGAAAGAATTGGGGAAATAGTTGGGCGCACCATCCTGATTTTCGGTGACATTCATTAAGCCATCACGTTGGTAATTGTTGACATTTACGCGGTAAGGACAATTGACTGGAATCTGCAGATAATTAGGTCCCAAACGATGACGATGCGTGTCCGAGTATGAAAAGAGGCGACCTTGCAACATCTTGTCCGGCGATGGCTCAATTCCAGGAACCATGTGCGCCGGACTAAACGCAATCTGCTCCACCTCAGCAAAGTAGTTCTTGGGGTTACGGTCGAGTACCATTTTGCCGACGGGGATCAATGGGAATTCCTTGTGTGACCAAACCTTTGTCACATCAAACGGATTATACTTGAACTTCTTGGCCTCATCGAAGGTCATCACCTGTATATACAATGTCCAGCTTGGGAATTTGCAGTTTTTAATGCGATTGTACAAATCACGGATGCTATAATCCGGATCACTCGATGCCAAATCAGCTGCGGTCTTCACATCCAAGTTCTTAATGCCCTGATCCGTTTTAAAGTGGAACTTGGCATAAACGGGCTCACTTTTAGCATTAACCAGTTTAAAGGTATGCGAGCCATAGCCATTCATGTGGCAAAAGCCATCAGGTGTTCCACGGTCACTGAACAAGAATGACACCTGGTGAGTGGATTCCGGACGCAGCGTCAGGAAGTCCCAGAACATGTCCGCATCCTTCAAATGCGTTTGTGGATTGCGTTTTTGGGTGTGTATGAAACTGGGGAAAAGAATTGGATCACGTATGAAAAAAATGGGCGTATTGTTGCCCACCAGATCCCACACTCCATCATCCGTATAAAACTTAATAGCAAATCCGCGTGGATCGCGTGCTGTATCCGCGGAGCCGCTCTCCCCGCCCACCGTAGAGAATCGAACGGCCAGCGGGGTACGCTTCTTGACCTTCTCAAATATTTTAGCGGCACAATACTTGGTTATGTCGTGGGTGACCTCAAAGTAACCAAAGGCACCGCCACCCTTTGCATGCACCACACGCTCCGGAATACGCTCGCGATCAAAATGAGCCATCTCGTCCAAGAAATTGACATCCTGCAGCAGCAGCGGACCGCGGGGACCCACAGATTGTGTAGCGTCCTTAATGCCTATTGGGGCACCACTGCCAGTGGTTATCACCCCTGGACAGTCCTGCAAAAAAAATAAAATGTAGTTTAACCAAATAAAACAGAATAAGAATTTTTTACCGATATTCAAAGGAGCTGACCAGTTATCTACCTTCCAAATTTGGTGACTATAGCTTTATACCTATTTGAGATATAGAGGGGCGCTGGAAGGCGTTCTAGTAGGCGTGGCCGGTGACTCTAGCTTTAAAATTGTGGACTTTATTGACTTGCGATTTTAGGTGTTATCGGTTTGCCACGCTCCCGGTGGGCGCAGCACAAAATCCATAACACTTTGTCTGATGCCGGTACACACGAGTAATATGCAAAGCTTCAAGTCGCTAGCTTCAATAGCGGCGATAAAAATTGCGTTCATATGGACAGACGAACGGACGGAGGCAATTCAACAGTCTACTGACTGCAAATCAAAAAGGATACTGTGGCTCCTCTTTAGGGACATACACATTCGTACATACGTTAATATACTCAATTTTGTTTTGTTATGTAAGAAGGTTTCAATATCTTATCTTATCTGTGGGCTGGGCTTTTTTTCACTTTTAGCGCACGCAAAAAATAAATAATAAGCATAAAGATTGAATGGCATTAGTGCTTATCGCTCTTCCCGGAGGTGGTTCCACCCAAACAGCTTTGCATTGCTTATAAAAGGAAAATTTAGATGCAAAGCGTAAGATTGATAATTTCGTTTAAGGGGATACTACCACGTTCACAATGTGCATCTAGAATTTATTATTTGATAATGTGGGAGCAGGGTGCAACTGCTACCACTCCCCGAAAAGCTTATCATTTATTCCATACGCAAAAGTCATAGTATAAATCAACTGTCAAGCTGCTTGCTTAATGTATCTTAATGAGCTGACTAACAATGCAATCACTTACAAAATAATATGAAATGTTCCTGTACCAGTACCTGCCATATAAATGTATATATAGATATATATATATATATATATTGAGTAATGGAGCTAAACGGAAGCCTAAATTAGTAATTTGCACAAGTTTAATTGTGGCGACATCCATTATCATTAACTTGTTTCGCTGGGTGTACTCTCTAACCCTATAAGCATATTTAGTAGTATGTGTACCAGAGTGCAAAATGGGTTTCTGCATTTTTCCAGCTGTTCTGATTTGCAATCACAATTGTTTGCACTTTGAGACAGCAGAAAACAACGGCAACAAATGAATGTGAGGCCATTTCAGAGGGCGCAATTGGAAAGAAAACAAGAAGCAAACATTAGGTTCAAATAGTGTCTAAAGAGCAAATTGATAAGACCCATTGATCGATAGTACAGAAATACAAAAACATCGGAATGCTTTAATTGCAAGTTGTATTATTCAAGAAACAAGTTTATATTGCTGAACCGATAAATATGCAAAGATATATACAACTCGTAGAGAAATTCATGCAATGGTAAGTGAAAAGATAAGATTATAACACAAGATCTGTTTCATTAAAAAAAAAACTGAACTTAAAACTACAACGGTAATTTCTAATTTTCGACTAGGTTGGGGCTTGGGTTAATATGTGCATATGCATATGCATTAATTTCGGGCATTCCTTTAAACAAAGAAGTGAACAAATTATATGCAATAACAAAGGCAGCCAAATAATGCCTGACAAAATGCAGTTTCTACATGTCTTCCATAAAAGGTCAGGCAACGTAACAACACGAACACTTTTGTGGGTCAGTTTCAATGCGATTTCGAAACATATTCTCACATAGTAGTGCAGTCGCAGGCAGAGCGAGTGCCAAATGCATTACACAACCTAATATATCAAGTAATTGTGTTTTTTTTTTTGGATAGATCGTGCCACGCACACGCTATAAGGCAGCCAAATCACCGAACTCCGCTAGTTAAAGCCAATGTCCCTCGAATTGAACGAGTTTTAGGCGTAGTGCGTGGCGAGTTCAACGCCTTTATCAACGCAAATCGCTGTCCTCATTGCTTCCAACCAGTTTATGCAACTCGAAAGGGCATTGACTTTAGGCAAAGAGAAGAAATAAATATACCTCAGTGATTACAGCAAACTTTGCGGTCTTCGATCTATGGAGGCCCCGCTCCGAAAGTCGCTTGGGAATGTCTAGGACTGATCCAATGTTGCTTATTGTTTCTTAAGAAACCAAACAAATTATTAAAGTTGTTGTGAAGTCAAGCAGAAATTCAATTTTCTAATTGCATTATTTCAAGGTTGAAATGGTGAAGAAATATATATGCACATATATAAGTCCTTGGTGAGGTAAAGTCAATGCACATATATGTAGAAACTATATCTGAATTGCTGATTGGCTGCTATAATAGGTGTTAATCTATTTAGTCCAAAGTTGTGCAGTTGGTATAAATTAAGTTTTATCTGTATTGATTGATTATGGATGCCAACTTTCTTTATATAAAGGCGCTAAAAAAGAAAAAAATCTGTTTTAAAGCCGCATTTGGTCTAGGCAACAGTTCTAAAGGTAACATTCACATTTATACTCTGGAAGGCCTTTGGATTTGGTACAATTTCTCAACTAAGCAATTCTATCTACTGATAAGCGTTATCACACCACAAGCAGCAAGATTAAAAATTGACTTATAAATAAAATAATGAATATTTAACAAAATAGGGTAAAAACCAACCAAATATATATATATATATACCAAATTATACAGCATTAGTTAGAGCAGCTTGAGATAATATTAGGTTACTTTCATATAGAAACAAGTGGCGTCCAACTCACTCTAACACAAGCAAAAGTTGGCAACAAATTGAAGTTTTAATGGCGAGGGAATGTAAGTGTGAAAGAGAAGAGAGAGCAGCACTGAGCGCATGAACAACAATGCAATCTAATTGAACTTTGAGATTGCCAGTATTGCAGCCGGAGGAAACTGCGCTGTTTGAAAATATCGCATACCACTTAACATTCATTGCTTAATTTTCTGTCTAAAATAAATTCAACTTTTCTTTTTTGTTTGTCATCTTTTGACACCTGCTCAATTTTGGTCCCTGCTTTGTTTTTTGCTTACCTTTTGCGAATTCTTGTAGTCGAGCAATTGATTCGAAGCGGCATCGCGTCCAGCCATTTTCTTGCCTTATTTGTTGTTTTTTTTTATTAACCGGAAATTTTGAGAATGCTTGGCACTTAAATCTTTAATGCGTTGTCGCTGTTTTGCGGATAATTTTGTTAACTAAAACACGTAAAACACAGTGCTCATCGCTTTTATAGGCGCTCGGTCAGACAAAAGTTTACAGTGTGGCAGCACATCGTAAGCACAAAAATACCTAATAAGTACAATAACATTATTGGTATATTCCACTTTTTAAAATTACATATTGTCATTATTTCCTGGCAAAATATGTGAACAGAAATAGTAAAGAAATGTTGTATTATATTGATTTGTTGTGCACTTTTAGATGCGTGTCATAATCTGTGACGGTCAGACCGAAATAATCGATAGTGTGGATAAGTCGTGCGATATTTTGCCGCCGGTTTTATTTAGTTCATTGTATTTATTTGCGTTGGCAGTACCCATGCTTTGCGACGGTTGGCAGGCCCCCCTACATTTGTAGTCACTTTCTCAGTTATTCATTCTTCATACGTTCGTTTGCCTTCGTCTCTCTCGATTTTTGAAGTAGTAGTGATTTCTTTTTTTTTTTTAAATATATCAAATATATATAATATATATAGCAAAAGCGAATATAATCGCTCACCCATAATATAGTGCAACGCAAATACATAAGTAAAAGTAATCAAATTTAGGTGCAAGTGCAATCCAAACTCAACGAATATTTTGTAAGTTTCTTTTTACGTAAAAAGACATAAAAAACGGCGCGTGTGAAATTTTTCAACAACGTCGCGACGTAGCAGAGGCAGTCTCTGTCTCTCCTCAACGTTTCTTTGCTGCAAAAGGAGAAGCTGAGCAACAACAACAACAGCTACAATAATATTCCCCACACACAAAGTAGGCCAACAACAACAAGAAACAGCGAAGCAAGCAACAGAAGCAACAACGACCCGCGTGTGTGTGTATTCGTCTACGTGTGTGTGTGCGTGAAAAATACAAAAAGAAGTATCAAAAAAGTAGAAAATTCAGCGACCGACAATTTTGTAATTGTGTCAGCCTATTTGTGTATATATATGTGTGTGTGTATGCCTGTAAATGATGTTAATTCAAATATCTTTAAAAAAAAATTTGATTTTTGACATTCAAACGGGCAGCGTATGTATGCATGTGTGTGCGTGTATGTACATATAAATTGTTGTGTGGCTGCGCACATTTTGCGAGACAAGTGAAATTGTCTTTGTTTTGCTTGTGAGATGTCTGCGGGGGCGCTTAAAGTATAGAAGTGAAGTTTCCTTCAAACGGAACGTCGCGACGTTGCCCCTAGACGACGCTGGCGTCGACGTCGACATCACTACATAACGACCTCAAGAGAAGACGCATTGCCAGTGTTTGTGTGTTTGCTGTCTCATTGTCTGTATGTGTATGAGTGGCAATGAACGTTGCCTAAAACAACAACAACATAAGATACTTTTTGGAATATTTGCGCCGTCTTGATAATAATGAGTGTTGCTTGCTTGCTGATTGGCTGATAAATTCACATAAAATGAAATAATTTTTTTTGCGAAATATATAAAAATATGAATATGTTTTTAGGACATCTATTTCCATAGTTTCAAATTGGGTTTACATTAGTGAAACAAATATACGAAAAGAAGCAAAAAGAGATGCCGTGCGACGAAGTCAACTTCGCTGCAGGACAGGTTTATCGGGGAAAAAATTTCACAAAAAGATACTAAAGCACACACGTACATACACATACAGCCTGTATTTTGCACCGTGCGCTTATATTTGAGTGTAACAACAACAATAACTATGTGTGCAACAGTAACAAAAACAACGACGACGAGCATAGCATCACGAGAAAGCAAAGTGAAATTTATTAAAACCACAACAACAACAATGGCACGCAATACCAATTCAAAACCGTTATTCAACAATTTCTTGAAATAAGTGAAAGAAGGCAAATACTGGTTTTTATATAAAAACGTATATATATACGTATATATGTATAAATATATATATATATAAATATATATATATATATATATATATATATATATATATATATATGTATATATATATTTTTTTTTGTTTTTTTTTTCATTTTATGTAGCAAAAAATAACAAAGGCAGTAACAACTAAAAAGTTGCTGCGCGAGAAATTTTTACGTGTATCATCAGCGAGTGTGTGTGTATGTGGTCTGCAGACTGTGTGAGAAAAAAGTAAAGTAACGTGAAGTGAAACGCAATGCTTACCAGAATTACAACAACAGTTATACATAACGTGAACGCAACGTAAAATAACAGTAAAAGTCTTTTTTAAACAGCCTTATAGAGCGCAACAAAAGGCAACACGCGTGGGTGCCAACGTCACACGCACACACGCTTTGGCAGCAGCGCAGCTGCAGTCAAATACCGCCAGAGGGTGGCAGGGAACAAAGGCAGTGTCCGGCATTGCCGCCACTCAGCTTTACAATTGAGCTTATTTTCAAGGGCTCTCGCCGAGCGCGCGTGCTGCGTTTTTATTTAAATTTAAATTCGAGGTGAGTTGCGGTTTTTTTTTTTGCTTTCTACTCTTCTCGAATGTGCTTTTAATTTATTAACTCGCTTTTAACTGAATTTCGAACTCGTTATATTCCAAACTGTACAAACAAAAAACGAAAGAAAATGCAAATGTATTGAGTGCAAATCTAATGAGGGCGCGTAAATGCTGTTTGACTTATTTCGGAGCACAGCGTCAAAACAAAAAGAAAGGGAATAGGGCACAATTTATTTTACGTCCAGGCTCAACTTTTTTGGTGCTTTTCAGACATGTTGCTATTGGTTGCGGAATGTCTTGACTTTTACGCAACCTTTGTAAACCTGAATTATCAAAATGTGGGGCTTTTTTGTACCCTGAACTCATTTTCGTGTACAACACCACTAAAACAATGTATTTCGAACATTTCCATTAAGATCGGTTAAGAAACAGAACTTATTAAAGCAAACGTGTGGTAAAAATTAAACAATTTCACAAGCAGAGTAGGAGCAAGCACAAACAGTGCATGTATACGTGTGTATTGGTTTAAATGTGTAATGGGTATCTCCTTGTCGGGCGTTCCCGACTGGAGCAGTCTTACTTGTTATTTATGTTCTGTTTGAATTTTGGCGCGAACAGCTATGCCGCAAAATGTAAACAAACATTTAAATTGTTTGTTTTACTAATAATATTGAAATTTGTGTTACAAATGCCAAAATAAAGTTAAAATGTTTCTTATGTTACGTATGTATACTATGTATATATACTGTATATACAATACTATGTGCACATAGTTGTAACTATGTGCTGTGGTATATCAAAACTAAACACCTTTTAACAAAGTAACACCAACAAAAGTTAATTAAGGATAACAAAATATTATATTTAACAAAAACAGGTAAAAATCTAGGGACAAATCCACATTGAATCTCAAAAATTTCAGATATTAAATTTGTGACGCTGCAACGTTCATAACTACATTTTGTTGATCAACACGAACGAGTAAACGAAACTTAACGTTTTTATACCAACCCGTCTTTATTCCCAGTAGTATTGCATATGAGTGTCACGATCTAAAAAACGACACGCGCCCAACCATTCTTCAACAGTTTTTTATACTCGAGCACGAAGTGAAAAGAGTATATTGGTTTTGTGCCCATCTGTCCGTATGAACGCAATTTTTTCGCCGCTATTGAAGCTATCCGAAGTGTACCCGGGTCAGATAACGTGTTAAGGATTTTAATAATACGATAATACCTAAAATCCCAAATCGATAAAGTCCACAATTTTAAAGAGTCACCAAATTCGATTTGTAGATAGCTGGTGCCCTCCCTAAGAGCTTGCGGCCTTGATGTCCCGGCCACGCCCACAAGAACGCCCCCAGCGTCCCGCCCTTAAAAATCGGATATGCCCATCTCTCCCACAGTTGTTGAGCTAAAACCACCAAATTTTGCATATATATTGCAGTAATGATCGCCCAAATACAACAGAAAAAATTTGTTGGCAAAACCCCGTCCCGCCCCCATAATCGCGATAGCCGATATACCTGAAAGCTCAAATCGATAAGTGTTGTATATTTGCACAATTTTATAGCCGGAGTCAGCAAGTTTTGTATGTAGACAGCTTCCACCCTTGATATTCCGACCACGCCTTCCAGCGCCCCCTCCCTAAAAATCGGGAATTCCTATGTCCCCAAAATTTTAAAGATAAAGTCACAAAATTTGGGATATATACTTCTCGAATGCTCCCCCAAACATCACAGAAACAATTTTTTGACCACGTCCCCTCCCGCTCCGTAATCGCAAAAACCGTTATATTTGACAGCTCCAATCGATAACACGTGTATATCTCCCACAATTTATGCGATACAGCTACCAAATTTAGTATGTAGATAGCTGGTGACCTCCCTAACACATTGCACTCTTGGGCCACGTCCACTAGAACGCCCCCCAATGCCCCCTCCCTAAAACATCGGAAATGTCTATCTCGCCCACAGTTTTTAAGCTACAGTCACTAAATTTGGGATATATATTACTGGGAAGCTCCCCAGAATTTACAGAAAAATATTGGCGGTCATTAACGCTCCCTCCCCCACCCGTCCCCACAAACCGCGAATATCTATATCTCAAACAGTTTTAAAGCTATAGTCACCAAATTTGAAAGTTAGATAACTGGTCGCCTCCATTGAAGATCGGTTAAAAAATTCCCAGCCACGACCCCTTCCGCCCCCGCAAACCGCGAAAATCTATATCTCGTACAGTTTTAAAGCCAGAGGCACCAAATTTGAGCTGACCTCCCCCAAAGATTGCACACTTGACATCCCGGCCACGTCCGCTATACGCACCCGACCCGCCGGAAATGCCTAAATCTCCCACAATTTTATATATATATAGTTACCACAATTGGTGGGTAGATAACTGGTCACCTCCTATAAAGAGCAGTACAAAATTTTGGCGATGACCACCCCCCACTCTCCCCCACCCCCAGTACAACACAAATTGCAAAATACGGACATTTTTTCAAAATAACAATAATTAGGAACGTGAACGAGTATAGCGCAGTCGGTAATGCCCGACCGCAACGGTCTTACAATCTTTAAATTATTGATAATATTCTCCCGCCGAAAAAATCGCGAAAATGCTTACCTCTCACTGTTTTAGAGCTAGATTCCCTAAATTTGGCAGGCAGTTTTTACATGATCTTTTCCACAGATCAAACCAAAGATTTTGCGTCACGCCCCCACCGAAACCGTCACCCACACATATTAAAAAAAAACAATGCGAAAATGTTCCAAAATAACAATAATAATTCGGATCATAAACGAGAATAACGGTAACGCACGACTGTAGCGTTTTTAGCTCGGTGGTTAGCTTGTTTAAGCTATGAGCTACGTTTAGGCTATGAGAACCGGTTTGTTTCGAACCTATATGGAACTGAAGAACTGTTAGGGTATTTTGTTCGCAACAACTTTGCTGCTTATATATACTACATATGAACATACATACATATGTTTGCTAGTTTTATCTAAAGTAGACGTCTAGCAAATTAAGGCTAATATATCTGCTGAAAGAGAGTTTGTGTTTAATGTTTAACCTACTTAGTGATCGCAGTTCTTCATAAAGCTTCCACACAAAAATCATCACAACAACTATTTTAAGTTAATTGCAAGATTTATTGAAATATGCCAACTTATTTTCAGAGGCTTGCGAATACACATATATTTATATAACAATCCAAGAAAACAATTATTCATAAACAATTTCAACGAATCATGTCATTGCTTTAACTTATGTTATTAAATTTCCACGACAAATTAAAAGAAAATAATTTAACCACTAAGTTTGTCACCAAAAACATATATATATACGTTACGAATAACCAAATAAAAAAAATATATATGTGTATGTATTTTTTTTTTTTTTTGGTTATTCGTAACACCTGTTAATGACTGGTGTAGAGGCTAAGGTAAAGTTTTGAATTCCGACTCAGGTTTCAGCTCGCATGTTTCACAGAAATGGCAATGAACCTTTAACATATCGGTCTTTGACCAGAATAATTGTATTAAATTCAAAGTTAAGTTCTATATGACTAACTGATTGGTGACTGGCAATTAGCGTAGAAGCTCAATCGTAATAGAGGGTAGGAAGCTAATATCCAGACAGAAAACATGTAAATGTATGTAACAGGCCGAAGGAAGTATCTCCGACCCCAGAAAAATATGTAAATTCTTGATCAGCATCACTAGTTGAACTTATTGTTTTTGAGTTCGCATATACCATACGCAGATCAAGTTTATTTCAAATGATCTGGGGGAGGGCTCCTTTGTATGCAGATAGTTGACGACCTCCCAAAGAGATTGCGACCTTGGTATCCCGCCCACGCCCACTGCAACGCCCTCGCCTTAAAAAATCGGATATGCCTATATCTCGCACAGTTTTTGAGCAAGAGACACCAAATTTTGCGCATATATTGCAGGAAACTACATAAGCTGAAAAGCTGATCTTGGACTCATTTAACTCGTATATATCATACGTCGAACAAGCTAATCATTTGTGCGTGTGTGTGTGTGTATGTGTAAATTCGTGTGTGTGTATTAATGGAAAGGGGTTAAAATGTTTGTAAAGCCAGATAGCCAGGTTCAGACTATCTCCTAGCCTTTTCACCTATTTGTGTTGGTTACTCTGTAATGCATAATACATAATATTGTATCTTATCACATAATAAACACAATGTCTTAGGCATATAAGTACCGAACAGTTAAGTGTTAAGACGCGAGTATAAATAAAAGCTAACATCTGTAATTCACGCCAACTTCTCTGTTCATTAAAACATTTGCGTGCCCAGCAACGACAACGGCAGTGGCAACATAAATTTTACAGCAGCTGCTATGAAAACTACCTAGACTTCGCTAACAATTAGTTTTATTCCGTTTTGCCGTTGGTCGAATAAACGGAAAAAAGAGAGCAAAAACAAAAACAGTAGCAACTTCATTGACTTCTGGTCGTTATAGGCGTCGTCATCATTGTTGGGCTTAATTTGGCGTTGCAGAAACTAAATTTTCTGTACCCTGTATCCATAAATAAAGTTTAAAAGACGATCAGGTAAAAGGATGTAATTTTTATTACTTTATTTGAGGAAGTCTTACATCTTACCGTATAAAGGAGAGCAAATCTCTTGTCAAGGAATTTCTGATCTGTGATGTAGTAATAATTTCTCCGCATAGGGAACTCCAAATAATGGCTGGGAAATCACGTAAAATGTGTTTTGTGATCTCATCATCGTCTATACAGGGTCTACATTATTGGAGAATAGGCGCATTTTGTAGAGGTACTACTTGAGTGTTTGTGTGTGTCGATAAATATCTGCAGCAACCTAACAATTTTGTAAGCATATTTCTTATTATTTTAAAAGTTAGAGACACAAGGATAGTATCACATATATAATTATATACTATACTAGAACTTAGATAACCATTTAATCAAGATCGGTGACGAAACACAAAAGTTATCAAGGAAAACATGTGGTGCCATTTGAGAAAGTTATTAAGCATAAGAGCTAGAGAAGTTAAAATTTTGTGTTTTTACTTTATGATCGCAAACCAAATTTATTTCATATTATCGATAACCCGTCTCGTTTTCTTATCGATATAAATCTTATTTTTTTGGTTTGACATACATATCTGCGAAACTAGGTCCACCACAATTATTTCAATTTTTTTGCATAAAGAATACACCGATTTTGAATAGATTTTTATTGAGGTGGTCAAAATGAAGCAATACAAGTAATTTTTAACGAAAATAGAAAGATTCCGCACCTTTGGTACCTTATATGTAGTAAAATAGCAGCTGCGCTTGGCCGCCTCCATGGAAACTAGTTTCTTGATTTGCTCGTAAACTAAATTTATGATCGCTATAAAATTTGCAGGACTTAATAATAGCAAAATGTATGCACAAACCAATTCACAAGCCTCTAGTACTTGATTTGTGGTTTTTTAGTTATATCGATATTTGGGGCGATTGGGGATATCGAAAGGAAAACGAAAAGATTCACAGACGATCTTTTGTAAAAAACTTGTTCTGTCCGTCTGTATGAACGCAGCGATCTCGGAAACTATACAAATTGAAAGCTGATCTTGGTCTCATTTAGTTTGTACATTTTAGTTTTTTAGCTTATAATTTTGTTTTCGATAACATGCTCCGTCAATAATATCGATAAGAATCAATAACAACCTTTTGAAGAGGCAACCAATTTAGCGCGTTATGTTTGTGTGGCTAGACGCAGATTTTGATATCTCCAAATTCAATCTTCAAAATTTATTTCATCTAATAATGTGAGAAAGCATTTTTGATTTAATATAGCATTCAGCACATAGTAAAAAGTTATTTTTATAAATCCAACTGCGAGCTATTGTTAAACACTATTAAGATTTTACATACATATTTGTGTATGCACATTCTTTCACTGCTTGTTCTTGCTGCTACTTTGCGAAATGTAATCAATTTTACCACGTTTTCCTTAATAAATTCTAAAGAATTCAATTGGTATAGTATATTTAGATAACCATAACCATAAACCAGCAAAATATTTAATGTCATTTTATATTTTTATCGATTTTAAGAAAACGGTAATAATAATCGATAACATTTGGTACCATGGTCGAGTCTAAATTTGAAAAGTTAGCCTCTAGCTTTTTATAGTTTTTGAGATCAACGCGATCATACAGACGGACATGGCTTAATCGACACGGCTTTACAAATTGATAGTTTTCTAAAAAAAAAAAAAACGATAGTATTTACACCGATTTCAACTGTTTAAGCTTTTATTTTTCTTATTTTTAATTCCTTCACTAACGTTTAATCTTAACTAGAGATTTTAAGAGACATTTTGTTGTTCCCTTAGAGTTTTGTCGAGCAATATTCCATTTCCTGCCTTTTAACTTGTATAAACTTGAAATCTTGATTCATAAGCAGATTCGCATTTGAATTTAAACGAAGCCCTAATTATCTTTGTAATTGTGATTTCAATTAATGTAAATTACATTATTCAATTCAACTGGAATATGTAATCAAACGTTTTTATTAAACATGTGTATTGACTTATTGTAGCTTATGCTTTTTAGTTGGAGTTTGAGGAAAGCGTTAAATGAAATTATGTTAATTAGCGGTGTTGTTGCTACACGGCAAAAGCAAATATTGCTCACAGGAGATGCCGCTTATTAAGTTAAGTTTTTATATTTTTATAGCATTTAATAAGCATTTTAAATTGACTGTTGTTGTTATTGTTTTTTCGTTTTGCTTTGATATTTGGTTTACAATTTCTCATTTCGCAAAGTTCGTTGTGCTCTTACGTCGGTCGCATCGCTTTGTTCCGTTCCGTTCCGTTTTATTTCACTCGCCGTTGACAGTCGTTCACACATTATGCATATGCATAATGTACATACACATACATACATGCGTGTGTACGTATTTATATTACTTGCAATAACAAAATAAAAATGCGTCACAATTTATTTACACTTTTGCTAGCGGCAATCGCCTCACAAATTCACACAATCAGAGGCATACAAAAATAAATATATTAGGCCTTGACCTCTACAATCGACAGTCCACAGCAACCGCTGTTTCTTCGACTGCTGCGCTTTGCAATTTTGGGGCCAACAAAGTTTGGTTATCTTCGTAAAATATAAATACGTGATACATGTGTATATTTTTCGTTTGATCATCAATTGTTTGTTTAATTGTCATGCAAGTCAATTGACAAATACTAACAAGTCTCTGTTAATTCTTCGCATTTTTATACTCGTTCTCGAAGTGCAAATAGTATATTGGGTTTGTGCAATGTCCGTCATGGTGGCCAGCTGTCCGGATGAACACAACTCCTTTCTTTGGATATATATTTATAGTTATCCTCTTCAGACAAAGGTTTAAGATTTTTAAGTAAGATTCTTTTGACTTTATTTCTTATAACTCTAAAGCTATGGTCATCAAAGTTGGTTCCAATGAATATGTGAATATGTATATGAATATGTACTGCAGCACTTAAAGAATCTATTGCGAAATTCATCAAAATCAGTCAAGAAACACAGAAGTTATTAAAGAAAACATGTCGATTTTTAACAAATTTGGCACGCCAGCAGCGCAAGCAATTTTCGTATTCATCCACACACACACATACACACATACACATTCATGCATACAGACAAAATTGTTTCTATAACTTTTGTTAAACAATTTTTTTCCCGGTGGTAAGGTTGTGTTTTGTCACACCGTTTTTTTTTTTCTGTTTTGGTTAATACTTACTATTTTAATTTGTTTCTTAATATTTGCCACTTTAATACTCAAGAGTCATGCTTGTTGTGTGTGTGATATTGTGTTTGTATGTATATATATATATGAAAAAGCATACACATATCATTTCTGCTTTTAAATACCACCACAAATATTAAAAGTGCGCAGCTTGCGCCCGTTGTTATGTGTGTGTGTAGAATGCTGGGAATTTCCTAGTCGCTCGTTCCCGACTATAGCAATATTGAATTGCATAAATATATGACCGTTACTTTCTTCTTTATGGTTAAGCGATAGGAATCCAAAGTTTTGTATAAAATTGTCTAGTCAATTAATGAAAGTAGTAAACTTCTGAGATCATATGATTTTATTTATGCGTTGTAATCAGGTAAATTTGTAAGTACGACCGTACACTGTTGCTTGTTAGTACGATTTAATTTTGTATAATCACTAAAAATAAAAAATATGCATAAAAGCAAATCAGAAAAACTATGACATATACATACGCCCACACAAAAACAAAAATAGCAACAATTTTCAAACAAAAGCTCACACATATAGCAATTCGTAAAATTTCTAATCAGCAGCGCAGATTACAAATTTCATCAGAAATAGTTGAAATAATTTATGTTTTCTATTCTTCGTTTTTCCCATCAATGTTTATTTTTGTTTGTATTTTAAAATGCGGTCACCACGTAAATGTTTTATCTGAACACAGTTTGTTTTATAGTGCGTGTATATGTATGTGTGTGTGCTTGAATATAAGTTTTGTTTACTTTTATTTTCTAGTACTATAGAAACACGTGAGCTGTTTTTTTTTTTTTTGTTATTGGGTAGAAGTTATTGTTGATAATAGTCTTTTAGCTGCTTATCAAATAATGATAGCACTAAATATAAGCCAAACGCGTCTTAAACAGAGGGGAACCTGAAAACGCATTATGTACAGAATAATGGTGAAACTTATCTATACTCGCTTAAATTCTAAATGGGAGCTGTTTCGAGCGATAAGAAACCTGACCAACTAATATAATTTTAAATGTGTTAAGGCTTGCGTTTGTTCAAATACGGTAATATTTATTTTCTGCTCGTTTCAAAAGAATTTATTAATCTTTAGAAAGTTTCTTTTTATGGGGGCAACTCACCAGTCTTAAAATGAATAATTTCTAAGAAGAAACTTTTGAAATAACATAACAATACATAAAGTGATCAGTGTTTTATGTTTAGAGAGAAACTTGTAACTTGAATTTGGTTAGATTTTCTAAACTGCTGAGCACCATCTTCAATTTATAATATAAATTATTTATTCTCGTATACCACAAATTACATATGATAATTTTCGATAACTAAATAAAGAAATATTAATATACGTTGAAGTTATTCAGAACTTATTCACTATAGTGTGTAGAGTGCTCGTTTGTGTGTATGTATATTAGGTGTGTTAGGCTTTTCTTAACTAAGAATATGAGTTATCTCATTGTAGAAACACTCTTGATTAAAATAGTCTTTCTCAGTGTACGCAGATTAAGTTGTGTACTCCTCTTTATTTCGCATACCAAATATCTATTATATATATTATTTTGTTTTTTCATTTCAGTTAAAATGGAACCCAACAGACATTACGAATATCAAGCACATCATCATCAGTCCCCTCATCCACTGCAACAACTGCAACACCAACACCAACATGCACATACGCATCCACAACAAGCTGTACATAGTCATGTACACCAACAGCAACAGCAGCAACAACAACAACAACAACAACAACAACAACAACCTGCAGCAGCACCACAACAACAGCAACATCAACACATCCTCCCACCACATCCACATTACCAACCAAGTGGAAACAGCTCGGATTTCCCCAGTTCAATCAGTTACCACAGCACACACCCTACCGATGTAGAACGCTCTCGTACCGCCATTTACGAGATGAGCGGTCGCAGTGGTGGTGGTGGCGGTAGTAATATTGCTGGTGGTGGAGCAGCAGCATCTGTAATGCCATCGACAGGTGTTGCAGCCTCTGCATCTGGTGGCGATCCAATTTTACAATACTACACCTCCAATCGCGAATTGTCAGTCAGCAAGAGATCAACAGAGACTTCACCTCATTCCTGTTGGCAATACAAAACGGCGCATGCCACGACACCAACTGGAGCTACGCCACGACATCATAATAGCACTATATACACCGCGCACTACTGGCCGCCGCAAGACGAACATCAACATCAACATCAACAGCAGCAGCAGTCGCATGTGATGCATCAGCAGCAGCCACCATGTTTTGGCTACAACAAGTCGCAGACCTCCACACGAACAAGTACAATAAGCAGCAGCAGCAGCAGCAGCAGCGGGAACGGAGTGGGCTCCAGTGGAAGCGGGTGCAGCAGCTTAAGCAGTCAGCGCTACTACGAGGACAATATTAAATACTCTGCTGCAGTACCGGGCGCTAAGGTGGTCAGTTATAGTACGTCCACAGTGGGGGCTGTCTCCACGCAGCAGATTACTGCACCTCCCGCTCGTTATGAACTCATCGATCACGTAGTGAACCCCAGCAATGTGCTGCACGGCAGTAGTGATCAGCAGCCCAGTCCTAACTATGCGCGAAAGTGTCCACAGCATTACGAGCCACCAACAGAACAGCGCACGGCTGCAACGCCCCAAGCCATTAATCATCACGTGACGCATCCGCAACATCAGCAACAGCAGCAACCGCAACAACAACATCAAAGCCTGTACATGCCCCCAAACTTTCAAAACACCGTCCACAATGCTATTGAAAAATATGTGCGTGAGACGACACCGGCGCCCAATTTGGATTATAGACGCAGTAGTGTCAATTATACACATCCCACAGTCTTTTATGGCAAAGCAGGTGGTAGCGGCAGCAGCACCAGCAACAGCAACACTACCGCATGTGGCAAGCTGGCATCAGAGGCACCAGCGCTGGCGCGTGCATCGCTTTATCATAATCCCTACAATCCGCCCACAGCTGCAGCGCCACCTCTTACCTCGGACAAAGAACAGCCACCGCCACCGCCACCGCCAATTACTGTGGCCAGCTCGCGGGATTCATCGCCTGCGTCAGCACATGCCTATCCCACGAAGTATGGCAAACTTTTACCGCTGCATGGAACGGCGACGCAAACTGTGCCGTCATTGCCTCCATCGGCTGCTGACGTGCAGCATCGCAGTTCCTATGGCACCACAAGCTATGCTCCGTACTATCATCATGGAACGCCATCGCCATCAGCGGCTCAGGTGGCGTCGCCAACACCCGCTCAGCAGCTATACAATCATACACCGCCACCACCGAGCGGCACACCAACCGCATCAAACTACTCCACGCTCCAGGTGTATCCCCATGGGCCGGACATAGTCTATCAGCCGCCAGTGGCTTCCAAATCAGCTTTATCGACTGTTCCAAAGAAAACAACATCTACCACGAAACCCAACTATCGGGCACTGATCAACGACATGCTCAAGCGCAATACGACCAGCGAGAAGGAGCTTAATATGCAAATAATCAAGAAGACGCTCAATATGGAAACGGCAGGGAATCATCGTTTAACTACGCTTCCCGGCCGTCAGTCGCCAACGACAATTACAGTTCCTTCTATGCCAGCACCGGTTATACAACAGGTACCAATGCCACAGACGCCCACGCCGCCTGCTGCGCACTCACCGCTAGACTTATCCATGCGCACAATCAAACAAACCGCCGACTCAACTGAGTACAAATACCAGCGTGCGCAGACGGAATCGAAAGCCATGTCATCGCCGGTAACGGGCGCGGGTACCAGCCTCGGCTTGCCTCGTTTTGATATAACGGCAAGTTTTGCGCGCAGCAGCAGAACTGCGTCCAGTCCAGCAGCAGCGACAGCTGTAATACGCCAAGCTCCAGCAAGTACATCTAAGGCACCTATATCTGTTGCACCACCAGATGCGACACCTATGGTGATTAAGGCGGCACAACAGTTGCGTCCCAGCGTGCTGGAAACGAATCCATTTGCCAAGCGACCACAACTGCCCCCCGAAACGAGCGTTAGAGCGTTGCCCAAAAAATCGCCGAGTCCCACCCCCGGCGCTAGCACAAGCGGATCCAGCGGCAGCAATAGCTGTATGACGAGCACGGTCAGTGTCCACAACAGCAGCAACCCCAACTATTTGGGTCGCAAAAGGCATCTACAGGAATATAATCAGGCGACGGCTGCGGCGGCTGCGGCAGAAGCGGCCGCCAAACAGATTCGTCTGGACCAGACCATTTGCATAGCCACCTCAGTGCCAGTTATAGCAATCAATGAGCAAGCGCTGGTCGCCAAACGACTTGAGCACCCCACAACTGCAACGCCTACAAGTAGCCGTATTATTGTCTGTCCGCATTCCAAACAAGATCCGGGCTCAGTGGTAGTGTCAAAGGCGGAGCCACGTATACGGACCAAGGCGGAGCTCAAAGGATTCACATTTACACCGCCAGTACTGGCTGCTGCTAGTTCGACAACAACAACAACAGTTGCACAACCAATATCCACAACTGAATCTACAACAACCACTTCTGCAGTTTGTCTGCCATCTGCGCTACATCCCAGTCAGCTGCTGACCAATCACATACAAATAAAATTGGAACCAGCGCTCACACCGGAGCTTGAGCTGGAGGACGCCAAACCCACGAGTTTCAACAGCAACAGTCTCCTTGACTGGGGCAGTACCTGTAACAATCTCGTGGAGCAGCTGCGTACCAAAGTGATACCTTCGAAAACAACGCCCGTGCAATCAGCCACGTCAGCCACCGAGAGCACTGCACCGCTTTTTCCATCCAGCAGCATCAAACTGGAACTTAGTGAAGACGATCTACCTGTAGCGCGCATACTAAAGCGACAACCGCCACCACCGGATGCCGAGTCAGCGACAACAACCACTCAGCTAACCAACACAACCACCACAAATGGCCTCGGACTCAGCGGAGTCCAAAGAAACTGAGCAAGACGGAGCGCGAGAAGAAGCGACTGGTGCAGGAGCAGCGCATAGCGGCACGATTAGCACCCAGAGCGGGTCAGAGCAGCAGCTCCGAGAGCGATACCACCGAGCTACATAAGCGTAAGACGGCCAGGCAAAAGAAGCCACTGATGCGCAAAGGTAAGGCGCGTCGAATGGATGAAAACGAGAAACCACTGGATCAACACGAGGAACAAAGCAGCGATGAGGAGCAAGAGCATGATGAGGGCCATAGTTCCAGCGAAACAGTGAACTCTTTGAATGCCAAGAAAACCAGGGTAGCCACAACTAAACAAAACAAAAAGCAAACAGCAAGTGAAAAATGCAAAATAAAGGATGGTGGAAAGCAACGCGAGAAGAAGCCGGCACATGGGAAGGAGCCAGAAAATAAAATCAGCTCGAGTAGCAGCAACAATAGCGATGGCGAGCAGCAACAACATCAGCAGCAGCAGCAACAGGCGGAGGATGAAAAGAATGAAGAAGATGACGAAGAACAAGAAATGGATATGGAAGAGGATGAAAGGAAACGTAAGCCAAAAACGTCAGTAAAAAATCGCGTATCACTAAATACAATGACACGATCAAAGCGAAAAAAGGAACTAGAGCTGCAGCTGGCCAACAGTAAGGTTCTGCGCAATGAGAAAGTCATACGGAACTCAACGACAAAGATCAAGAGAAAATATGTGCGCAAATTGGTGCCCGATGGCAAGAAGGAAATGATGATCACACGGTTACGCAACAAGCGTGACTCGGTCGTCGATCTAGCCCAGTTAAATGGACGCAAGCTGAAGGGCAAGTCGAAGGCCGACACGACCGATAACACCAATACCAATAGCAAAACGAATACTACACCGCAGCAGCAACTATTTTTGGAGGAATACCGCTATAAGCTGGCACTTAAAATTCCAAAACGATTGATCTCCATTAATAAGCTTAACAAGCTGCCACAGGTGGCAGTCTCATTACCGGATCTAGAGCGTGGTCGTGATCTCAATCAGGAGTTAGCCTGCTTTAAACAAACTAGAGGACGCAAGCCCCGCGCAAAGCTGCACCAGCAGCAACAACAACAGCAGAAACAGCTTCAGCAGCAGATGACAACGCCCAAATCCATCATCGATGTACTTCATCTTCGCGTGACCAGCAATTGCAGCCAACATGCCACTAAAAGTAACGCATCAAATCCGTCGAACTGCGCCACAAGTCTGCACAACTATAGCGAAACCTCACAGACCTCCGCTTCGAATTCGCTCTATGGTCAGCCGCTCGAGGTAGAAAATAATCTGGAGGACACCTCAGGCAAGAGGCACTTTAGCATTTTTGACACAAAGGTGCTGCAGAGTAAGACACGCACCGAGTCCAAGCTACAGCAACGCCGCGAGATCATACGGGAAATCTTTGAAGGTACGGAGCGTCCGGCGTCAGCGCCGCCCGAGTGTGCACAGGAGCAGGCGGGAGAGGAGAGTTCGGCATTGAGCTATCAACAGTATGAGGATTTTTTGGAGCAAATGAATCTCATTGTTAGCGCCAACAATAACAAGTTGGCCCGGCACAGATTTAACGAGGAGGCCAAAAAACAGCTTGGAGCACCCAGCATAACTACAACCGCAGCGCATTGTCAGCACAAGCGTAAGTATCTGCGACGCAAAGGAAGCTCTGGTTTCGATTATATACGCAAAAAGAAGCGACCCACTCACCATCAGAGCACCAACAATAGCACTACAATCACCACCACCAGTGCCTCAGCTAGCGAACAAACACATCCCAGCACCCTCAATTCTTTGGGTGCAGTGGAAACTGCGGCGGTTGGTGCTGCTGCCGGCGCTACAGCTGATGAGCGCCTGGATGATACAGACAGCACCATAGCGGGCAGTACGTCCTATTTGCCGATTAAGATCAAGAGCGAAATGGACGTGTTTCGTGAGATACAAAAGTGGGTTCTCAACAAGAGTGTTGGTCAAAGCACCATGCACAAGGCGGCACGTCAGGGGCTCATCGATGTGGTTGTTTATTGCCTGGATCGCATGGGCATGAATCCGGATCAGAAGGACAATGCTGGTTACACTCCGCTGCACGAGGCTTGCACCCAGGGCTGGCTAGAGATAGCCCGTATTCTGTTGCAGTTCGGTGCTAATCACTCGGAAGCCGCTCAATCTGGAATTCGACCGCTGCATGGTGCCATTGAGAATGATCATGAGGAGGTTGTACGTTTATTATTATCCTATGGCGCTGATCCGTTGCTGGCAACGTACTCAGGTAAGAATTTCTCATAGACTCTTCAAAAATAACAATCGTTTAAAAAAAACATTAGTCCAACATGATTTTTGTAAAGGTTTTACCAAACTTTTTACCAAACCATTTTTGAACATGATTTTTTTTTATTTATTTATTTGACCTTAAATCACTATATATCCTGACTCATCTCATGAAATTTTTAATATTTTTATAAATTTGAAAACATTTAATATATTTTTGAACATTTTTGGACAACAAATTTTATTTAAAATTTTTTTACAACTACACAATCTGGATATCTAAAAACAGCTGTTTGCTATGTGAACAACTATTTTTTGTAATTTTGAATGATGAATTCTAAGTAAAGAATTTGTAAGGGATTCCGTCAATTGATTTCAATATCATATTCATTTGATTTTAACTTTTTATTAACATACACACACAGCTGTTTCGTACAAAATCGGTACAGTGAGCAGTCCGCTAACAGAAACGCACACCTATGATACTTTTATGTACTTGTATGATGATAGAATTTGTAGGTACACTAAACAAAACATATCTTTGATCTATGCGCCATATCAAAAATGCAGAATTTTAATGGCAACTATACTGTTAGAGCCGTTTTCTTTTTAATTAGATTTCATATTATTGAAAATGTGTAATTGACAACTTTTTCTGATAGCAACCTGTCATATGGCAACAACATCAATAGTCACGAGCGCAAAAATGCTAGAAAAAAAAGCTATTTTTTGTTTGTATATTCAACATTTTATTGCCTTGCAGAGAGCAGTAAAAATTTAAAATTTAAAGTAAAGTTTCCTTAAGTTTTAAGGTATACATATTATACATGTACTTTAAATAACTACTTTTTTGACACAGACATGTTTTCGTATCCAACAAGCTTTTCTTCTTTTAATATATATGCACATATATAAATATATATATATCTTATTTCAGGTCAAACCCCACTGATGTTAGCTTCAAGCAAATTGATGGGTAGCATTTTGAGCTCTCACCTCAGCGATGCACAAAGTGCGGCTGCTGACATTAAACCAATGAGATTTCGGGGACCCTGGGAGATATTTGGTAAGTACACAAAACAACATTATCAACGTATGAATAAACTATACAAAAAAAAATGTATTTTTTTGGTTACAGATGAAAAGGAAAACGGTTTTGATATATTTGATAATATACCGCTAACAACATGTGATATGAGCAGAGCTCAACCTAGAGAAAAAAGAAGGAAAGAAAGCAGCCATGGCGACATCAAGAATACAGCAAACCCAAAAACCAATAGCTCCAACAACAACAACAACAATAATAGAAACGGATTATTGCGAGCAGACGAGATAAAAGAAACAATAAAACAAAATGGGGAGATAAGTGCAAAGACTGCATCAACAATAATAACAATAACAACAACAAAAACAGCAGAAGCAACAACGATGATGAAAATAGAGCCAGGTGCTCAGGATGAGCCTGTGAACTTAGAGGACACCAATAATAACAAAAACGATGATATTAACGTTGAGCAAAATGTAACGAGTGTTGTGAACGGCAAGAATGAGGTCAAACAGGAACCACAAGACGATGGCGATAATATGAATAAGAATTCAAATGTGAAACATAATGAGATGAATGAACACAATAATCATATTGATAATGATGATGATAATGATATCGATGGAGAGACGTTGGCAGACGAATTGAACGGTGATATTTTTAAATTTGAAGAGGCCGATGTGCCCTTGCCACCACTGTACTTGCTCAAAGATGAGGGCAGTGATAAATGGGTACTCTTAAATGATTTGTGCAATTTACTAAAAGTCAAGTCGAAGGACACGTTGCTAAATAAGGTACGTTGCCACACTTACCAACAAAAGTACTTTTATTAATTTATAATTTTTATCTCTTTTGCCTGACAGATCTGTCCAAATGGCAACACACTGGCCAGCTCGCAGAAGCAATTATTGCGAGAGTTCAAAATTGACGATTTCTTGAAGCAAGCCACGTGTCTGCAGCTGTTGTGCGCTGGCGAGAAGCTAAATATGTTTAGCTCCTCAAAGGTTGTGCTCATCAGATACAACGAGAGCGTCAAGAATTTGTTGGGCGTTAAAACAATTTTAATGAAATTTTAGAACGAGTTCGTGAAGAATTTTAAGGCACTAGATAATATAGGATGATATACTTATTACTTATATATATATATAAATATATATAGATATATATATATATATATATATATAAATATTATGTGTAATTTTAGTGGTCAGTTTACGTCTTTGTCTTTAGAAGACAGTCTTTTATATAACAACTAGAACTAAGTGCAAAGTGATACAAAGGTGCTATACACACACATTCAAAAACTATATAAACGATGAAAAAAAAAACAACGCGAATCGGTCGAGACCAAGTTTTGGTAGCCAAAAAGCTGCCGATACATCAGCTAATGGAAATTAAATGTATACATAGGTCTAATTGTGTAATGGAATCTATGGTTTTTTAAGGAAACATGCTAGCAAAAAATTTTATGAATATAAAAAAAAAATAATAATAAAAACAATAGCTATAAATAAAGCAACAAAGGCGTATTTATGTATTATGTATTTTTAAATGAAATTATTACCTATAATAAAAATATTAATATTATATATAGATTCATGTATATGATAAAAAACACTCAGTGTGCATATGCTTACAAATATGTTATTTATAATTATCATAAGTACATTTTCGATGTAATATTGTAGTTATGGTAAGCTTATGTTCAACTAAAAGATAACTAAAATACTTTTTGGCAATTTATATATTGTATATAGGTGTATTGTAATGTAAATAAGAAACAGCAACAATCTTTAATGATTGTATTTATAAAAAAAGAAACATCATTTGTAATAAACAGGAAAATGGAAATACAAACTATTTTCGTATCAATAAAATGTAAAAATTTACGTGTTTCAAAGATTGCAAAACAAACCCATTGAAGTTATCAATTTAAATGGTTGAGTCATTTTATGTTTTAAGATTGGTCCAATACTGAACACCGAAAAGTATAATTAATTAAAAAACAGTTTTCGCTGTGACTAAACATATTTTATACTCCTTCACTGAGTGAAAAAATGCAATGTCCGCCTTGCTGTCCGTATGAAAGCAATGTCGCCGTTATTGAATTTTTGAGCTAGACCCACTAACTTTTGCATATATTGTTGGAATGCTCCATAAAAAATCACAAAATCCGCTCGTATTCGCAAAATTTGATGTATTTGATAGATCCAATCGATAGCACATGTATATTTTTCACAATTTTAAAGCTAGAGTCACAAAATTTGGCAGGCAGTTAACGAACGATCTCCTTGGAAAGATCAAGCTGAATAAATTTCGCTACGCCCACAAGTTACAAAAAAGGAATGTTTTCCAAAATAATAATAATTAGTGTGACCGTGAATGAATTAAACCTAACACCCGACTGTTAAGTTCTTGTTTAAATTATTTGAATGGCCTCCACATCTATATAAATTACCAAGACAGAAGCTTAATTTAGACGAAACTTGGCATGTATGTTATTTTGTTATAGCATATACAGTACACACATTATACCACAAATTTAAAAACCATTCATAATATCGGTTAGGAAAAAATTTTTTTTTCGTATTCAAAAGTTATTTGCATCTCATGTTATCTGAAGCAACCCCCACAACATTGGAGCATAAGATCATCAAAATACAGCTTTTTAACAAACATGGCTTTGTTAGGGTTATAGTTATTGGGCATTCAAGATATTATTCTTTTGTATTTAGTTTCATGTAAATCGAATTTGCACTGCACCAGTTTATTCAGACCTACAAATCAAACTGTTAAAGAAAAGCTCCAACAGATGGCGCTTACTAACAATGACTAAATTTAATTTCGATAGCTGGCGTTCTGAAAAAAGCTTTAGCTTGTGCTTTTACACAGTTGCTTTGACGTGCAATTGCTTTAAGCTAAAAGCTTTCGGCGCTGTTTGCCATATGATTGCCGTCCTTGTTCTTCAAATGCGCGTTTAAAGGCCAAGAATAATTTTTACGCTGTCGCTGCTGCTTGCTGCCTTTTACACGTCCTTGGCCCCGCGTCGCACTTTATCTGTCTACTTCTCTGTGTTCTGTTTGTATGTGTGTATGCGTGTGTGCTTTCCTCTTCTTCTACCTACGCCAACAACTTTGCTACTCTTACTGTGTTCCCGTTCGTGTTGGCCTACAGACCTAATTCTTGTGTGTGTTGTGTGCCGTGCATAGTTTTCCCGAAAAAATAGAAATAAACAAATAGGTAAAAGTAAAAGCACCTAAAGTCAAGCGGTGCAGCTTGTGTCGGGCCGAGGAAAGTGAAGTTGAAATTAAAATGGAGAGTGCAATGTAATTTCGATAACACCAATAACAACAAAAGCCACTAAGAACTGGAAAAGGAAGATGAAAATGTGTGTATTAATATGCGTGAAGAGCAGTCGCTGTCGCAGCTAAAGCCAGTGCCAATAACGGTAGTGCAAGTCTTGTAAAATTATCACATACACACATAAGTATGTAAGCACGCAATTATGTACTATGTGATGTATGTATATGCATGTACATTCATATTTTGTTCTGTCATACAATTGGAGCAACAAAATTAGTAGAGCGCCCCCTGCCAGCCAGTCGCAGAAACAACAACATGTAAATGCTGCAATTGTGTGTGTGTATGTGTGTATGCGTGAATATACACATACATTAGTGCGCGTTCTCATGTGTTCGTGTATAGGGAATTGCAATTTGTTGTTTTGTCGACAGAGCTTTCCGCTTGTTGCGCGTGCTCGTCTTTCTTGTCGTCTTGTTTTCGTTGTGCAAGAAGTTTTGTCGTCTGGCTCGGCATAATTGCAATAAATTTGCTGTTTTTAATACATAAAAGGAAGCATCAAACGCCGACACCACCGCCACCGTCATGAAAAAACAAATTCCATGCGCGAAAGACAACACTAAAAGCGAAATGTGAATAGGCAAAGCTAAAACGAAACGAAAAAAAAAACGAAATAGCAAGAGAATTGGCGCAGCGCAAATAATAAGAACATACACTAGCGATAGCAACAACAACAACAATAATAGTATTAAGAGTGAGCGCAACTGTGTGTGTGAGTGCCGCAAAAATAAAAAAACATGCTTAAAAGCTTTCGACGTCGACTTTGCAGCTGCTGCTGGCGCAGGCGGAAACTGCATCAGTGCTGATCGTCGCGGATACAGGGCTGCAGGGGAATCATGAATCACGATAGTTCTTCTGTGTGAGCGAATAAGCGTGTGAAGTGTACAAACAAATAGAGAAGGCGAACGGGCCGACAACACAAACAACAACAATAATAATAGCACTTTTGCTTTCGATCTCAACTGGTTTTCGGAACGACAAAGAGAAAAAGCACAGTAAACCGAGCGCCCCAAAAGCCGACGGAGTAACAGCGTCTTCTTTGTCGCGATCGTAGTTGGTGTAGCGGCGCATGCGCTTCAGCGTCGCTGCTGACGTCAAAGCCAGCAGCAGCAGCTGCTGTTGCTGTTTGATTTAGCATGAAAGGTATGTTTGTGCTTCCTTCTTTACACTGGCACGCCCCTTACACTATTGCTCTAAATTGTCCCAGATCTTTTGTCTAGATGGGGTGAGCTTTTCGTATGCAACTACCGAATGAGAAGAAAAGGGAATGCCAAAGGTTACGAAACAATAAAGTTACTAAACTTCGTTTTGCACAAGCAGTGGAAGTACCTTTAAGTATTTCCAGTTGGAATGCTGATGAAATAAAGTAAACGGCAGATTTGTCGAGTCTTTGTTTATCTTGAATACCCTTGCAGACATATACAGTTGGTAAAAAAATAATACCACCACTACAACACATTTTGTTATTGATAAAAAAAAATGCGATTACTGTTGCGGTTTTTTTTAGTTTTAATTTTTATTTATAATTTTTTGTATTCCCCATAAATAAAAACAATATTACCGTTCTTCAGATTACTGGATTTTTTGGATTTTAAGAAAAAATCTCCCAAAAATAACAAAAACAATTGGGAGGGCTCTAGTCGGGGCCGCCCGACTAGGAGATACCCTGAACCCTGCGATCTGTCTGCATCAACATTTCAACCTGTTTGCATTCATACATACATACACAAATTCACCCATACACAAACACACACAAATGCATGCCGCACGCACTTTACTTGGTTGCTGCGCGTGCTCTACTATATAAACGAATTCTTTATTCTCTGCTAAACTAAATGTATGATCGTTAGGACTTATTAGAAGCATCTTATTGTATGTACCTACCAAATTTCAGGTCTGTTGTAAGTGATTTGCGATTTTTATGATTTTGTCGATACTGGTGGCGATTGGGGGGAGATTTCCAAAATCCTGAGGTATAAAAATCTGCGCCTTGTCAAAACGCACATAACGCACTATTGTTGCCTTTCGCTCTTGTATTCTCTTCTCCGAGAAAGTGTAAAAAAAACAAAAGGTTGTTACCGATTTTCATCGATATTAATGAAACGGAGCAAGATCAGCTTTCTAGCTTTTGTAGTTACCAAAAAAGCTGCGTTCATACAGACAGACGGACAGACAGGCATGGCTAAATGAACTTAGCTCGACGTCCTGATCAAGAATATACAGCTGTGTTCATTAAAATAGCAGTGCAACAGAAGGTCACATATATAGCTGTTTTTTTTTGCATAATCCTTTCTGTAGGATATAAATTGCACATTGTTTTTGTAAAATGGAATATAAGGAAGAGAAAAACGCAAAAGTTCCTTTAGATTTGCAATGTTTTTGTGTTTTGATGATATTTTTTCGTATTTCTGCAAGTTTTTGCGTGTTCATTAAAATAGCAGTTTTTGATCTTCTTCGACAAAAAGTGGCGAAAAAATTAATTAATTTATAAAAAGTGAGTTTAATTATGTAAAGGTAAAGGTAAAGGAACTCACTGTTCCAAGGGAAAAAGGCAATTGATCGTTGAGCTCAGTAAGCAGGGGAAAAGGATAAAGGGAAAAGGATAAAAATGTTCCGCCAAGATGATATGCAATGCCATAAATCATAAACAGAAGCCCGAAAAACGTGGTGCCATACGCAAAACTTCAAATTTAGAGGACCGACGCATAGTGCGATTCAGTAAAGCTTATCCTTTTGCATCCTCCAGGGATATAAGAGTGGAGCTGAAGTTGGGAATCAGCGTCGACTACAAAATCAGAATTTGCATGCGCGAAGCCCACATAAGGTGCCACTTTTAAATTAAAGACATATCAAGACCCGGGTGGAGTTTGCCAAAAGCCATTTGAACTGGCCAAAGGAAAAATGGCGTAATATCCTTTGGAGAGTTGAGTCCAAACTGGTCTTGTTTGATGGAGTAGGTTCTAGACAGTATGTTTTTCGACCTCCAATCACAGAGTATCTTCCAAATTACACTGTCAAGACAGTTAAGCACGGTGGCTCTAAAATTTTGGTATGGGCCTTTTTTTCATAGAGCGGTATGGGCCCAATACATATGATCGAGGGGATAATAGACCAAAATGTGTACGTGAATTTATTAAGGAACATTATGCTGTCATATGCCAGTCGGAATATGCCCATAAAATGGACATTCGAACAGGATAACGAACGAAAACACACCAGAAAACTGGCTTAAAATTCGCTAAGCCAAGAAAGGATCGACTTAATGGCATGGCCAGCTTAGTCCCCAGACCTTAACCCCATAGAAAACTTATGGGGAGACGTCAACGGTTTGTTTCAAAACGATCCCTGACCTCTAAGCCGCATCTTTGGAAGGCTGTTCAGGAGGCATGGGCGCAAATTCCTCTTAAGCGTTTTCAGGACTTGGTCGACTCCTACCACGTAGGTGCGAGACTGTAATAGCCCAAAAAGGATATAAAACTAAATATTAGGGCATAACCAAACTATTATTTATGAGTTTTGAGTTTGTAAATGTGTTACATTGAATTCTCCGATGTTTTTTGTAAAAACTGATATTTTACTAAACAGCACATTTTATCGTTTTTTTTGTATTATTCATCCTAATTTAAAAAATATTAAATAAATGAAAAAAGAAATATTGTTAAGTTAAGTGAATATAACTATATTTCACACTTTAAAAAAAAATTTTGTTCAATAATGGTCTTAATATTAGGATTTATCAATCTTTAAAGTGCAGGTCATCTGCACTGCTATTTTAATGAACACAGCTGTATATACTTTATATGGTCGGAGATGCCTCCTTCTGCCTATCACATACAGTTAGACAAAATCATTATACCCTTTTTATGCATTTTCAATGGGTTCAGGGTATAAAAACGCCTTAAACTATGAAGAAAACATTAAAACACGCGGACAAAAACGTTCTATGACCTTTCATCATGTCAAAAGTCTGATTCGTTATGCAGGGTGTAGTTCAATAGTGTGGGCATATTTCTCCTATGTAGTACGTTCAATACATTTTATAGAACCATCATAAATCAGAACGTGTACTTGAATATTATAAAGACAGTAATACTGCCATTTGTAAAATACAAAATGCCGCTCGTCTGGGTCTTTCAACAAGACAATGGCGTTCTTCCCGCAGCAAGAAAGCAAAGCAATGGTTAAGGGAAACTTTTTGAACGTTTTGGAGTGGCGTGCTCAGTCACCTGAATCTGAATCCCATCGCAAATCGCTTCCAAGCTAATCACTATCGGATCACTTTAGGAAGAAATTAAAGAATCCTGGTCCAAATTAAGGACTTAATTGCTTCCATGTAAAGATGCTGCACAGCTATTATTGCCAATAAAGGACACTATCTAAATATTAAATGATAAGATTCAGTTATAATTGTTCAAAACTGTTAACTAATGAATTCGATACATATTGGCAATTTTTTTAAATCCATTTTTGAAAAGTGGTGCTACCATTTTTTTGCCTAATTTTATAAGTTTCAAAAAATCCTTTAATAGCAAAAAAAAAACCTTAAAAAATAATGATTTTTTATACCCTGAACCAAGAACAAGGGTGTAATGGTTTTGTGCATATGTATGTAACAGGCAAAAGGAAGCATCTCCGATCTCATAAAGTGTATGTATTCTTGATCAGCGAGACTAGCCCAGTCGATTTAGCCATGTACGTCTGTCTGTCAGTCCGTCCGTCTGTCTGTCTGTATGTCTGTATGATCACGTCGATTTCAGAGATAATTCATATATATCATACGCAAAACGACTTTTTATTTTTCTATAACTTGTTTGTGTAAATCAGACGCAGAATATGATACCTACGGATTTCGGATACCTCCCCCCAATCGCCCCCAATATCGATAAAAACATAAAACCCGCAAATCCAATACAACAGACCTGAAAAACGGTTTGTACGTACATTTCGATGCTCTTAATAAATACTAATATTTTCAATATGTGCCCGCAGCTACCGAGTAAAGTTTCTGCGGGATCATTTTTTAGAAAATTTTGACTTAAAAATTCGGGGATAAGTCGAAAAGAATGTTCGACAATTCCGCGCCATGTACTGACATAGTTGCACTAATTAGGCCTCTTTTAAGATATTAGTCATTAAAATATATAAAAGAGGGCGATAGAATAGTATTTTAAAGCAAAATTTTCTACGAAATTCGGACTTTGAAGTCTCAGCAGAAAGGTTTTTTTAAATAATTGGTCATAATCCAATCAGTGATATATATAAATAAATTTTTATTGAAAATATTTTTTACTATTAATTTGTCGTGGCATTTCATGTTTTTAAAATTTTGAAGACCATATCATGTTTTGATTCCACAAACCCTGAAATCATTCTCCGTGTTCATCGGTAAGCTTATCTAAGTTAGTCCAAATTTGTTTATAATTATGTTTTAATTTTTAACGAAAACAATATATTTCGCACTTTTATTGTTACACAAAAATTTTGCTGTGATTTTTCGAAAGGACTTCCAATGTCTTAAAACAGATACCTGATACTATACCTAACTCGTGAGAAAGCTTTAGTCGGGGCCGCCCGACTAGGAGATACCCTAAACGCTGCGATCTGTCTTTACAAACATATTAATCACTTTGCATTTATACATACACAAATTCACAAACACAAAAATACTAAAAAAAATAAATTCTTGATACGCCCACTAGAACGCCCCCAGCGCCTCCACCCTAAAAAGTTGGATATATCTATATCTGCCACAGTTTTAAAGCTAGAGTTACCAAATTTGGGATATTTTGTACTGGAATGGTTCCTCAAACATCAAAACAATTTTTGGCCGCGCCCCCTTCCGCCCCGTATCCGCAATAACTTATATATCTGGCAGCTCCAATCGATAACACATGTACATTTGCTACAGTTTTTAAGACAGACCCACCAATTTTGATACGTAGATAGCTGGTGACCTTCCCAACTCTTTCCTCCCACCCACGCAAATCGCAGAAATCTAGATCTCGCACGGTTGTGGAGCTAGAGACCCCCAATTTGACTGCTCACATACTTTAAAAGGAAACTTTTCGCATGACCCTCTCAAAACATCGAACCGAAAAATTTCCGCCAGGAAATTTCAAATCCCAAATCCCCGAATTCACACAAGTTACAAAATACCGAAATTTTTAAAAATATCAATAATAATTAAGACTGGGAACGAGTATAAAGCAGTCGGCAACGCCTGACCCTACCGTTCTTACTCGTTTTTTCATAATTTTTTTTTTTTAATAATTTCTTGTTTTTTTACAGCGGGAACACAACTCTTAAGGAATTGCAACTACTTTAGACACTTGTGAGTCTGCAAATTGGACAATTGAAAAGCATCACACAAATAACTGTTACATAAAAGGAAACCAAAACAGATAACCTATAGAGCATCACGATAAGAAACGTATTAATATGGATAACTTTAATGTACCTTTGCTAGCCGAGAGCAGCAGCAGCATCAACTATGCGACAAGCAACAACAGCGAAAACAATAGTCATCATCATCACCAGCACTTGCAACAACACCAGCAGCATCATCATCAACAACAATTGCTGCCCCATCATCACAAGGATCAAATGTTAGCCGCTGGCAACACACCGATATTGCCCTTCATTAATTATGCGCAGCTGCAAAAGGACACACAGCCCAATTCCAATTCCAATCCACCTGTTGAAAATTTTGGCTCATTGCAGACCATCGATGGCAGCCAGTTGGACGGTGCTGTCTCATTGAGTGGGCTATGTGAGCGCATCTTTGCCAGTCCCAATCCGCACAGTAACAGCAATCACAACAACAACAATAATAATGAGGATGCTAAAGCGGCAGCAGCTCCCTCCAGCGACGGCAGCGGGCCAGTCATCTTAGAATCAGTCACAGTGCCATCATTTTCCAATATACTGTTCAATAACCGCAACAACAACAACAATCAGCCGACTGAAGACGGCGTTGAACCACTAAATAGCATTGATCCACTGCTGCTACAAAAGGCCAACCCCGTGGAGTACCATCAGCTGAAGCCATTGGAGAACGAAGCCGGCTCTACAGTGGTTGTGAGCACATCCGGCTTTTTAAGCTCGACAACGGCGCAGCTGCTGGACTTTGAGGTTGCCCCAAGCCGCAGCAGCAGCAGCAGCAACAACAAAGATGTGATAATATCCGCTAGCAATGGCTTGGCTGACACAACAACATTAACAGCAGCAGCAGCAGCAGTCGCAACATCAACAAACACTGCCAATCGAAGATCACTGCACAGTATCGAGGAGCTGGCGGCTAGTTCCTGTGCCGCAACCAAAACCACCAACACCAACCACATCACAACCAGTACAGCACAGCAGCAACAGTTTCATCAACAACATCAACAACAACAACATCAACAACAACATCAACAACAACATCAGCAACAACATCAACAACAACAACAACAGCAGCAGCAGCAGCAGCAACAGCAACAACAACAACAACAACAACAACAACAGCAACAACAACTACAGCAGCAGCAGCAGCATCATCAGACAGGCAATCTCAGTGGGTCCAATATTAGCTCCGAGGATGAGTCTATGTCGGAGGGTGAATTTGGTTTGGAGATTGATGATCAAGGAGGTAAGTAACACACCCTGTAATACTTCTGATTAGTCCCTTCCTGTTGGCAATATTCTATTGTATGCTCACCGAAATTTTAGCTAAGTGTGAAAAAGGCGTGCTGCAATATAAAAAAGAAACAATAAGCAAAAAATCTAACAAATAATCTATGAAATAAAATAGAATTGCATAAATATCAAAAACATAAATCAAATCATAAATCAGAAACAACAAATTTACCTTAATACAACAAAAATACTTTAATTAACAACCGTTGCAAGCATGGATTATTTAAAGACAATAAAGATCAATGAGAAATGTGTTCCAATTCTACAAATGTTCAAATACAATTCATATATGTACAACTATTAATAGTCCTAATAAAACCAGCAATCATTACATGCCGTTTTATTTTCCTCGACAAGTGATTTATTAAAACCAAATTAAATAGGTCCCATTCTAATGTAATTTATATAAATAAATTTAGAGTGGTTTTCGAATTATCGAGATTTCGACTTGACCAGCTTAAAATTATTAAATAATTAATACAAAAAAATATGAATTACAACGGGATATTTGTTGTGTCTGCCACAAGAGTAGCATAAACTTACAGCGTGTGGATGCATCCCATAATAAATTGTCTTTTATTATATAGAATTGAAGTGAGTGTGTTGACAATGCGATTTCGCCACCTCAATTCTCTTTCTCCATTATCATTTGCTGAATTATGTTTTTATGTTTGACATTCTAATGCCTTAAATTAGAGGAGTAAAGTAAGGAAAACCATAGAAGAACAAATAAGAACATTGCCGCAGTCCACTGTGTTACACTCGTTTACGTTCTTAATTTTTATTATTTTGAATAAATTTCGGTACTTTGCAATTTGTTTGGTGCTGGGGGTGGCTGAGAGTAGGGGGTGGGGGGTGTTCGTCGCCGACATTTTGTACCGTTCTTTAAACGAGATGACCAGTTATCTACCCCCAAATGTGGTATTTTTATACCCTGAACCCATTGAAAATGGGTAAAAAAGGTATAATGGTTTTGTGCAAATGTATGTAACAGGCAGAAGGAAGCATCTCCGACCCATAAAGTATATATATTCTTGATCAGCATCACTAGCCGAGTCAATTTAGCCATGTCCGTCTGTCTGTCTGTCCGTCTGTCCGTCTGTCTGTATGAACGCGTCGATTTCAGAGACTACAAAAGCTAGAAAGCTGATCTTGGTCTCATTCGGTTCGTATATATCATACGTAGATCAAGTTTACTTAAAAAAATCGATAAATCTTTCCGTTTTCTTTTTTATATTTTTTTCGATATTTATCGATTTTTTGACTCGGTTTTTTAAGCATAACTACCAAACTATAAAAGCTAGAGCCACCAAATGTATTTTTTATGTTCGCGTAAAATATACGAAGAATTTAAATATTTCAGGTTTTAGATACCTCCCCCAATCGCCCCAAATATCTAAAAAAAAACCATAAAAACAAAAGCAAATCAAATACTACACACGTGCAAATTGGTTAGTAGATACATTTCGATGATCTGAATAAGTCCTGAAAATTGCATAACGATCGCACATTTAGTTTACGAGCAAATCAAGAATCTATTTTCAGTAGTGGCGGCCAAGCGCAGCTGCTTGGCAATTTCTGTGTACATGTGCACGCATACATATGCATATGCAAAATTTGTCTTAGGTTCTTCTAGGAATTTTGTTTGCAACGGTTAAATTGAGTTTTAACACTGCAAAGTGAAGTAAGAGCGTGGTCCAGTGGGTAAGAGTTGTGCCTCGTAACGCGGCGGTCCGGGTTCGAATTCCAGCGATGGTATGGTAGAGCAATGATGAGTTGTTTTATTTTTTTATTTATTTATAATTATTATTTTTATTAATTTGTATCGTTTTAATGACAACTGCAAAATTTTCGTTTTCCTCGACTTTTTGCGATGGTTAAGTAATGTTATATCGTTCGCGAAAAATGTGGTAGTGTGGTGCAGTTGGTAAGAGTCGTGCATCTTAAGACGGGGAGACCGAGTTCAAGCCCCGGCTGCGGAACATTTCTTTTTCCGTTGGTAATTGTTTTTTTTTTTTTATTATTATTTTTAATAGGATCCATACTCATCAACTGCCGAGAGTGTGTGTGTATGTGTTCATTTCTGGGTTCAGGGTATCTACTAGTCGGGCGGTCCCGACTAGAGCAATCTCACTTGTTTTAGCTTAAAAATATATAGAGGGATATATCATTTCTGGCGGGGCCGGGATATCAAGTGTGCAATCTTTGGGGGAGGTCTACATATCAAATTTGGTGGCTCTATCACGTAAGTTGTGGGAAAAACACACGTGTTACGTCGATTCGAACTGTCAAATACAACGGGTTTTGCGATTACGGGGGCGGGATGGGGCGTGGCCAAAAATGTTTTCCTGTGATGTTTGGAGGCGCAGTCAGTAATATATATATATCCCAGATTTGGTGACTCTAGCTTAAAAACTGTGGTAAATATAGGTATTTCCAACTTTTTTGATCGGGATTTCCAACTTTAGAACGTTAAGCAGAGATGTAAAGCCGATTTGTCATAAGCCTTAGCATACAAATCCAAGATCGAAAAGAAACTTAAAGACTCTGTTAAGCAGGGCATGCCATTAGTTCTCATTTGAAACCGTCAATCGGTATCTAATAGATTTTAAATATACGCTGCCCAGAATTTATGAAATTTGAATATCGTTGTTTGGACAAAAACTATTTCCAAAGCTTAACATATTAGAAGCTAGCACTATATGAGGAGTCGCACCACCTGCGCACTTGGATCACAATTTTTGGTGTTTTAAAAGTAAAACGCTTACCTTTTGGCAAACTGCTGCCGCTAAATTCCAAAAAATTAACTTATATGATGAGGAATACCATATAGAGAAAAATGGGTTAAGGAAGAACCATAATCGAATTTTGTGTAATTTAAAGGCACCAGCTCCAACTAATGTTTTAAAACTAAGATCCATTTATGGTTGATTTACTATTCGAAATAGTATATACCAACCAAGAGCAATATTGCTTCGGACAGTGTACTTGTTAATTTTAATCCTCTGAGTAATACATATGTATGTGTCCTATGGGGAAACAGAACAGTCATACCTGCGAAGTGGCAACAAGTTCTTATTTACCAACAGCTGTGTTCATTAAAATAACAGTGCAACAGAAGATCAAATATTTAAGGGTTTTTTGTACATAATGCACCGAAGAATGGTGCGCTTCGGCAAAATTAATCCATTTGCATCCTGTAGGGATACAAAATCGGAGCTGAAGTTAGGGATCAGCGACGTAACAATTCGTCGAGAACTATTGAAAGAAAGTTTGAATGCGCGAAGCCCACAAAAGGTGCTACTACTCAATAAAAGGCATATTAGTGCTCGGTTGTGGTTTGCCAAAACCATTGGACCTGGCCAATAATAGGATTTATCAATCTTTAAAGTGCAGGTCGCCGGCACTGCTATTTCGTATAGATCGTACATTTTATAGCCAGGCATAGATAAGGACATTGAAATTACATTAATTCGCGATTGGCTTTCGTGTCAGGAATGGGTACATGAGAGATACCTTGGGAAGAGAATACACGTCAATATTGCTGGACCCATTTAAATAAGTTATTGTAGACTTGTATTCAAAGTCGGCAAACAAATAACTTCTCATTTCTCAATCACCTCGGTCAGCGATATTATTTTTTTCTTTTTGTTCGGGATATTTAGAAAAAGGAAGAAAAATGTCTTTAATGTTTGTATCCGTGCAAAGGGAAAACTTGAGTTTCTTAAAACTAATGTTGCTACTAAAATAGATAAAGTTGTTCTACGTGTAATTTGACAACTGATCCACTCAAATATTTCTTAAATAGAGATCGTTGTAAAGATAAATAATTCTTATATTACATTTATATGTATTTATTATGGATTGAACAGCGTGAATTAAATTAATCTATACACACACTTCCAATATAAATGTTCAATATATCTACCAACATCTAGAAAACGCATCAACGTGTTTACAGGCTTCGATGAGAGACTTATTGTTCCCAAAACTAAACCGAATCAAAACTTTTGTCTCCAAAATTAACTGAAGAGATTGAGAATAAAATTGGGAAGAAATCTCGTGCAGAGGCAATGCGCCCTGTATTGCGTGGTCGCAATGTTAAGTTAAGTGGCTCGAAAGGAGCCATTTATAAACAATAACAAGAAAGCCCTAGTCAGGAGCGCCCGACTATGAGCTGCCCTCAACATAACTGCGAACTGTTGTTACAATCCCATTTAAATCCCTTTGCACTCATACATTACAGCGGACGGCAATACGCGATCTCGGAATCTACAAAAGCTGGAAAGCTGATCTTGGTCTCATTCAGTTCGTATATATCATACGCAGAACAAGCTTATTAGTTTTTTCTCGATAACTTGCTCCGTTTCATTAAAATCGATAATAATCGACAACAACCCTTTGTTGTCTTACCATATCGCAGAGACGAGAGGAGAGCTAGAGGCAACCAATTTGGTGCGTTATGCGCGTGATGACCAGACGCAGATTTTGATACCTTTGGATTTTGGATACCGCTCTAATATCGACAAAACCATAAAAAGAATCATAGAGCCTTCTACGTGTTTTACTTTTGGTTTGTTAATTTAATTGTTATTGTTAGAGAGATTTTGTTGAATGGGTCTTATCATGTATCATCTCTCTATTAGTAATTTTCATTCATTTTTTATTTAAAAATATTCAGATAACTTACTGTTAGTTTTATCAGTTTTAACACTTCTTAAGTTTTAGTTCACAATAAATAATATATTGTTCACAATTGCATAGCATACTTGTATCCACTTAGATATTCTTACCATTTGAAATTGACATATTGTCTGGCAAGACGAAACCTAGAAAGTTGATAGCCGATGACTCGTCAAAGTATAATTAAGTTTTTTTTTGGTTTTATTTAATGTTGTTGGTACGTCAGCGCAAACGTACGCATTCGCAACTTAGTTGTTGCTGCCACTGTTTATGGCTGACATTCAGCAATGTCAGGCGTCTCGTCGCCCACTTTTACGACCTTCAGCGCTTTAAATGCAAACACGTAACAAATGTAGTTAAATGCATATGTATGCATGCATCTATGTCTGTAGTGGAATACCGACAAGTGCAGGGACATCGCTGCAATCCTTAGCTCAAAATGGAGCAAGGTCGCCGTGCATTTGAATTTGGGTCAAGCTTACGTCTCGTTTTAATGCCCTGTAACAATTATAATCTATTTGCACAATAGGCATAGACGACTAAAAAGAGATAACACATATTGAGCATGGGCATTTCACATTTTTGGAACAATCGCGTTGCTATTGAATACATATAATAATCATTATTGTATTTAATACCATTATTATCATTACAATTATTGTCCGGAGCATTTTGTATTGATCTTTAAAGGAGGTGACCAATCTACCACCAAAATTTTGAATTTCTAGATCTATAATTGTTGCCACATAGGCTTTGTTAGAATTCCCGCTTTTAAATTGTGGAAATATTCACCTCTTATCGATTTACGATTTACGATTTAACTGTATAAAAAATATTAAAGTTATGAATGAAAATGAAATGTTATAATTCGCTCTATATTACCATAGTTTTATTTTATTACTCAAAACTCGGTATTTTATGGCGTTTAAAGTGATAAATATTGAGGCGGTTTTTCTTTTGAATTTTAATATGTTTGTATTGTTTTTATGTAATTGTACGCTTTAGCCTAGTATCTGTGTAAGTACAGACAGTTGTCACAAACTTTGCTAATACAAACTGTGCTGCTTAAAGGGTATCTATTAGTTAGGCACTCTAGTGTATAGCATTAATTATTTATATTTTTTGTGCTGTTTTGTAATATACATTCGAGATTGGGCACAAGGATGCGAACGCATACATGCGCACATATATAGTGAAATTGCATATAATTTGATGGTCACATTTGAGTGTATTTTGAGTGTGTGTGTGTGTGTGTGTGTGTGTGTGTGCATGTGTGTGCATCAGCCGCGGCAAACGAAACCCGTCAGCCGCATCAAACGTTTGGCGCGTGTGTGCAGTATGCTCTCTCTCTCTCTCTCTCTCTCACTCACTCACTCACTCTCTCTCTTTCGCTTGCTCGCTCTGCGTCTCTGTCAGTCTTTCTGTTGGTCTGCGTACACTATGCGCTCTCCAGCTTTATGTTCTGCCTCAGTTGATTTAACGCCGCGTTGCCGCCCACTGCAACGCCGGCTGACATTGACACAGATTATTGCAATGTTTGCGACGACGTCGACGCAGACGCCGACGCGCCGTCGCCAACTGAAGCGTTCGCTTAGCGCTTTGCATGCATCTATTGCTTACCTCAAAGGATTTAAATGGGTCAAAGTCAGGCGCTTGTTGCTGCCGCTGCTGCACTTTGGAAATAGCTAACGAGGTCGCAGACGACGCAAATTGGGACATGACATTGTAGGGGATAGTGCTGTAATAGTTGTTGTAAATTCATTACAAGGTTCTATTAGGAAGGTTGTGTCTGCATCGCCCAAGGACAATATTACATGTCCTTCCCACTGATTTACTTGATACGGTTGGTAAGTTGTTGTTTTTTTTTTTGTTTTTTTGCTTTCGTGGCAAGGTCAAATCATGCAAACTGTGTCTGACGTCCTTGTTTAAGTTAAGCATTAGTTGTTAATTTAATATATAGCCCTAATTTATAATTGTCCAAGAAATCCATATCCTTAAGAAAGTGTAAATCTATAATTTTATAATTGTGCAAAGCGATGTTTACAAGAAATTCGGTTTGTTTCGATTTATTCCATTAATTTTAGTTTTTTTGCTATTCATCGTCAAAGTAATTAACAAGCAATTAAACATTTGTTATTAGAGTCCCCTTGTTTGAGTTATATCCTCCAGACTGGTCATTCACATTGATTAGTTATGGGCTATTTTCTTATATATATATTACATATTGAATTCAAAACCACAACAGTCAACCGCAAATTGTAATTGAAAGACAATTGTTGGTGTTAGTCAAGCGATTAGAAATATAGTGAAGGATGCAACATTGAACAACGTTAGAATTTAGTTAGTGCATTTAGTATACATTTGTATTAAATGCTATTGTGCAATATTCATTATTCAAAGTTTAGACAAAGTTTCAAGGTGCGACGCCTTTAAGCTCGCTGAATCGAAACAATAAAATAAAAAGTAAGTGTGAACCTGCAATTTATTTACACAATTTACAAACTGTAAAATTTAATAATTTGTATAGAAGTACGATTTTTCATTAACTGCAAGTTTCAATTGAACAAGAATGAGTGCCATAGCCGACAAGAAGATACGCTGGAAAATTGACTTTCGATATTTGCTTTGAATAGCATTTTCCTTAAAATGAATGATTCCCATTTGAACTTATTTTAGTCGGGAGTACCCGACTAGTTACATGCATTCAATTCCCTTTGCGATTGGCGTGGCTCTACTAATCAAATTTCTGAACTATGTAGATAGTACATTGATTGAAATGCACTTGATAAGTCCAAGAAATTTCAAAAATATATATGTATGGGTGTTTGAGGGGGCAAGGGGGCTGAAATGTATGTAATGACGGTCGCTCCCGACCACTTTTATTTGTTTAAGCTGGTAATGAATTAAGTTGCAATTGAATTTAGTTGTTGCTGTTGCATTCTATCTTGACAAGTTTTTGACAACTATCTTGTTCTATCTCTGCGTCGTGTTGTTGCTGTTGTTGCTGTTTTTTCGCATTGCATTAGCCATTTTGTTGTTGACCTTAACTCAAATATAGAAAAACTGCCATTGAGAGTTTGGCTGAGTGGCTGCCGTCTCGATGCGCTAACTGCAACTTGGGCAGTGGTATCAGGGGTGCTACATTACTGTCTCAATTTGTATGGAAAGTGTGTTAATGGGTCGCCAGTTGACCCTGTACTGCATTTTAAGCGATGACGATGGCGATGGCGTTGGCGATGGGGATGGGGGCGACTTCATCTGTGCCGCATGCACATGCATTCACATAACATGACAATTGCGATTCCCCCCAGTGAGGGTGACGATATCCGAGAGCGGTTGCTTTTATGCAGCCATTCTGCGAGCGAAATACGGAGAAAGCGTATTACATTGATTTTACTTTTGTTTTCAAACAGTTAGCACTCGCTTTCGCAGTGCTCCCATTTGAGTGCACTATTTCCCCAATGCGTCCTTTATTTTGCGTTATAGTTCAACGTTGTGTGCAAAAAGCGACAATTAAATCCGATCAGATCGTGTGATATACCCATTACACATACGCATTATATATATATGTACATATATAGGTAACGACTGAACTGCGACTTTTTGACGTTTTCAAGATGATCAATCAAGCCTGTTTTCATAGAGTCTAGTTTATGTTTATGCTGTCGTAAAGCATACTCTGTTTAAGATTATCTCGGATATCAAATACCTCTTCCTATGCGCCACAAATAAGATAACCACGGGACTTAACTTCTGAGACTTCCGCTTTGTTTTGTTTAAAGATCTAGTGTCAAGGTTTTTCAAGAATTGTGTGTGTGATATTTTGTGTGTATCTATGAATGGACGTTATCCACCCACCAAATGTGGTCCTGCGTAGTGGTCGTAAATATTTTTCTGTAACTTCTGGGGGAGCTAACCAGTAATATATATCCCAAATTGTGGGAGATTTCCGATTTTTTAGGGTATCAGGGTGCAATCTTTTGGTGACTCTAGCTTTACAATTGTGGACTTTATCGATTTGCGATTTTAGGTATTATCGGTTTGCCACGCCCCCAGTGGGCACAGCACAAAATCCTTAACACTTTATATGACGCGGGTCTACACGAGTATATATCCAAAATTTCAAGTCACTAGCTTCAATAGCGGCGAAAAAAATCCATTCATACAGACAGACGGACGGACGGACAGTAAGACGGACATTGCACAAAACCAATATACTCTTTTCACTCCGTGAACGAGTATAAAAAACACAGCTTCCAATCGTCTATGCGCCCATCTGCTATTGCTGTGCTGTGCAAAGTCCCAAACATATGTCTTCTTCTTCTTGGTTTTAATCCTGAACCCATCGAAAATGGGTAAAAAGGGTATAATGGTTTTGTGCAAATGTATGAAACAGGCAGAAGGAAGCATCTCCCATAAAGTATATATATTTTTGATCAGCATTACTAGGCGAGTTAATGTCCATGTCCGTCTGTCCGTCTGTCTGTATGAACGCGTCGTTTTTAGAAACTACAAAAGCTAGAAAGCTGATCTTTGACTCATTCAAGTTTATTTCAAAAAGATCGATAAATCTCTCAGTTTTCTGATTATCGATATTTATCGCCAAATTTGTTTCAATATGTTCGCGTAATGCATACGAAGATGTTAAATACTTCAGATTTTGGCTACCTCCCCCCAATCGCCCCTAGTATCGACAAAACTATAAAAATACGAAAGACCTGAAAATTTGTCTGTACATACATTTCAATGCTCTTAATAAATCCTAAAAGTTTCCTAATGACCACCAAGTAAAGTGCGTGCGGCGTGCATTTGTGTGTGTGTGTGTGTGTGTGTGTGTGTTTGTAAATTGGTGTATGTATGTATGAATGCAAACGGGTCGAACGGTTAATGAAGACAGATCGCAGGGTTTAGGGAATCTCCCAGTCAGGCCGCCCCGACTAGAGCCCTCTCACTTGTTATAATGTTTGATTTTCTTCGAGCCGCGATATGTTAACTGTTTTTAACATTTTATACCAAAACTTCTATAAAAAATTGGTAATTCAATATGAAGCAAAATATTTCCTGCATATATACTGAGTTTCAATTAAAGTATTAGTTTAAATATGTTTCATTTATATGAATTGTGTAAATAAGGGTATTTTTGCATCGATTGAATTTGTGCAGTGTTCGTTTTCCTTGTCGACACCATTATAATTATAGAATTTAAAACTGAAACTTGGAGTATATACTTGTAGTTATATATTTAAAAACCCACTGGGAGGCTGGTAATAGAAACAATGAATCTCAAATCGCAAAGCGATAATTGGCGACTGTTACCCACTTTCAATTTGAAGTCTTTTAATTTGGTACGCAGATTGCCGGTGACCTCCGCCACGGATTGCGACATCTCCATTAGCATTACATTGTAACTACTAGATTTATTGAAAAAATATAATTTGCAGTTTCTAATCCAGTTTAGTTTTATATTTAAGCTCACAAATGTTAAAAAATTTGCCATTTTTGTCCAGAAATAAAAATACAAATGTGATTCTTTTATGTTTCTTATCTTTGGCTACCGTAGCGAATACGTATTCTGTTGATTGCGTATCCGCCCAGTATTTAATAATCTGATAATTATACTTTTTTTACGTGAAGTGAAGCTAGTACTTTGGGATTGCTGTGCGGATGAACGTAACTTGTTTTTGGCGCTATTGAAGAAAGAGATTTGAAACTTGGATACACTTCAGACAAAGTGCCAGGCTGGCAATACTATAACATGTTTATGCGTCTTAAAGCGCAAATCGTTAAAAGGTGGATATTTAGCCCAGCGCCTCCGCGCATAATAATCGAAAATGTATACATCTCAGCCAGTTTTGGGATTTATTTTACTAAAAAGCTCCTGCAAACGTCACAGAAAAAAATTTGCGGCGCCCCCGCAAATAGCAAAAATTTATATTTCGTATATTTGAAAGATAAATAACCAGTCACACATTTCAAAAATTTGGGTGCATATTTTATCCCGGCCACTTCGCTAAAAACTATACCTCCCACATAAAGGTAAAGTCCCCAAATCTCTGTTAAATCTGTTAGAAACAAGTAAGATTGTTCTAGCATAAAAATGGGAAGGATTATCGATTATTCGATATAAATTTGGTCTGTGGTCTGGTAACTGGCGTTACCGACCGCATAATACTCTTTCACGGTCTTAACTTTTTCTGTTGTTTTGGAAAATTGCAGTTTTTATTGCCTGAACCTTTTGAAAATGGTTAAAAAAAAATATCATGGTTTTTTGCAATTTAGGGTATAGAAAACTGATAGTTCCATGTGAAAATGCTGTAGTAACGCGTTAAGTTTCTGGGATCACACGTACTTATATTGCATTTATATGGACATAGTGGATGTGACCAGGATATCAAGTTTGCAATCACCAAGACTATCTACGTACCAAGTTTTGTGACTCTAGCTCTTATCTGTTTGCCATTTGAGATGCATCGCCATGTTAGCGAATTATATATCGCCCAGTACATATCCAGAGTTACTTAATAGTTTCAATAGCAGCGAAATATGTTGCGTTTATGCGCACAAATGGACGGACAGATGGACCGCCTGAAGGGCATTGCACAAACCCAATATATTAGATTCACTTCCTGAATCCGCGACAAGTTCTCTCTTATTTGTACAACTTTGAAATTACATTTGGAGCGCGTTTAGCAAACAACACAGTCTTTCGTCTTTTTGTTCACCATTCACACCTACAGCAATGTTTGTAGTTTTTTTTTTAAATGGAAAAAAAATTAAAATGCTTTTGAGGCGGGTCACACACACAAATACAAAAAAACAAAAAACACAAGCCCATACACATAATACGTACAGTCCATATGTAGACACGAACAGAGCTTTTGGTAAGCTTTTGGAACTACATGTGTGTGCGTTCAATATGGGTGCGTGTGCTTCTGTTAGTATTTAGGCGTTAAATCTGTGCGCAATAGTTAAGTGTCGTGTTGCAAAACAAAATAAAAACTGCAGCGATCCTCAGTCGCTAGGTGCTTTACCGAACGAAATCAACGGAGATAGCAAAAATGAAAAAGATACAGACAGCTTTAAAGCTATATTTTGTTGACTCTGCTTGCCTAAAAACATACATTCATACAGCCAAGTACAAATACAATCTGAACTCGGTAACCGCAACCCTCGATATATGGAATTCCTCGAACTGGTAAACCCCAAGAAGAACTGCAGCTGTCGACACTGAAAATTCAGATGATAGCTAAGCGATTCCAGTTAAGCATTAATTTTTCAGTGATTTGATTCGCTGGGATTAACATGGACTAAAAAATAGAAAAAATTAAATGAATAATTATTTTAAACTTCAGCTAACTTTAGTCTGGAAACGCCCGATTAGGAGATAACTTGAGCACAGCATTTCACACATACTTATTGAGGTGGAAAATGTTGGGAAAACATTAAATTACTTACTTTCTTTACTAAAAATTATAAAAAGACAAAAATAAATGTATGCACCGGCCGGTGTTTGAACCGCCAATTTCAACTTCAGCTGGACAACTGTTACTATGATCGCCAATTTACCTTCCTTTCTTTACCCATTTTCAATGGGTTCAAAACGATATATTTCCGAAAATATGGAAACGATCCTTTCAAAATAAAAAAAGTACAGGGTCTTTTTTAAACGGGCACTATCGATAAGAGTACTTTTAGTTAGTTGTGTTGGTGTTGCTGCTGTGTTGCTGACTTGTGGTTCATGCTGTAGCAGCCACTACTGTTGATAGTCGTCGCAGAGTATTAAAATACGCATGCGCTTTTAATAGATGACATACTTTGGCCATATGCATGGCCTACTGCACTTGGCCAAGTTTTTTTCTCGCTCACGCACGCACCTGTGTCAAGCTAACCAGCAAGAGCGAGCGAGAAACAGGTTTTAAATAATAAAGCAAATAAAAGTTGTATAACATTTTTTAAGACGTTTTATTTAGTTTGTTATTTGATAAGTGATGTCAAATTTAAAGTTACCTATGCAGAGCCCTGTGCTGTACTATAGGTTATGCCACTATAAAATGAATTATTTGCACAATATGTAATTAGTTGGAAAATTTAGATCATGGCAGCCATTAAAGTGTTTTAAAAACAATGGCAATCAAATACACGTAGAAAACTGTTGTGTGCTTATCATCTGAGTTGTTCAAAATATTTATAGTTCCACATACACATATCTAAGAGACGTTTTTGGAATATCCTTAGGTGAAATGGTGATGGGTACACTAATCATATTATAAAATATTTTTAAAAAAGTAGTTAAACCATATAAATTCACATAAGCTAGTAAATGATGTGTTAGGAAGCTCGTAGCCCAGCTTCGTTCTGCTCGTTAAACTGGGTTGATTTGCAGCGCTGGTTTTCCGAACAGTTTTCGATAATCAAATCCAGGGAACCGCATTGACTCATATTACACGTAACGCCAAAGTGTCCTGCGGAATCATACATAAATTCACTTATAGGTTAGTTAAAATATAAACAATATATTTTCTGGTAGTGTATGTATTGCATTGATATATAAATATGTACATATGTATCCCCTTATATATAATATACATATATAATAACATTAAAAATTAGGTGCATGCGCGATTACTTCAAGACTCTTGACTCTTAATTCAGATTTCAAACAAACAACATCAACATCAACATCATCGGGTCCGCCCGACTTGGAGATACTCTGCACCCAGCTTATAAAACATACACATAAACTCTCGGTACTTGATAAGTATTAAGGTGGTGACAAATTTAAAAAAAAAAATTGAACAAATAATTGCTAACGAAAAAAGAAGATTCCATACCGGGATTCGGACCGCCGATCCTTAATTTTCAGCGTCATAACTCGAATAGAATTGGCTGAAGAGCAACCCACTTTTGTGTTCATGTGCACACATACAGACAAATGTAATATTTTGTCAAGCGTTTTTCTTGGATTTTTTTGCAAAATTGGAAGCTAAAACCGAGAGTAGGCGGTTCGAGTCCCTTTGTGGACTATTTCCTTTTTGTTGGCAATTATTTGTTAACTTTTTTTTAAATTTTTAAGAGTCTCAATACTTGTTACTTGTTTTATTTTATTTTTTTTACAATGTCATAGGACTGATAGTATCGGTTAACCCTTAAATTATGCTTACTTATTAATTTGGTACAATTTGAAATTGTCGTTAAATAAGTTGGAACTTTGAAGTCGGGTATTACCGACTGCGCTATACTCGAACACGGGGGATGTAACCATCTAACTACATACCTAGTTTGGGGACTCCACCTTTAAAATTGAGGTTTTTTTTATGTGCGATTGTAAATGTTACCGGGTTGCCACGCCCCCAGTAGGCGCAATAGCGGCGAACAGTATTGCAAGACGGACATTGAGATATAGTCTTTTCACTTCGTCAGCTAGAATTATTGGTGCTTTTAATGGTGTATTTTACATTTGCACAAAAAGGTTTTAATAGGTAAAAGGAGGCATCCCTATATATATGTTTTAGATCAGGATCAGCAGCCGATTCGATTTAGCCATGTTCGTCTTTCCGAAGGTGAGCCTTTAACTTTTTGAATTAAGACTCTTCCATGGCACGCACGTATAAAGTTTATTTGAAAACATAGATAAAGCGTATCGTTTTTCTAAAATTTATAAAAGTCTACAACAAGCTTAAATTTGTTAAGCAAATTTCCCACACTTTGCGAGCTTTAGAAATCAAAATTGGTTAAACAGAATATGAATAGTAAATGACTAAAAAATTATGTTGCAAAACCTTTTAATCAAGATCGGTGAAGAAACAAATGTATGTATGTGTGTGAGCTTACATGTAACGACAGCTCGCAGCTGGATCAGGGTATCTGCTAGTGGGGATTTCCCGATTAGAGCAGTATTTAAACAGAAAAAGAAAGTGCGTGCATTGAATGACCAATATTGCGCAAAATATCGTGAATACGGCGTTCACGTTGTCGTTGTTGAGAGCATTTGATACCCTGGACCCATTGGAAATGCGTAAATAGGGTATAATGATTTGGTGCAACTATATGTAACACGCAAAAAGACCCCATAAAGTGTATTTATATTTTAGATCAGTGTCAGCAGCCGAGTCGATTTAGCCATGTCTGTCCGTGTGTATGAACGCAGCGATCTCGGAAACTATAATAGGTAAAGATTTTAAATTTCTACAACAATCTCAAATTGTTTGACCTTTGTATACCCTGAACCCACTGAATAATAATATTTAGATAAAAAGCGATTCATAGACATGGTTTTCTTACCATATTTTGGAGACTTTAAAAGTTAAAGGCTTTATGTTCGTGTAAAGCAGACGTAGATTTTGATACCGAATTTTAGATACCTCCCCCAATCGCCCCCAATATCAATAAAACCAAAAAAAAAATCCCAAATCAAATATCTTGCAAATTGGTTCGTATTCATACATTTAAATGCTGTTAATAGGGCATAAACATTTTATAACATTTGGAAGATAATCAAGAATTTAATTTTTATAGTATTTGTGTGATTGTGAATTTTTGTGCGTATAAATGCAAAGGGATTGAAATATTCGTAAACAAATTATAAAATATATAAAAACTGAAAACAAAATACTTCAGACTTGAGTTGCGGTTAGTACATACATTTTAATGCTCTTGTTACGTCCTAAAAATTGTTTAACAATCAACTCCTTAGTTTAGAAGTAAGTCAAGAATTTAGTTTTCATGTGTGTTTATGTGTGTACAAGTGTAGTAGGAGTAGGTGGAATGTTTGTAAGGACAGACAGGGTATCTCCTCGTCGGGCGCTCCCAACTAAAGCCTCCTCACTTGTTTGTTTATAAAAAGCTGCCAAAAATATCACGCACAATAAATTTCCAAAGGCGGCTAAATTGGAGAGGCAAAAAGAGCGAGCAAAATATAAAAACAAATATATACGTATACATATATATAAATAAATATATATGTATACATATATAAAGAGAGAGAGAGAGAGAGAGCGAGCAGCGTAATGAGCGTAACAATGTGCGTGAGCTTCTGCCATATGGCTCAATGTGGGGGTGTGTGTGCAATATTAGTCTGTGTATTTTGTTGGGTTAGGTTCAACAATGAACAGTTGTATGTGTTTAGTGCGTGCGAGGCGCGAATTGTTTTTGTTGCTGTAAAACTGTGTTTACAGTGCTTTTGCCTATTGCGCGCGTTTTGTGTATAAATGTCTGTATGTGTGTGCTCACTGAAGCGCCGCCGTGTGGGAATCTCTCGTTGTGGTTTGTACGTTGCCCAAGGCAAAACAACAAAGAAAAAAGCTTTATGTGCTTGCTTGTACGGCTCGCCCCTCTACGCAGGGCGCTACGCAACTAATAAACACAGATACATATATACATATATACATACATACATATGTACATACAAGCATGTACACATACTGGGAGTGCGAGAGTGAAAAAGACAAAGAGACATTTGTAAGTCTCTAGCTTTTTCGTTTTAATTTTCATTATTTCGTTTTGGTTTTGTTTTTGTTTCTGTGTCGATTGCGTTGTTGAATATTTCCACTTTGTTTATATAATTTTAATCAAAAAAAGCAGTGAGCAATATATGCTCACATATAAACACACAAACGTACATTTGTTTGAGTATGTGTACACGTAAAAAGCTTCAACGTTTTGAATAAAGTAGGTTAGTGGGTCACCATATCTAACAACGGGGCACCAACAACAACAACTGTGCCAACGTCGGCAGCGTCGTCAGCGTCTCAGCGTTGTCAGCAGCCAGACGAAGCAAATTTTTGTATATTTATTTGTTGGTCTTTTTTTTCTTTATTTCGTTTTTTTTTTTTTTTTTTTGTTGTTGCTGTTGGTTTATTTTTAGTAATTTTTATTCGGTTTGTAATAAAAATTTGTTTTGTTTAGTGTTGTTTATTTCTATACTATTAAAATTAGTGTCAGTTATTATCGAAAATCAATATATTCCACAGTTTTTAATCTATTTTTATTTGACAATCAGTTTGTCGAAAACCCCTTTATATAGATCATGCAAACAATTTTAAAAAAATCTTAATTACCTTAAACTAAGTTTTAACAATCACTAAGACTGTTTTCAACTGTTTTAAGTGATTTTTGCATTGTGAATAGAGTATTGCGTAGTTGGTTATATCTGTGTGTCTCCGATCGAATAGAGCGCACGTACATACGTATTTTTGATCACGGCGACTAGCTGATTTATTTATTTTGCCCGTCTTTAAGAACGCAACTATCTTAGAAACTACGATAGCCAGATATTTGTACTTCATATTTTTATTTTTATAAATAATACTTAATTCCAATAACAACAAAAATTATTGACTTTTTTCATGTCACACATATTTGGTGCACTGCACTCCTAAATCCTTAAGATCATATTCTATTCCATTGAAGAATTTCCCTGTCTTTTTCGCAGAGATATTTTGTAATTCCTTTATTACGGTTCTTTTGGGATCATTTTCATTTGTTATGGCCAGCTCCGAATGGCCCATAAACTCGAAATAAAGCTAAAGTCTAGTGACTGAGTTGGCGGGTTCATGACATAAGAGCTTTTCTGTGCTTTGGTCAATTCGAAAACAATCTCATAGAACGACTTTTTCGGTATTGTGGAGCAGTTTTTTATATCCTGAACCCATTGAAAATGGTTAAAAAGGGTATAATGGTTCTGTGCAAATGTATGGCATCTCCAAAGCCATACAGTGTATATATTCTTGATCAGGACGACGAGCTGAGTTGATATAGCCATGCCCATTTGTTTGTCTGTCTGTCAATCTGTCCGTCTGTGTGAGTGCAGCCAGATCGGAAACTACAAAAGCTAGAAAGCTGATCTTGGTCTCATCTTGGTCTCACACGCAAAACAAGTTTATCTTTTTTCTTTTTTTGTTTTTGATAACTTGCTCCGTTTCATTAATATTGATAAAAATCGATAACAACCTTTTGTATTTTTTGTTACCATATCAACAAATTGAGTGCGCCTTGTGAGTAAATCAGACGCAGATTTTGTTCCTTCCGAATTTTGGATGCCGCCCCACAATCGCCCCCCAGTATCGACAAAACCATAAAAACCGCAAATCAAATACTGCAGACCTGCAATTGGTTTGTATATACAATTCAATACTCTTAATAGGTCCTGACATCTTCATAACAATCATACATTTGGTTTCTACGAGTGTATGCATGTTTGATTGTTATCCCTTTATATACGGCGCACTGTTTCTGCACAAGATTTCTTGCTGATTATTTTTTTAGAAATTGCATAATCAATTTTGGAACCAATAGCTTCGGATTTGCTTTAATCTTCTTTTTTTTATTCGCATAATATCAAATTTACCTTGGCGATGCAGCTAAGTAGCGGAGCAATTAGGCAAATTATACCGTATACCTTCTTCTTTTGTTTACCAATTTTCAATGGGTTCATGGTAGAATGAGCCCTGAGCAATCTTAATTGTTTCAATATCTAGGTTAAGTTGCAATGATTAGAAATGAAATAGAAATGATATTATTTTACGATTTGTTTATGTTCATATTATTTGAAAAGATGACTGAAGAACAGAAACTATTTTTTTAATTAAGCATATAGTCGCCTTGGGACCCTTAAAACGCATCGTGGCCAGCAAGAAATGCAGAAAATTCCCTTGCCCCGTTTTCCCGCTAACTTGGCATTCAGTGAGCAGCTCATTTGTCTATACGCGCTGGCCCACCACTGGACCACCGCCCACGTAGCCACCCTGTAGCATACCCCCCGCCGCTATTCGTTCAAGCTAAAACGCGCATTGCATTTTAAGCAGTCAACGTCGCTAAACATGCCCCGCAACCCCCTTTCGCTTGGCCACCCCCTGCTACACCGCCATCGCTGCTGCAATTGTTTTTGTGGCCTCGTGACCCAGTTTCGAGCCTCGTCAACTGCAACGACGACGCCATTGGCGGGGCAGAGACGCGGCGTTGTCTCTGTTGACGCGCGCGTCGCACGCTTAAATGAATTGCTGCAGTCGTGTGCTGAGTTGTATGTGTGCGTTTTGCAAAAACAAATACAACTATGTGTATGTATCGAAAGGAGACAAAAAAAAAATATACATTATGTAAAAATAAAGAATTACACTGAGCAAAATAATGATATGAAAACGCGAACACGTGAATGTTGAAGAGAAATGGCAAAGGGAATATTTGCTGTGATCACATTGAATTATTCTTACAATTATCATATGAAGAGAAATATGTCGAATATATAGAGGTGTGAATTACAAAGCGTGGTGCACTATCAAAGTCTGCTTATGGTATTTAAGGACCTTTGCAAATTTGGTGGTTTTGGGTCATATATACATATAGTACTTTATGGCAATATGTTTTGATAACTAAGAGCATAACTCTACGCACTTCAATTAGCGAAGTGAGAGCCAACTCATTTGCGTGATCTTGCTTTTAACCCTGTTTACTTAATGTATGTAACACTCGTCTATTGAGAGTGAAACCTAGGTATTTGTAGTCGCGAACAGGACAGGAGTGTTTGCGTAAGGTGTGAGTAACCGTGGCGCATTTTCTCGATTTCCCAATGCGATGTTCCATCTGCAAACCCAGATTTCAAACTGCTTGCATCCTGTCGCACGATGCACTCCCAAACCGCTAGAAACGCTTCTCCCAGTTGTTGGCGAAGGCATCGTCTCCTCCCTTCGGCGATCTGACCATCAGAATGGCAGATATGGAGATTTGACGCAGCTATTCTTTTGTGTTGCTTCTCTTTTAAAAATTGATCGCTGGTTTCTGACCCTGTTTTCAAAACGGCGATTTATCATGCCCATCTTGGAATCCTGGGTATGGACGTATTACCTCCTCAACAATGGGACAATGCGTCCAGGGTATATTTGTACTGACGCATTGCTGACAATCGCATCATGTACCCAACATGCTTTGAAACTCAACTTCGACATTGTTGGCTGTCCGGATCTGGATGTTTAATTTATTAAAAATTATTAATATTTAATACCAACCCATTGGTATACATTTCTAGGAGATCGAACTAGAAATGTTAAACAATCAAGAATTTGTTTCTGAAATTATTGAAGAATAAATTTCGTTATACGGAGTGAGAATGCAGCACAACTGCTGCATCCGATTGTGCATATTGATGCGTTTGTGTGTGAGTTTTTGTGTACATGGAATTGAACGCAATTCGATTCGAAAGATTGTGCAGGATATACCGAGGTCTGGCACATTTTTTGTTGCAGCTGACCCCAATTGCCATGAATGTTAACAAATAATTTTCACAATAATATACAATATGTTTGTATGTATAAGAAATAAAAATATTGTGTAATTTATGTGCGTTAATTAATTTAATTAGCAACAATAAAATAAATGCAAGTGGTGCACCAAGGGTTTGGGGGCTTGGGGTTGTTACTGTGAGTCAAAATGCAACTTATTGCGCATCGCTCAGAATTGCACTCTATATTTGTATACTCACACACGCCCCATACACAGTCACAGACACAGACACACACACACACATACAAAAAAGCACATACAAATCTACAAAGCCTACTCGTTAAACTGACCTCCTCGGTACGGCAACGACGGTGGCGACGACGACGCTAACGACGACGCCGACGACGACAGCGAATTGCGGTCGAAACCGTCCCTGGGCGGGTATCTCTCACAGTATATGTACATATTTGTATGTCTGTATTAGTGCGACGCGCGAACAAAAGTGTGTCAAGGTTTTTTGAATAATATGTTGTGCAGCGTAAACGTTTACGGGCAGAAGCGACGTCAGCGGCGGCAGCGTAAGCAACAGCAGCAGAGCTACCTCCCCCCGCCCCGCACCCAGACAGTATATTTCAAGCTTTTGATTTGTTGCTGTTGTAATCATAACCCGTGCTGTTTGCTGCGCTCTCTTTTGTCCACAGCTGCTGTGCTCTTTGTGTTTGTGCGGGGCGTACCATTCAGTTTGTGTCGTCTCATCGCTTTATTAATTAATATGTATTTTTACACCATGCTTAAGTGGATAATATGGGGTATACTTAAGTTTTGCGAAAGTTTGTACGCCAGTAGAGTTCCAAACGTAACTGTTTCTACAAATTCTAATTCCACGAAGTTAAATTTCTCAATAAAAGCTGTGAATAAAACAAAGTAACGGCTTACTGGTCAGTTTAACCTCAAACAAGTGATCTTATTAACATTTTATGAAATTAAAAGTTTTTGTAAATATATTATAAATATTTTGACAGGGTAGTTTACGGTCGAGAATGTTCAGATAGCACATTCTGTCTTGTATCAGTTGTATTTTTGCTTATATTATATATATTTTGATTTAATTCGCATTTTAAGCGTATATTTATGTATATATTCTTTTTATTATTGACTCTTGTACTGTTATGATGAATTTAATTGAATTTTGCGAGCTAAGTGGGTTTTTTTTACGGCTACATATGACAATCAAGTTATTCTGACATCTTTGTTGTTGTTATTGGCACATTTCAAAAGTAAAGATTAGCAAGACTCATAGTCTGATAAAAATAATTGTGTTAATGGGTCACTTATTGAGTTGGGCAGAAAGAGGAAAACGACTAAGAATCGTAATTGGGTTGGGTTGAATGTGTGGGGTTGGGTTGAATGTATTTGTCGGCGATTAGGTTGGACTTGAATAATAATTAATAAAATATTGCATTACAGTCTACATATGAACATCATTTCATACTCATCTGCTTGCAAATGAGATATCATAGCATTTTTAACTGAGCATATTCGAATTCAAAAATTTGTTACCATTTTAAAATTCTCTTAATAAAACAAGTAAGAAAGATCTAGAGCGCCCCTGCACATATTAAAATTGTGTGGCTTATTAACTCTTTATCCCTTATACAGTGTCTTCTACTAATTGCTTTGGCGAAACGGCCAAATTTTACCACAGGTTTTTCTTTTAAATAAATTTGCAAACGCTTCTTAAGTATAATAAATATGATAGTGAGCTCAATCTGGAGTCTTTTGCTGTCAATATAGAATGAATTAGGCTTGTTGTCGATTTTTATCGATTTTAAGAAAACGGTGAAAGCTATCGGAAAGTTGGAGTTGCTAACTCCTTTATGTGCAGACTGACAGACGAACGGACACGACTAAACTGTTGATTCTGATCAGGAATATAAATACGTTGTGGGGTTGGAGAGGCTTACTCCTGTCTGTTACATACATTTGCACAAGCCTATCAAGCAAGCCTATCCTAACGATTTTTTTGTTGGCATGCCAGCACCCCGGCCATGCTCACGTACAGGGCTGAAGGGCTGTGTCGTCAACTTCCACCTACATGGCAACAGTTTTGCATGAGAATACAAAGCATAAGCCACTATGACTCCGCTTCCTGCTCACTGCTGCTAGTTATTGGGACAGGCTCTGGTTGTCTCTCGCATGGCCCCTTTGCATAAAAACGTAATGAAACGAAATCGAAATTAATCTCTCTAACATAGACCTCAATATATGTATGTCTGAACATGTACAACAAATGTAGGTCAGCTGCGGCAGCGAACGCTGGCAGAGACTGCGATGTCATACACTCACATATATTTATACACACGCACACACTAACAGCGCCTCACTTTCACTTATTACATTATTCAATGATGCCAGGCAAGCGTCAGGCCCCAAAAAGCGCACCTAAGCGACAGAACTGCTGCTGCCGCGCAGCTGCGGCAGCGTGAGCGAAAGAGAGAGAGAGAGAGAGAAAGAGAGAGCGAGCGAGCGAGCGTTCGGTTCCTGTCTTGCCTCTAGCCGCGCTCCATTTTCGACAACATGGCGACAACGAAGCGTGTGGGCGAAAACTTGTTCGTGCGCTCTCATTTATTTTGCCGCTCAGTTGCTGCTTCTGCTGCTGCTGCTGCTGCTGTCCACGTCGGCGTCGACGTCGCTGTCGATTATTTCATATTGAAAGCAAAAGTGATCAACGTTGAGAGAGCAAACAAACCAGCGAGCACTTGACGGTCTCTGCTGCTGCTTGTGTGTGTTTGTGTAGTTGTTGCTGCTTGCATTCGTTGCCGTTGCAGTGTCGCGTCAGTGTGTATATATTTTAAATATGTATCCCCCCGCTTTGTTGCCTACCAGCATGTGTAAACCGGCACATCAATTAAGCTTGAGAAGCAGCGCAGCAGCGGCGTCGCCAAGCTAGGAAAAAATGTTACAAGGTTTCGTTTCAGGTTAAGACGAGTTTTTGGTTTTTATTGGTTTTTTTATGTTTTTGGGTTTCTTGTTGCCATTTGTTGCTGCTTATTGTTATATTTGTGGTTTGAGTTTTGAGTAATATATATGTATATATATATATTTATATATATATATGCAATATAAACATATTTACATACATATGCGTGTTTGTGTGTATGGATAAAAACATGTGTACATACATACATAGGTATGTTTGTAAATATGCTTGTGGATATTTACATACATACAAAGATACTTACTTATGTGTGCTTGTAAATACCTGAAAACATTTTGTATTTTCTAAATTTAGCTGCCGCTTATGTTTTTCTTAGTTTCGTTGTGTGTGTAAGTGTGTGATTGTCTGTGAGTGTGTGTGTGTGTGTAAGTGTGTGTGTGTGTGTAAGTGTGTGTGTGTGCATGCGTGTGTGTGTGCATGCGTGTGTGTGTGCATGCGTGTGTGTGTGTGTGTGTGTGTGTGTGTGTGTGTGTGTGTTTCGGTATGCTTTTCCCCAGCGCTACTTTAACGATGACGATAATGATGTTGACGATTATGACGTTGTTGATGATGATGACTCGCGGCCGTTGTCAAATAAGTGACCTGCCTCATTTGAAAACTGTTTGTGGGCGACAGTGTGCGGGATGCACTGAATAAACAATATGTAAGTAGATGGAGAGAACTTCAATAAGACAAGAGATGACAGATCATGAGTAGTAATAAATTATTTGTATAGAAATGGCCTTTTTAACAGTTAAGTAGTCGGTGTCCGAAACTTTTTGTTAACTTTTAATCTTAGTGGTGCAAAATAGTAATTTCCTTTTATCTACAACAAAAAAAAAAGGTTTTAAAATATATAGAGTGTCTTAACGATTATTCTATAGACTATGTAATATTAGTTCCCATATTCCACACCAGCTCCGTTTTCTTGAAACCGATAAATATCGATTTGATTTGTAAATCAGCGATATTTCGATATTTGGCTTTCTTCCCACCGTATCCCAAAATTTGAAATCCTGATTCTTCAAAGGAAAAGCTTTACGCTTCACTTTATACGCACATGTTGTATGTAATTCATCATTAATTCGGACAGTTGAATTTTATTATATTCTATTGGCAAAAGTTGATTTATTGACTCATTTTCTAAAATCCTTCGTACAACAGTACACAAATATGAAAGACTGCAAACGTGAAGATCTGTTAACCGTAGTCTGATGATTGATAAAAGCTTCGATACTAAATTATATGAATCGGCCGAACGTTATGTTCATTTATATAAATATAATAATTTGTTGATTTTGATATCGTCTCCTGATGCCGCAGCTGCCAGCTCACGATTGTCAAACAATTGTCAAAATAGTCTTGCGCTTGCGTACAAGTCAAAAGCAACAGCCAATAAAAAAAAAAAAATAAATAAATATGTACATGTGTATGTATAGTATATATATTTACATAATACACTAGTACAGTAGTAACGCAGTAAAATATACAAAGATTTTAATTTTCGTTATGAATACATAAGTATGAATATATGTCGATTACTTATAATAGTAATGCTTATGATTTAACTATCAGATAACTAAAAGTTTAGTGCGTTATGTTTACGTTGAGCACATTTGATATCTCCGGCTTTTGGATCTATCTCCATCCAATCAATCGCCCCCAATATCGATAAACCCATAAAATCTTTATAAGTCCTGATAATTTCATAACGATCTTTCATTTAGTTAAGAAAAAAAAACACAAGCTTTAGCTTTTATAGAGCGGGGCTACCGAGTTAACTGCGTGTGGGGTGAAAATGTGTGTGTGTGTGTGTGTGTGTGTGCAATTGTGGTTGTATGTATAAATGCAAACGGGTTGAAATGTTTATAAAGACAGATCGCAGAAGTTTATTTTCACAGTGCGATTGATGCTTATCGGGGATATACGTACACATACATATGCATGTTTTTTTTTAGGTCGGCAGTATTTCTTTTTCTCTGCCCATTTTACACACAGGGTTGCAGAAGAACGAGAGAGAAATTCGTTTTTGGCTCTTAGCTGGCAACAGTTACATAGTGATTTAAATGGAGTAGCGATGTTGGTGAAGCTAAGGCTGCCGCTGTGGGTCTCATATCTGGTACTGCCAGAAACTGTATCTTTGCCTGCCAAAACTGTGAAACCTGTTTTCGCATGTTTCTGAAACTAACTGGACGTGCAGGTAAAGTTTGTAACGGTGTGTGCGTGTGCGCGTGTGTGTGTGTGTGTGTGAAGGTTTGGTATTGCCACACACAGAAAACGCATTATGCTTTGTCATTACCTGCCTAGGCCATATGGAAAAGTCTCAAAAGTTGAACTTTTTTCTCTCTTTATTTTCTGCTCCGGTCACAAACAAATTGGTTAAAAGAAATATAAATTATGATGGTTGGGGGCTCATTCGGATTGGTTTTTGATCAGATGTTCAGTGCATAGCAGTTTGGTAAACCTTTGGATAAAGACGCTCCACAGTTTATCCAGTATTATATCCAGTAAAAGTATTGAAATTAGCTAAATCCGTCAGAGCATCTTTAAAAAAATTTTTTTTTTTTACTTTCGATACATATTTACGTATTGCGTCTCTCTTTTGTGTTATATTCAGTTTCAGTATTTTTTTTTAAATAGATTAACTGCATATTGTTCCGTTGCGCGGGGCTATTTACCAACTCTGCCTTAACGCAAAATGAAGCAATATTTGCGGTTTCTTTTAAACTGCCCACCAGACGTTGCATTTTAATAGGTGTCGCTTCGGCCGGTTGTTGCCGTTGTCTTTTAGTTCCGTTCGGTTAGTTAAGGAATTGCATTTTTCGGCAATTGGCAATGCGCAGTCAAGTGAAAGTTTGGTTTTTATGCTCCTTTTGGCGTAGCTGGCTTATATAATATATCTTGTTTAAAATATATTAAAAAGGGAATATTTTTACGACATCACCTTGCAATTTTTTAAAACAGAAAAATATAGTTTTTTTTCACTATCGCAGTTTAGAGATTATGCGAAGAAGGGGTAGGCTATATTTGACTGCATAGAAATAAGGATAAAAGAATACATTTGCTGTATATACCATATTTTTATTTATAATAAAAATGTACCCATTAAAAATGGGTAAAAATGGTATAATGGTTTTGTTGAAATGTATGTTACAGGCAGAAGAAGTCATCTTCGACCACATAAAGTATATATATTCTTGATCAGGACGACAAGCTGGGTTGATTTAATGTAAAGCTAGAATGCTGATCTTGGTCTCATTCAGTTTGTTAATATTTTATTTCGATATGTTGCTTTGCTTAATTAGTAACGATAAAAATCGATAGATACCATTTGTTTTTTTTTCGGAGACTATAACACGAACAACAAATTTAGTGAATTATGTTCGTGTAAGCCGGACGCAAATTTTGAATACCTCTCCCCAACCGCCCCCAGTATCGAAAAAACCATAAAAACCCCCAAATCAAATACTACAGACCTGGAAATTGGTTTATACATACATTTCAATGCTCTTAATAAACCCTATAAGTTTCATAACAATCATACATTTAGTTTAGCAGAAAATAAAGATTTCGTCTTTATAGTGGGGCACGCGCAGCACATTTGTGTGTGTGTGTGTGTGTGTATGGGTGAATTTTTGTATGTATGTATGTATGAATGCAAACGGGTTGAAATGCTTATGAAGACAGATCGCAGGGTTCAGGGTATCTGCTAGTCGAGCGGCCCCGACTAGAGCCCGCTCACTTGTTTAATTATGCGATTGACGTTAAATAAGATTGTAGTATGCATGTGTGATGTTTTTTTTGTGTGAACATATGTTCAAATTGGTTAAAGGGTATCTGACCTACATATATCGATATATGTTGCTGGAATTCTTTCCCAAATATCATAGAAATCGCAAAAACCGATATACCTGACTGTTCCAATCGATAACATGTTTATATTTTCGATAGATTTAAAGATAGAGTCACCAAATTTGGTATGTAGATTACTAGTGGTTTCTCCCAAAAATTGCGACATTGATATCCCAGCCACGTCCACTAGAACGCCCCCCAGTTTTAGATCTAGATTTGTAACATGCCATTAAAAAAATAAAACATATTTCTAAGACACAATAAAAATATCCAATAACTTAAATAATATGCTATGCATAAAAATGGTAAAAGAATACAAAAAAAAATGAAACAAAATAAAGTAAGATCAATAAATAAATAAAAAAAAAAAAAGGTCGTCATATAAAAAGCGTGTCATGAACAAATACAATAACATAAACCTACAAACAATCAAAGAGAAGACGTCAAAAAAAAAAACAAAAATAAAATGAAACAAACTTTTAAAAAAATTAACATTAAATTAAATATAGTTAAAAGTGTGTGCCAAATACAAAAAAAAAAACAGCCGCTTTAAAGTAAAGTCTTACCGCTTTCATAATATTTGTAGCTTTAACGGTGCTACATCCGAAAGAATGAGTCGTCGTCATGTACAGTGGGCCAAAAGCTACGCCAAAAAGTTTCACTTTCGCTTTCAGCGCAGTTTGAATTTTAATGCAGTAGTACTAACAACAACAGCAACAGTAACAACAGCAAAAGGGGGGCACTAAGTCAAGCCAAGCAAAGCAAATTCAAGAGAGCTCGCATAAAAATGAGAGCGCGAGCGCGCGCATCGAAAGTGAAACTGGCACCATCTCACACAGACTAGCGCACACGTAATCATACACAAAAAGCACATACGTAATATCGCAATGTAGTTGAGAGCGAGAGTAAAGCGCTGCCTGCGCTAGCGGTGCTGCTGCTGCAGTCGTCAACGCAACAGCAACAGCAGCGGCAGCAGCAGCGGCAGCAGCAGCAGCAGCGGCAGCGGTGCTTTAGTGTATGGCGGGTATCCTCGCCGTTTGCTTGGGTTTAGTCAATCGAGATACGTGGTTGATGTTGGTCGTGTTTTTCGCATAGAAAATTAACCTACATACAACAAATTATAATATATATATTTAATAAATGTTACATATGCCAAACAACAACATCTGTGGTGTTTTTGTTAACAAGTGTGTGTGTGTTCGTGTGTTTTTTTTTTTTTTAAATCACAAAAGTATTGCCCTTGCATTTGGCCTAAATGACAACACAACAACAACATTGAATGCAGCTATTCACCAATTCATCAACATATCAATACTTTACAAAATATAAAAACAAAAAATTGCATACGCCTCTTCTACTACTTTCTATGGCATTTACACCTACAGCAGGAACAGCCCAAGGATTATGTTCTCTCTGCTCTGGTGTGTTGTGCCTGCTCGCTGAGAGAGTACGAAAGCTATGCAACATTTTTGTTGTCTAAAAGTGCAATAAAAAGGAAGAAAAGCAAATAAATGTAAAACTGTGTAACCGATGCGGCAACAAACGGCACAAATCCGTGCTGAAAACTTTCATGAATACTTGAACAAAAATATCAACAAGAAAACAAGTTTAAGTTCTTAAATTTGTTTAAACATACACAAACAAAACTAAAGCTATACATGCAAAGCATAAAAATTGTTAAAAAACCCTACCTCCTGACCACTCGACAAATATGCGCATTTATATAAGTCTATATATGCATGCATATATCTTCTCACTCACCTCGTAAAAGTACCTGCAAAAATACATACAACAAATTTAATAAAAATACGGATTTATATATTTTCACAAAAACTACAAATACTGTAAATAGTTGAAAAAAACAAATTGTATGCAACTTCAAAAAATCATAACTCTTTAATAAAACACAAAAAATGTTCAATAAACAAAACAAAAAACAGTTTAAAAATATATAATTTGAAAAATTAAAAATTCAAATCGTGCTTTAAAGTATTTTCACAGAAACCATAGAATTCTGCACAAATCTCAATAAATTAACAAAGTGTAAATCGTAAAAAAAAATAAAGTATTTAAGATCGGAAAACAGTTGAATAAATAATAAATATTAAACCTTAATTAATTAAAAGCAGAATTTATATAAAACGGTATACTGATTAGTTGCGAAATAAATAAATGTTTAATCATTACACCCAAAATGTTTCTTATAAAATTAAATCAAACCCTAATTGCAAAAGCCAGACCACCGTTTGTTAACAAGAACATAAGTAACAGCAATAGTATGCAAAAATATAAATAGACAAAAAGAAAAGTATAAAAATACTTATAAATACAGTAAATCATAAAAGAAGCAATCAGGTTTTGCTTCAACCGTCCAAATAAACAAAATAAAACAACAACGACAGGATCGATTTTTAGCAACACCAAAAAGTCCATTATCAAAAATTCCATGAAATGTTATTAGAAATGGATCAACAACAGGCGACTGTACAGTTTATATCGTCGCTGAATCTGTCGCCGTTTAGCATGCAGCTCGAGCAGCAGCAGCCAGCGAGTCCGGCAAACAGCAACACTAACAATAACAACAGCAGCAACAACAACAATAACAATAACAGCAGCAACAGCAACAACAACAACAATAATAATAATAATAATAATAGCAGCAACAACGATAACGATACAAATGCACTGAGCAATTCCGATAACGATTACAGTGCCTATACGCTGCAATTGGGCAATCATCAGCAACAACAACAACATCACGCGCATCACCAACAGCAGCAACAACAACAGCAACAGCAACAACAACAACAACATTACCAACAGCAACAACAGAATATTGCCAGCAACAACGCGAACCAATTCAACGCCTCCTCCTACTCGTATATATACAATTTCGATTCACAGTATATATTTCCGACAGGGTATCAGGAAACCAACTCATCCCACTCGCAGCAGAGCGGCAATGGAGCTAGCAGCGCAGCAGCTGCCAACTCTGGCCAGCTCCTGAACGGCGGCAGCAGCTCAGCAGGTAATGGTTACATACTGTTGCCACCAGGCGCTGGTGGCGCCTCATCCGTTTCAGCTGCCCACATGTCCGGTAACGTAGGTGGAACTACGGCCGGTGGTGGAGCTGCAGGTGCCACAGCTGGCGGTCATCACGGTGGTACCAGCGCCAGTTCTGGCGGCGGTGAAGCCATCGACTTTAAGCATCTGTTCGAAGAGCTTTGCCCCGTATGCGGGGACAAGGTGAGCGGCTATCATTACGGCCTCCTCACCTGCGAGTCCTGCAAGGGCTTCTTCAAGCGGACCGTGCAAAACAAAAAGGTCTACACTTGCGTCGCAGAGCGCTCCTGCCACATCGATAAAACGCAGCGCAAACGTTGTCCATATTGCCGGTTTCAGAAGTGTTTGGAGGTGGGCATGAAGCTAGAAGGTATGTTAACAATGCTCTATTCTCTCTTCGTTTAAGACATAACATAAAATATTCAAATATCGAGTAATATTCTGATAATTCAATTCCACGCTTAACATATTTGTTTCCCTCTAAAAAAATCTTGATGATTTTCAAAATTTGTTCCTTAATAATTTTGAAAGATATGAAATGTTATCTTTTTTTTTTTTTGTCAGATGTTGCGTATACGCAATTTTATGTTTCAGAATAAATGATCTGCAAATTATGTAAGCTAAATGCAGGTAATGAATTTCCTTTAATACTGTATATCAGTATTACATTAGAGATTAATTCGTAAATCAATCAATCAAAATTGTTTTATTCTTAGCTCCGAGCTTTTGCTAGTGTATTTTATTTCTCAATAACTGAAAATTTAACAGTTTTGATATGCGAAACCTTCTTTACTCTTATGTATGTATATATAATACACTACTAAATATAGGCAATGAAGTAGCTTCTAATAAAACGCGATCAATAAAATTAAATCGATATTCCTTATTATTTATAAATGCTAAAAAGCCCAAACACAACAAGAATATTACTGTCAGGCATAAACGACTGCTTAATACTCGTTTACAGTCCAATTGTCGGAAATATGGAATCAGTCTGCACGATTAATTTTTCTTTAAAATAGTGAACTTTAGTTATGATTTTGTTAAATTACACATATTTGTAATTAGTGAATCGACGTTGTCGGCTGAGCCCATTGAAAATTAGTAAATAAAAAAAAAACAACAAAAAAAGGTAGAATGGTTTTGTGCGAATGCATGTTACAAGGACAAGAAGGCATCTCCGCCCCAAATAATACATATATTCTTGATCAGGATCAACAGCCACATCGATTTAGCAATGTCCTATAGCACGTAAAGAATCTATTGCAATAAGATTTACCAGGATTGGTAAAGAAACAGGTAAAAACACAGGAGTTTTTAAAGAATACATATAGTAAAATTATGTGGAATATGTAATACTATGCGGAATTTGTAATACGAAATTTTGATTGGTCTCTCAAGAAGAGCATTTTTTATAAAATCATTAAATCAATCAAACCGCCAGCTGATCTCTAAATATTTTATGTCCGTATTTGCATTTCAATATTAGCGTATGCCAGACCTATCCCAAGGTTTACAAAGATGTAAATAAAATTGAAATATAACAAAAGAGTATCAACAAATATAATTGCCAAATAATATAAGCAGCTTAATGTTTGGGCCGTTTCTTTATATCTCCACATATTTCCACAAAACCATACCCATTTAAACCATTTTTAATGGGTATGCAAATTAAATATAGCCTATTTGTTGGGCCACTCGAGCTTCTAAGTTACTGATTCCCGTACTAAATGGCTCTAAAATTACAAAACTCGGCTCCATAATGTGTATGGGTGTATCAAACAGGCACATAAAGTAATGTTTATATATTCTTCACCATTAAGTGGATTTGGATTAAAAACAGAATCAGGCTTATATAGAAATATTACTGAAACGTTCTTACTTTTTCTTGTTCAATTTACGATATTTATTCTTTGCCCAAAAATAAAAAACCGTATATTGTGCAAGTCCCACTGACCTATTCGTCGGTCCTTCCGTCTTTCCGTGAGCGCACAACTTTTTCTATACTTAAGTTGGAGACTTTAAAACTTGTGGTCTGTCTATTTTATACAAGATATTCTATCTTCTCATGTAATATATTCAAAGTATTTACAATGGCTATTTAAGGAACTTATGAATGTGTTTTTAATGTTATTTAAGGTTATCAACGTATTTAAGGTAAAGCTTAAAATTGACAAAAATAGGAATAATATCAGTTTTTAAATGTCTTGGCATCAATTAAATGAGGTCCAAAGCGATCTGTTCAGAGTTGGTTTCTTAGAAGTAACTGCCTTTTTGATATCACTCAATAGATTTTCGATTGGATTATTTTTCGATCCATTCCTTTTGATGTTTCAAGTTTTTAGGACTTCTATCGTACTTTAGTCTCATCTATATAATATAATATCTTCAACAGTTACAGTAATACTTTTTCGTATTATATGATATTAAATAAATAGTCTTTGTAATATCGTCACACTAACTAATTTTTTTTAAAATTAAATCAATAAGAAAAGTTGTCATTTTTGCGCAATTACTTTTTATATATTTATTTCATATACTACAGGTACAGGGTATACAAAGAATTATAGCAAAAAATTGGGTTTCTTTTTGGATTGGTTTGCTTTGTTGGCTTAGCCCTAGCACACACAGCCAGGAACGGGCTCGCTCTCTCGCATTTGTACCCACATATACATATGTAGCTAGCAGATAAGTTTATTTGTAACGTGCGTATATATGTAGTTAGGCATGTTGCCGTCTCATTTGCACTTTGACGTGGTTAGCCCATAGCGCCATCTCTTGCGCTCATGACCTAGATTCCGCAATGTTTATGTGTGCGTGCACGTGATATAAAAATATATACTTAAGTCTGTGTGTGTGCAATCAATGCAACATGTAGAGAGCGCTGCGCTGCGCTGCGCTCCGCTGCTCTGCTCGCTCTGTACTTTGCGTTGTCGCTGTGCACGATTTCTTGCTTTTATTTTTAATACTCACTGAATTATTTTGAATGCTTTGCCATTGTGGTCGCTCGCTCCGTCCTTCCGTTTTTGTTGCTGCTGCTGACGGCGACGGAGAGATGTCGACGTCGATGCCAACGCTGGCGCTGACGCTGACGCCGTCGTCGTTGTCGCTATGACAACTCTGTCGTAATCTCTCAACGCTTTCGTCAGCAGCTGTAGCATTGAGCGCCTTCGTTTTGCTCTTGCCAAGCGCAACGCTTTTATAATTGCGGCACTTTTTTGCCGCGTTTTGGTGCTGGCTGGCAGCTTTGATTTCAACTTGGAGCGCAGCCCGCGTTTGGCTTATTGCCTGCCTCATGTCAAACTGGCCACTGAGCTATAATAATCGGCTGCAGCAATCAAATGAGTGTGACTCACATGGCCAAATGCTGCTGTTATTGTTGGTATTGCTCACGTTGGTTCGTTGTTTATTTAATCTGCATTGGCGACTTGGATCACCAGCTTTTAAGCAATGTGCACTGTGGAAAATTTGAATCTGAGCATCCGCAGGGAAAAGAGTACATGATAAACGACAAAATGAATTTTATGTAATACACTTACAAGTATGAGTAAGTTGAGAAATGAGTCAGACATGATACAATACGTTAAGTGCAACACGTTTAAACTTGACATTATGTACACCATGCCAAAGCTTTTACCCTGTATCCGTTGCAAATGGGTATACAAGCGACAAATATTTTATACAGTTTATATATGTGTTTATCTTTCCTTTTTACCTTTCTATACGATTATGAACCAGACAGAAGAGGGCATCTCCGACCCCAAAAAGTGAATATATTCTTTATTAGCCGTGTCAATTTAGCCATGTCCGTCTGCTAGCTAGAAATCTGTACTTGGACGTTTTTAGTTCGTTTCCAGATCAAGTCTAATTTTAAATTATCGATAATCCATCCCGTTTTCTAAGGATATTTATCGCTTTTCGGCATACGTTGATTTTGAGGGTTTCGGATTTTGGTAGCTCCCAGCTGTGCTGGTTTACTGCGATCATACTTTCAGGTAAATCAAGGCTTTAGTTTCCAATGAGAAAACTTCATACGGATTGCATTTGCTTGTGTGTATGCGGTCCGTAAATATGTGTGTATGTATGTAATTATGTGTATGTATGAATGCCAGTCAGTTGAAATATTTGTAAAGACAAATCGCAGCGTTCACTGTAATTCCTATTTATCTCTTTCAATATCTTCCCCGTTCTTAGATCGATAAATATCTCATAGTTCCACCAAGTTTGGAATGTATGTTATCGCACCATAAGAATCTATTTAAAAAAAAAGAAGATATTTATCTGACTTCAATTATTTTATCTTAGTTGTATTTTATATTAACCTTGCAAAGTATTTGCAATCAGAAATCCTCCATATTCGTATTTCTACGGAATATTTTCACAATTGTAATAATGTCCTAAGAATTTGTACTTCTTTTTATACTTTTCTAATTAGTGTTAATGTTCAAGAAGGTAAAAATAATTTATTTGATTTGTACAATGGCTGTGCGCAACGGATAGTTTTAACATTTTTGTTTACGCTCAATGGAGGCATGTCAAACCACGAAAATCGATAGTTGTTGTGTGTACCACGTGTCGTATGTGCAATTTGCGCTATACCAGTGTCTTAACAACAATCACAGGCCGTGCTATAACTGAAACTTAAATTGAGATAGATCAGCTACTTCTACAGTTCTGATTGACTCTGATTCCTTTTGGTCCGATTCAATGAAATAGTTGCTGAAAATTTTGAACGTAATCAAAGATCTACTTTAAAATTGTTTTATTTTATTAATTAGGTCGAATGAATCCAAAAATTTCAATCAATCTTGATCTGGGTATACAACATGAGAGTTTGCATATGTACCTAAAATCTTGAAATCTCCGAAATGTGTGCTTTAAAAAAATACCATTAATTTGAGAATCGATATTTATAAATGTGGCAAGTTGCTCACTTGATCACAAATACATTATATATATTTTGCAATAGCTTCTTTAAATAGAATATAAAAATATTAATTTGATTCAAATTTAGTGTCTTTAGTTCTCATATTCTTGGAAAAAACTCTTTAAAAATTATAAGTGGTAAATTTGTATCGATATTAGGAACTTAATGGGTAAAGTAAAAAGGTTTTCGAGATCGACACGTTCATCATACGGATAGAAGGACGGACAAATAGACGGACATGTCTAAACCAAGTCGGCAGTTAATGCTAATCAGGAATATATGACCCCCTCCTGTCTTTTAGCCATATTCTTGGGTTCAGCTTTAGCAGGTAATCCTCTAATACGCTCCTCTAAATTAAACGGAAATTTTCAACTAAATCCTACTCAAAATCCCAAAAATCAAATAAATAAATAAATATAAATAAAAAAAATAAAAAGTCATTACTTTGAGATTACAATAATCGGGGACCCTCGACCGTTGAAGGTTGTTAAACTATTATTAGATTGTTAAACAATTATTAGGCGATTAAATAATACACATATGTGTATGCATATATACATATATTTTATCTATACATGTCAGGAAGAAATCCAGTATCGTGTTAACTTAACAAAAATCAGCTTGCCCCAAGATGGTTCGGCTATTGTAAGCACGCGCCCACAAGTATCAACACAACATCACTTGGTCCAACAATGAGCAATAAGTAAGAGTGAGAAAATTTGTGAGAGTTTCCCACCATGAATGAGAGAGAAAGGGAGAACGAGAGTTTCAATCAACGACTGCAACAACAACGCGAATGTTGTCCCAGTTTCACAAAACTGTCCTTGACCTACTCCATTCAACAAAATTGTCTAATGCGGCAGAGTCGTGAGTGCCAGCGGCTATGCCTATGTATTTGTGCGTGTAAAAGAGTTGGTGAGCAAATGTCGTAATAGAAAGCTTTTCAAGTTGCCATGCTTTGCCAGCCACAACACGCAAGCCGCATAATGAGCGAGAGCGCCTGAACGAGCACTCTCGCGCGCTCATTGTGTTTAGCCAAGTGACGCTGACGCTGACGCTGGCAGCGACGTTGGCGCTGAAGAGCACCGAGCGCCAATTTTCTATGCATTCGGTTGGTGCCTTAACACACAAGCACACACGCGCGTTGATTATTTGTAAACAATACGCTTGACCTAAATTACAGGTGCTTGTTTTGAGGAGAAACAAAAACGCCTGCAATTTTGCTTTGCTGCACTGTATTTGAAATGCATATTTTATGGTCTCGTTCGTAGATGGGAGTATATATATGATGTACATATGTGCGTGTGGATGTGAGTCTGGTAGTATAAGTGTATGAGTCCGCGCGTATGTCAAAAACAGCGCCAACTGCTGGTCAACCCCCGCTCAAAATAACCTATCCTCCCAGCGCGTTATTTCTATATGTTGGAATACCGTGGTGTCCATTGCAAGTGAGTGGGTAAAAAAAAGGTATAATGAGTGTGTGTATTCCGTAACCATTTCCGTTTTTTGAGATTTGAAATTTGACATATGTATCTATGTACATATCCATCGATATATGTATGTATATCGGAGACATGTAAAACAAACGCTGAATTTATTCAAGAATTTAGTTTCCATAGTGGTGCCAAGCAATGCTGAGCAAAGTTCGCCGCTTGCTGAGTGTGGAAGTCTAGTCGGACGCCTGTACTCGTTGTGACTGTTAGTGAAAGGAATTTATATACAGTATATATTTTCGATATGGACTACTATTTGTCTACTTGGACTTGTCTGTCTGTATGAATGTCCCGATCTTGTGAAATATATAAATTAGTGTCATGAAATTTGAAATACATATTTCTTCTCACAATTAAATATACCTGCGTACTTGCACTGTGGCATTTCTATATATGTACATTCAACTCGATATTTATCACAGAAAATGTTTCGGTTTCAGTCTTTAGTAGGGCTTATTACTGACAAGGCTCTGATTTAGATGGGAAAGTACTGCAGGTCGAAATTGATTTCAGTTCGATTTCATTCTTAAATGATTTGAGTTCGATTTAGATTTCATAGGTGTAACTATAGATAAGTTAAGAAACTAATTTTAGGCAATAATAAGTATCTTATCTAAATTATCAGAAATGTATATTTGAAACTAAATAGACAACCCTTTCCTTTAATATGTACTGTGGCAGATTTAGCTTGCAAGATATGTATATTAAAAATGATTATACGGATCTGACTAACAGTATAACTTCACTGCCAGTATGCCCTTACCAGAACAATTAAATTTTTTTCGACTCGGAAAATGTTTCTTAATTGTGATGTCGATAAACTGAATATTGAAGTATACAATATATGGGAATATGTATTAGATTATTTCTATAAGTTATTAATCCAGTTTCCTTTGTCGACTTTCTGTACCTTTGCAGCCGTGCGAGCAGACCGAATGCGCGGTGGTCGCAACAAATTTGGACCCATGTACAAACGAGATCGGGCGCGTAAGCTACAGGTGATGCGTCAGCGGCAATTAGCCCTGCAGGCGTTGCGCAGTTCGATGGGCACGGACATAAAGCCGACGCCGCTTTCGCCGGGCTATCAGCAAGCATATCCAAATATGAATATTAAGCAAGAAATTCAAATACCTCAGGTAATTGGAAAAAAAATTGAGGACTGTCTTACTGCAATACAATTATTGAATGTCATTTGATTCTTAGGTATCCTCACTAACGCAATCGCCGGATTCATCGCCTAGCCCTATCGCTATTGCTTTGGGTCAGGTGAATGCGAGCGGGGGCGGTGTGATAGCCACGCCTCTGAATGCTGGCAATTTGAGTGGCGGCAACGGCAGCTCCTCGCTAGGCAATGGCAATAACAACACCAACAACAGCAGTAACAGCACAGGCAGCGGCAGCGGTGGAGGGGGAAGTGGAGGAGGCAACAATGCTGGTGGTGGTGGCAGTAACAACGTCGTCGATGGCCTGCAACGCAACGGAAACAGCGGCAATAGCAACAGCAGCTGCCATGAAACCGGCACTGGATCTCTGACGAACACAGCCGAATCGAAATTGTGGTATTTACTTAGCCCAACCGTCCAACCAATAATACCGAACCGAACTGAACAATTAGGAAAACTAAATTATCAGCTATCCAAGATTTTCTTCCCAAAATTGTTCTTGCGCAAAATAACACACACAATGGCTTCAAATGGGAGTAATTGTCGAAAGTTTCAGAACTGGCTTCAAAGTTGAATAATTAAGCAGTTTGGTATCCAAACCAGTGTTTAATGGCTTTACCAATTATTGTTTTCTTTTGGTTAACTCAGGACCGATGGCAATGAGGATTAATAATTGCTAACAATATACATAAATATTTAAAGTTATTAACTGTTGTAGTGTAATTTCTTTTTTTCTCTTCCTTTTTTTCAATCAAAAAAATTGTAAAGCTTAAGGGATCATATTTTCTATCTACAAGGAACTGGCAACAAAGTCAAGAAATATTTATCGATAGTTGACATAGGATAGATTACAATAGTCATTAATGCCAAAACAATCTTTATTTAACTGAAAATTTTAGAAACATTGCAACGTCTTATTATTCCCTTTCTCTTTATACTCACTTTAAAGCTTCGATTCTGGCACCCATCCATCGAGCACAGCCGATACGCTTATTGAGCCACTGAGGTGAGTTGAAAGTGACGGAAGCTCCTGAGGAAGCTTTAGCTTGTAGCTAATGAATTGTTTTTGTTATTGTTGAAATGCAGGGTCTCTCCGATGATACGTGAGTTTGTGCAATCGATTGACGATCGGGAATGGCAAACACAGCTTTTTGCGCTGCTGCAGAAGCAGACGTACAATCAAGTTGAAGTGGATCTCTTTGAGTTAATGTGCAAAGTGCTTGATCAGAATCTGTTCTCGCAAGTTGATTGGGCAAGAAACACCGTCTTCTTTAAGGATTTGAAGGTATGCTGCAAACGTTTATGTATACGTATCTACTTAAAAACAAAAACCAGCCAGTCAACAACAACCGCAACCAGTTTTAAACCTAGGGGCCAAGTCTGCAGAGCGTTATGTAAAACCAAAAGCCAACAACGCACACAGCAACACTGCGGCAGCGCTGCGACTGCGATGACGAGTACTTAAATCTGCATTGAATTTCGATTTCATTTGGCGTGTGACCTACTTAGCAACCAAAGCTGAACCAGTCAGACCAAGCAGCGATGACAACTGAGACGCGACGCGACGCGACGCGACTCTAAGTCGACGTCGACGCAGTTCGTCAGTGACGCAACTAAGCCAGGTCGCTCTCACACTACAGCAAACAGAAACAGAAACAGAAAGAGAGAGAAAGAGAGAGAGATGAAGAGAGAGAGAGATGAAGAGAGAGAGAGAGATACACAGAGACAAAGAGAGAGAGAGAGAGCGAGAGAGAGAGAGAGACAGAGAGAAGGAGAGAGGGAGACAGAAAGCAAGAAAGACAACTTATACAGCGACCGCGTATTGAAATCAAGCTAAGCTTTGCTGCACTTGCTACACTCAAAAAAAAAGGCTTAGAAACTTGTAGGCTAACAAACTATTTTCCCATAGAAGAAATGGATAAAAGTATATTCAAAAGTTGTGTTTATGTAACAGTCAAATGGTGGCATCTCCGAACTCATTTAGTTTTTATATGTGACCAACACACTCAAAATACTATTTTCAAATTTGAACATCACGTTTTGAATACAGTCGAATCCCGACAGTTCAAAATTCCAAGGGACCAGGATCTTTAACGAATTACAGGCATTTTAAAACTATCTATGCTTTTATATTTCAGTCGATTTTCGGCTTTGCAACCGGATTTTTACCAAATTTGAACATCGCGTTGTTAATACAGTCGAGGCCCCATAATCCAAAAAAAAAATATATATATATATATGTATATAAAATTAAGACGAACAATTATGCATACAACAGTCACAATTGGTCAACGGTGTTGAACATCAAATTTTCCAAAATCCAGACTTAATACCTACTTTCGGAAGACTACGTCATATTGTCATTATTATTGTCTTTTGGGGGTGGGTGGGGGTAGAATCATAGTGGCGGACATATTTTTTGGCTCGATCTTTAGAGCAGGTCATTCGAAAACTGCGAAATTTGAGAGTACATCTCTAAAACAGTTCGATTTTTGAATTTTTGCAATTTGAGGTCGTATTAGCGTGCGTGGCCAATATATTGAAATATCAAATTTAAAACTCTGAGAAATACACATGTATAAGACATTGAATAAATCGCATACACGATACCCGCGACCTGATACCCTCTAAATCGGTGTTAATCGATATTAGAAATGAGAAATGAAAACAGCGACAAAATAACATAATGATTTTAACCGTAATTTAACCAGTAATTTTAATCTGTTAGATTCTCCAGCAGAAACTGTCATAAGCAATTTTCTTTTTTTTTCCAAAAGAAATTATATATTTTCTTTGCCACATGCTTATAAATCAGTTGGATTTGCTAACTGTTAGTCGCTTTGTTAATCTATTTACAGGTGGACGATCAGATGAAGCTGCTTCAACATTCATGGTCCGATATGCTTGTGTTGGATCATCTCCACCATCGCATACACAACGGTTTGCCGGATGAGACACAACTGAATAATGGACAGGTCTTTAACTTAATGTGCCTGGGCCTGTTGGGCGTGCCACAGCTGGGCGACTACTTCAATGAACTGCAGAATAAGCTGCAGGACCTAAAGTTTGATATGGGCGACTATGTGTGCATGAAATTCCTAATACTTTTGAATCCAGGTGGTTAATTAAAATAAAATACTGTCCCTTTCAAGTTATCATACAAATCCTTAACATTTTTCCAGATGTGCGTGGAATCGTGAACAAAAAGACCGTCCTGGAGGGACATGAGAATGTACAGGCAGCACTACTGGATTACACACTTACGTGTTATCCCTCAGTTAATGTAAGTAGTGTGTTTGAAACTTGAGATGGGCACAGCACTGGCAGATAACACGACACGACGATAAACTGGAAGACGAACAGGAGCGATGAAATTCGAAATACAGTACCATATATACCATATACCCTTAATCGTAATCTCAATATCGAATACCATATACTCATGGTCGTAAGATCGTATACCACCTCAGGACTCCAATACAAATAAAAAAAAATTACTTACTTATTGACAACAAAAAGTGCTCTAGTCGTAAGAGCCTGATTTGTAAATATCCTTTATCTAGCTTTGTACTTTATTCCATTTGCAAAACAAGGTATACAATAGTTCTGGGCAATTGCTTCTGTATTCAAATATATGACGTTACTCATCTCGAAGATAATATTGTGCTCGGCTAATTATCTCGGCTATTAATGTTAATTGAAAATTGATATATTTTTATTCCTTGAACACATTTCGTGGCCGGAATCTATCCTTTCAAAGTTATTCAAAGTTTCGAGTCTCTATCTTTAATAGCGCCGAAAAAAATTGCTTTCATTCGGACGGACAGACGGACTGCATGACGGACATTGCACAAACCCAATATACTAGTTTCACTTCGTGAACGAGTATAAAAACCTAGAACAAAAACGACGATGGTTAGCGGTAAAGTGCGCCTGTGTGCATTTGTCTATATATGTATGATAGCAAAGGGGGTTTTAGCAACAGGTCCGAATTTTTAGGGTATGTCGGGCGCTGCTTCTCACTTCTTTACCTCAGTTGTTATAAGATACTTGTTCGTCACAATATAGTTCTCAGCCAAAATTATTCACTAATATTTTTCCAAACGTATTTTCACTTTTGCATTGCAGGACAAATTCAGGAGGCTATTGAACATACTACCGGAAATTCACGCTATGGCCGCACGGGGCGAGGAGCACCTATACTCAAAGCACTGTGCTGGCAGTGCGCCCACGCAGACGCTGCTAATGGAGATGCTGCATGCCAAGCGGAAGGTGTAGGCATAGAGATAAACAAAAATAAAAAAGAATACTTAAAAATGTATGAAAAGTATGTAAATTACAACAAACATATGCAAACAAGCAAAAAGTTTAAAAAAAAAATCGTAATTGCTATGCGAAAAACATTATGCATATATCATGGATATATGTAATAAAGCATGTATAAGGAATAATGATCATCACTACCACCAACAACCAACTACCACATATACACATACATACACACATTTGTTGATTCAATGTTAAATATTATTATGATAATGACTAGCTTTATATTATGTTTAAATTATAAACTAATTTGTCCTACTTTAAGTTCTGTTTATTTTTAGTCGAGTTTTCTGAAAAAAAACAGTTTAAAATTTAAAACCAATGTTATCAGAAAAATTGTGGAAAGTGCAAAAATATTTTTCTTTAGGAGCATAAAAAATCTTATTTTATATAAATATTTACATACACTCCTCACAAGAAATATATATATATATATATATATATATATATGTATATATCGCTCTCCATCTTTCCCCCAAAAACTCTGAGATATCTTTTTTTTTTTTTTAAATTATATATTTTTTTGTTTTGCAAGGCGTCGATGCCCTATGAACAATAAGTATCATTAACTAAAAGTAACGCAAGGTTTTTAATTGTAAACAACTAAAAACTATGCCTGAGATATCCGATTTTATGTATATGTTTTTCGTCTAAATATTCGCGCCAATTGTCTTATATAGTATTTACGTCTACTATTATAAAAAAAAAATTGAAAAAACATATATGTAACAAAATAAACATTTTAGATGTTCATTGTAAAATTCTTCTTTAAGTCTAAAGTTTCAAAAACAATGCAAACAACTACCTGCACCCAGGAAACAAACAAAAAAAAAATCGAAAACCAGAGCATAAAATTCTCTTTAAAAACAATGATTAGATATTAGATTTAATATATAAATACCATAAGTTCATATACAAAGTTTAAAATAATTGTAATATTTTTTTGTTTTAATGTTAAGAGTGTAAAACTGCTTATTTCTAAAGAATACATAAACTTTTTTTTTTTTTTTGAGCAACAAGTAATGTAAGTTTAAAAAAGCAAGAATAATGCAGTCGGGTGCAACCGACTGCACAATACTCTGTTTACAAAGTAATAGCTGTTGTTATGAAAAATGTATCCCATATTTTTTTTAACCTCCAAGGAATGACCTTTAAACTGCACCTTCTGGAAATACCGACCTATGCGATGTGGGGTTGAGACTAAGCGTGATTCCACATTTTTCTCTTGCTCTTTAGGGCAGTTCATCAGTCGTATTCATGCCAAATTTGGGAACTCTAGAATGAGATAGAGAGATGGTAAATAATGTAAAATTTTTATCTGATGCGGGTATAAACGAGTTTCAACTCGTTGGAAACGATAAACATTTACATTGGGTCGGACAAATTGTCGAACAGGCAGACAGACATTATATTTAAAAATTTGTGGAAAGAGTATAAACAAGAAAACAGACACCTCACAATCCCCTTATAAAATCTTTAAAGTAATTGAGAAAGTACATATATAATAAATGCAGTAAAAGTAACTAAAAAAAATGTTTAATTTAAAAAATAGTGGTTTTCGTTTAATCGGTTTTTTTCTATTGCATGAAAAAACATCAGATCCAACATTTAATCAAAACATATGAAACAGTCTATTTCTTATTAAAATAATAGTACTCTCTCACTGTAAAAGTATTTAAATGGTTAATACTGATAAAAATATTGATTACAAAATAAAAGTTAAAATACATTTAAATATAAATAATACCTGGATGCAAAGCCAGAAATTTGAGTGGGGAAGTTGCAACATAAAAAAATCACTACAAAGTTAAAGTAAAGATTCTGTAAATTACATTTTTTTAACATTTTTAAATTGCTTGGTATTTGGTTCGAATATTTGTATACCTATAAATAACAATAAGTGGATTGTTTTCAGTTATTTAATTTTGTTTATTTGACATGACGTTGCGCTTAAACTAAATGTACCTTATAAAATAAAAACAAAAATAAACTCCCACACGAATACTATTATTGCAAAAAATTGTAAAATGTAAGGACAGCATGTAATAAGAAATTGTTAAAAATAAAAGCATGTTATTAAAATTATTGTTAGACGCAAGCTTTGTGAGCATATGCAGCGAGTAAAATAAATGCAGAAAGAGTATAAATACGTACGTTGCCTAGGTATACTTACTACTGAAAAATGAATGTAGACGATATGAAACTTCTGTATGTATTGTAAAATGTAAAATATTTAATAAGAGGCAGAATAATATATAATATATAATTAAAGGAAAAGTTAAAGAGAAAAGTTTGGTTTAAGATACGTTTACGTTGCATTATATATATATATATATATATATATATATATATTTACCGTAAGTGGCAAAAGTGTTTTAAAACTCGTTAATGAAATTTATATATATATATATATATATATATATATATATATATATATATATATATATATATATATATATATATATATATATATATATATATATATATATATATATATATATATATATATATATATATATATATATATATATATATATATGTATGGCGCATACTGTGCGGTTCTGCATGAAGTAAAAATGTGTAATGGGTCTTACTATATAGGCAACGACGTTAGGAATGCTTGTTGTAAAATTGATAACGATGTCAACCTGTTATTGCAAATGAAAAGTGATTTTAATTTGTAAGCAAAAGTATATGTATATGTATATGTATATGTATATGTATATGTATATATATATATATATATATATATTATAAATCCAAATTATAGTATGTGCATTAAAGCTTAATAAGAATATTTCCACACACAACACACCACACACACATGCAAACACGTGTTGTAAGTTTTAAAATTGTTGAAGCAAGCAAATAGCGTAAAGCAAATCATTTAACTAGACAGAAAACAAAACTACCTATAAACTATATGCATAATTATTATGTTTATTATTACTACATTAACATATAAATGTCATCTCAGAGATGTTTCAAAAGGAGCAACCAACCAACCAACCAACAAAAATGTAATAAAACTTAATGATAAAAAGAAAAATATTGAAATTCTATTCATAAAGACTGGTTGTCTTTTTTCGTATTTACTTCTAATTTATTTTAAATTTATTTTTTCTTTATATACGTTGATTTTATAAATTTAATGCGTAATTTGTTATATTGCTCAAAAATTGAACTTAAAAGTGCGCTGCTTAGGACATATTAAAATTTTGCGTAAAATCATATTCAATAGTTGGTATGACAGTTTGGACAAATTTTAAAAATATAATTAAATATAAATGTACACCCAGTTGTCCGCCGCCCTCTTCGACAGTTTGGATGATCTTTTTCATGATATCAGCATGACGGCAGGGATGCACCGATGCCATATTGGGCCCAGGCAAATGTGGATGCGATTCCATTGTAACAGTCTTTTTGGCATGATCCTGTGATACATCCTCGTACATTTGCTCTACATTAAGCGGCTTACGCTGCTCATCGTAGCCGACCACCCAAAGGCGAGGCGTTTGGTAGTATTTATCGTACGTAATATGCAGATCGTAGGTCCGAGTATGAAGTACGGAGTCGCCAATACTAGTAGTCTCGCCTGCAACAACTGCTGCTGCTGTTGCGGTGTTCCTGGATTGCGTGTCAGGGTCATGTTTACGTGTGGTTGTGGCCACAGCAGGATCGACGAGTTCTAGCATGCCGCTTTCTTCAAATGCATCCATATCAATGGCCTCATCCTCATCGTCGTCATCCTCATTTTCGTCATTGGCTGCCGCTGCCGCCACCATTTTGTCGCTTTCGGGCGAGTGCATTTCCTCCTAAATGAAACTCATAAGTCTGTGATATATCTTTTTTATTCAATGTAATCAAACCTTGCTTTCATCTAGTGTCAATTCGCAAATTTTGTCATCCAGTTGATTGGTGCCGTCATCGTTTAATTGATGTGTCTCCACCCAGCCACCATCGCCGCTCTCCTCTTCTACCAATGTCTCCTCTCCCACATACTCCATTTGTTTGCAGCGACGGTAGCACGGTACATTGCGTGTTATTAGGAATTGTTTATCTGCATTAAAATTAACTTCATTAAGTGTTAATAAGTTCACATATTTGTTTACCCTTTGGCAAGTATGGTTTTGTTTTGTTTTCATCGCCCGCCGCCCATTGCCATGTGGGACAATGGTGCACCAAGTGATCCCCAGCAGCCACAAATTCCTCTGGGGTTAAGACGCCAGTTTCGCGAAATCTGGACTCCTATACCAAAATGAATAAAGTTTTATTTAATTGCTAAGGGGTCGAGGGCTTTTCGCCACTTCGGCGACAGAGTGCCAATTTAATTAGAAAAAGTTGACGAGTAAGTCAGTATACGTTAAATTGAAAAAAAAATTTGATATAGAATTTAATTAGACAAGTATGAAGACAAATATAATGTTTTAACAAATAAAAGGTACATAACTTTGCCCCTGCCCATCATTTGTAACCAAACCAAAAATAAATACTTGCCTTTAGAACTGGCGTCAAGTATTCTGCTACATTTAGTGCTGTGCCTTTTACTGTATTAAGCACGCTTTGCATTGTTGATGACTTAAGTATTTCCTTAGTTTCAAAGAATACAATACACTTTATATATATGAATAATAGCACACCTGGTTTCACTTTCCTTTTGGTTTCTATCGTTTGAACGCTGTGCAACACTGCAAAAAACTCGCAACAGCTGATGCTAATGATGAAAAGGTCCGAAAAATAAACAATCGATTTTAATTGTGTTTTATAAGGTGTGAATAAATATCCAAAGAAATGTATTTTGACGATTGTTATCGCAGGCCCATAAGATAAATCAAATTTTGGTAATTGTTCGTTTTAGTCACCGTAGGTAAAGCGTGTCCAAATGAAGTGGGGGTGGTGTCTATTTTAATCAGTTTTTTACGAGGATTCCATTTCCGGCGGCGGAGCTTAACATTATTGCCTAGTTTCCTAAATATAAGCAAATTAAAGTTGCCGATAAATCGGTTTCAGCACGATACCACAGATCTCACCACCTCGATACCACTTGACGATGAATATTTAATAGGTATGGACTATCGTCAAAGAATTTGAGATGGGCAAATGAAATTCGTGCACTATCGATAAAAGTATTGTATATTCAATGGCGCAAATTGCTTTAATACACCCTGTATTCAAGATCATTTATATTGTAACTAGTTTTATTTTCTTAAATTTTATTTCAAATGCTAATTATATTTGTGTATATCATAGTTGTATAATTATTATTTTATATTAATGTTATTCATCAAATTTAAATTCATTTACATTAAGTTGTCGAAATATATAATAAAAAAGTAAACATATATTATTAATACATATTATTATAATATAGTAGATCTATTTAGAAATATTAAAAAGGTACGTATTCTTGTTATGAGAGCGACAAGTGTGACCATGCATCACATTTTACACTAACTCTCTATTATGGTACACAGAGGTTTTTTGTACATACATACATACATACATACATACATACATTCATACATACATACATACATACAAAACAACGAAGTGCAGTGTACATCTTTATATATATTTGTTACATATAGTGTATACGCTCCACCCCTTCCCATGCATCGCTGTAACGCATTCTTGTCGTAGGTCATTTACATACAATATGTATATGTCGTGTCATTGCTGGTAAGAATGTTAGGGCACAAACAGTGCTGTTATGTTGCTGTTGTGCTGTTTTTATATGTTGGGATTTCGCGACATACGAAATCCTAAGAAATATTTCATCATCTTTAACGTTGTTGTCTTTCATGCATTTTTGTAGTTTTGCAAGAACAGTTAGATCGCGGCGATGCCGCGACGTACGAAATACTAAGAAATATTGTTGTCTTTCATGCATTTTTGTGGTTTTGCTAGAACAGTTAGAACGCGGCGCCATAATGAAGCCGAGTGTGGTTCGGTGCGAGGTAGAAGAGAAACGGAGAGTCAGTATTAATTGGAGTAGCCTACCGTACGCACCGAAACTCACTGCGTTCAACAAAATAAATAAAAATGAAAACGTTCCTTCAATAACATATACAGTTTGTCAAGAAACACTTTACACACTGTAAAAAAATTCAATTGTTTGACTTTAAGTACAAAAATTAATACATTTTATTACAGCTAAAGAAAATGTTGTAATGCTATATTGATTAGTAATAAGTTTAAATACTATTAGTAAAAAAAAGCATACGAAAAATTTAATTCATTGCTGAGAAAAACAACAAAAACCATGTTTACACATTTTTGACACTGTCAAGAAATTCTTTACACACTTCGTTTTCTATTCCTTCTTAGTCTAGTTCTTAAAAATAACGGCGCTTTATTGCATTCTATGCTTTTCCCTTTGCTTCGTTCAGCTTCAGTTTTGCATTTTATTTAATTTGATTGTGAAATTGTGCTGAAAAGTTGCCAAATTCGTGCTTTTTAAATTTTTCGATATGCCTGGAAAGAGATTGTCCTTTGATGTCATCCAATTGATTTACTATAATCACCAATTGGGTAAATCTGTTGGAGAATTGGTTAAAATGTTTTGCGTTTCAAAGAAAACTATTTATAATGTAATCAACCGTGCAGAAAACGAAGGTAGATTCGAAGCAAAGGGAAAAGGTGGTCGCAAAAACAAGATTTCTAAGCGGGCAGACCGCCTAATCCTGCGAAGAATCAACGAAACTCCCAATGTTTCGTTGAGACATCTTGCTACAGAGCTTGAAGAACAATGTGGCATTGTTGTTTCTCACGAAACCGTACGCCAGGCCATCCTACGGCATAAGTACAGTTCAAGAGCTGCTAGAAAAAAACCGCTACTTTCAGCAGCCAACATTCAAAAGCGTTATAACTTTGCCTTGAGCAAAATTAATGAACCGCCGGAATATTGGAATAATACCATATTCTGTGACGAAAGCAAAATAATGCTATTTTATAACCATGGCCCACCCAGGGTATGGCGTAAGCCATTAACCGCCCTCCAAAAAAAAAACCTTATACCAACAATTAAATTTGGAAAACTTGCGGTCATGGTGTGGGGGTGTTTCTCTAGCCTTGGAGTCGGCGATCTTGTTTTTATAGAGGACACTATGAATGCCACTCACTATTTGCAAATTTTAAAAAACAATTTAACAGCCAGTGCGGAAAAATTTGGCTTTTATTGCAACAACAGACCTAATTTTCAGTTTTATCAAGATAATGATCCGAAGCATAAGGAGATTAACGTGAGAACCTGGCTCTTATATAACTGCGGAAAAGTGCTAGATACACCCCCACAGAGCCCTGATCTTAACCCCATTGAGAATTTGTGGGCTTATTTGAAGAAAGCGGTCGGAAAACGAAGCCCAAAAAATAAAACCAGCCTAAAAGCTATTATTTTGGAAGAGTGGAATAAAATTCCACTAAATTACCTCCAACAATTAATCAAGTCCATGCCAAAACGTCTTCAACATGTTGTGAAAGCCGAGGGAGGACATACTAAATATTAAAAATTCTTAATGTTAACGTAGTTTTTTAGTTTTAAGATTTAGACTAAATAAAATTATTTTGTGTAAAGAATTTCTTGACAGTGTCAAAAATGTGTAAACATGGTTTTTGTTGTTTTTCTCAGCAATGAATTAAATTTTTCGTATGCTTTTTTTTACTAATAGTATTTAAACTTATTACTAATCAATATAGCATTACAACATTTTCTTTAGCTGTAATAAAATGTATTAATTTTTGTACTTAAAGTCAAACAATTGAATTTTTTTACAGTGTGTAAAGTGTTTCTTGACAAACTGTACGTAGGTAAACAAAACTAATTCAACAGCTGAGAATCGAATTGGTAGATTTCAAAGTTTAGGTAAGATTGTTGCTAACGTATACCATAATATTATTTAATTTAATATGATATTCAACTTATAATTTAATCTACCAATTCGATTCTCAGCTGTTGAATTAGTTTTGTTTACCTACGTATACATATTTTATGTAAATGACCTACGACAAGAACAACTTAAAGTAAATGAATTTAAATTTGATGAATAACATTAATATAAAATAATAATTATACAACTATGATATACACAAATATAATTAGCATTTGAAATAAAATTTAAGAAAATAAAACTAGTTACAATATAAATGATCTTGAATACAGGGTGTATTAAAGCAATTTGCGCCATTGAATATACAATACTTTTATCGATAGTGCACGAATTTCATTTGCCCATCTCAAATTCTTTGACGATAGTCCATACCTATTAAATATTCATCGTCAAGTGGTATCGAGGTGGGGAGATCTGTGGTATCGTGCTGAAACCGATTTATCGGCAACTTTAATTTGCTTATATTTAGGAAACTAGGCAATAATGTTAAGCTCCGCCGCCAGAAATGGAATCCTCGTAAAAAACTGATTAAAATAGACACCACCCCCACTTCATTTGGACACGCTTTACCTACGGTGACTAAAACGAACAATTACCGTTTCCATTTAGAAAATTATTTTGTAAACGTCTCGTAGATAAGGAATATGCAAATGACTCGAGGCGTATGCTCAATCTTTGCATTTTTGCACTATCGGCTGCAAAAAGTTTTAATACTATATATCATATGGCTTGTAAAAATAAATTGAGAAAAAATTATTTTTGTAGTTTCGTTTTAGTCACGGTAGGAAAAGAGCGTCCAAAAAAAGTGGGGGTTGTGTCTATCTTACTTAGTCTTTTACGAGGATTCCATTTCCGGCGGTGAAGCCTAACATTATTGTGTAGTTTCTCAAATATAAACAAATGAAAGTTGCCGATAAGTCGGTAGCAGTATGATACCACAGGTTTTCCCGTATCGATACCACTTCACGGTGAATATTAATATAAATATTATTAGATATGGACTATCGCCAAAGACTTTGCGATGGGCAAATAAAAGTCGTGCACTATTGATGAAAGTCGTTATAAACATCGTATATTCTATGGCGCAAATTGTTACACCTTGTATTTAAATTCAATTATATTGTAACTATTTTCCTAAATTTTATTTCCAATGTTAATAATAATTGTGTAACTATATCGTCCCAGCTACCGGTGGCCTAGGAGCTGGAATGGTGCCCGCGTGTTTCTTTAGCGCGGCACGCTGACGCGGCGGTTCAGGAGGCTGAGACGGCCCAACGCTATCTTTAGCCACCTCACCAGCGAACTGATTGCGGCTCGCGGGCGTTTGGGTGGGCCTGACTAAGTTATTGATGGCCTTCATCATCTCCTGGAACCCCAATCAGATTTCTTCTCTAAACGCATGCGCTATATCGGCTTCGGTCGACTGTCGACAGGTCTCGTGGGCTTGGAAGAGGGCAACGTTTATGGCGGACATATCCGATATATCCGATTTTATCGCGTTTCGAGGCTCTGAAGGGACGTTTCTATCCTTCGGCGGGGAGTTGAACTCCATAACTGCCGGGTTTAACTCGCGTGGCAGCGATGCCAATGGCCTCACTGGCGTCCTCGCCAAGTTTATGCCCCTCACTGCTTGTGCACCTTCTTTTTCCCACGAGTCTTCTCGCGGCGCTGTTTGTACCCGAGCGCAGCGCATATTAATGGTCGGCGTCGGCCCCAAATTTTTATACCCTGAACCCATTGAAAATGGGTAAAAAAGGGTATAATGGTTTTGTGCAAATGTATGTAACAGGCAGAAGGAAGCATCTCCGACCCCATAAAGTATATATATTCTTGATCAGCATCACTAGCCGAGTCGATTTAGCCATGTCCGTCTGTCTGTCTGTCTGTTTGTCTGTATGAACGCGTCGATTTCAGAGACTACAAAAGCTAGAAAGCTGATCTTGGTCTCATTCGGTTCGTATATACCATACGCAGATCAAGTTTATTTCAAAACATCGATAACTCCTTCCGTTTTCTTATTATCGATATTTATCGCTTTTTTGACTCGGTTTTTTAAGCATAACTCCCAAACTATAAAAGCTAGAGCCACCAAATATGTTCGCGTATAACATACGAAGAATTTAAGCCCTTCAGGTTTTGGATACCTCCCCCAATCGCCACCAATATCGAAACAACCATAAACAAAGTAAATCAAATACTACACACGTGCAAATTGGTTTGTAGATACATTTCGAGGATCTGAATAAGTCCTGAAAATTTCATAACGATCGTACATTTAGTTTACGAGCAAATCAAGAATCTATTTTCAGTAGTGGGAGCAAAGCGCAGCTGCATACAACTGTTTCTGGGAAAGTTTGGAAGCGAATGCTAATTTTCACAGATTTTTTTAGCCTTCTTGAGCTTGTATATTTGAATTAAAAAGTAAATATGCAATGGTAATAATTTAAAATAAAACATTTGTTGTGTTCAGGATTTAATGACGTTGGTGTACTAAAAATAACAAGTCGGGGCCGCCCGACTAGGAGATACCCTGAACCCTGCAATCTGTCTTCATAAGCATTTTAACCCGTTTGCATTCATACATACATACACAAATTCACACAGGCACACACACACAAATGCACGCCGCACGCATTTTACTCGGTTGCTGCGCGTGCCCCACTATAGAAACGAATCTTTATTTTCTGCTAAACTAGATTAATGTCATTTTGAAACTTTCAGGATTTATAAGCAGCATTGAAATACAGGTACAAACCAAATTTCAGGTCAGTAGTATTTGATTTGCGTATTTTGTAGTATTTGATTTTTTTAGTTTTGTCGATACTGGGGGCGATTGGGGGAGGTATCCAAAATCCAGAGGTATTAAAATCTGAGTCTAGTCAAAACGCACATAACGCACTAAACTTGTCGCCTCTGCCTCTTTTAGTTACCGAGATATTGTAAAAAAAATCGATATTATTCTTATCGATATTAATGAAACGGAGCAATTTATCGAAAAAAATGATAAACTTGTTCGGCGTATGATATATACGAACCGAATGAGACCAAGATCAGCTTTCTAGCTTTTGTAGTTTCCGAGATAGCTAAGTTCATACAGACGGACAGACAGACGGACAAGACAGACGGACAGACTTATGAATAAGAAAAAAATTAAAGAATTCAACATTGCTCTACCATCACTGTATTCGAACCCGGGCCTCCACGTTATGCGGCACAACTCTTACCAACTGGACCACGATCTTACTATGTTGTGTTAAAATTGAACTTAACCGTTGCAAAAAAAATTCATAGAAAAACGCAAGACAAAATTTGCATTTGCATATGTATGCGTGCACATGGACACAGAAGTTGCCAAGCAGCTGCGCTTTGCCCCCACTACTGAAAATAGATTCTTGATTTGCTCGTAAACTAAATGTACGATCGTTATGAAATATTCAGGACTTATTCAGATCCTCGAAATGTATGTACAAACCAATTTGCACGTGTGTAGTATTTGATTTGCTTTGTTTTTATGGTTTTCGATATTGGGGGCGATTTGGGGGAGGTATCCAAAATCTGAAATATTTAAATTCTACGTATGTGTTACGCGAACATAAAAAAATAAATTTGGTGGCTCTAGCTTTTATAGTTTGGGAGTTATGCTTAAAAACCCGAGTCAAAAAAGCGATAAATATCGATAATAAGAAAACGGAAGGAATTATCGATGTTTTGAAATAAACTTGATCTGCGTATGGTATATACGAACCGAATGAGACCAAGATCAGCTTTCTGGCTTTTGTAGTCTCTGAAATCGACGCGTTCATACAGACAGATGGACAGACAGACGGACATGGCTAAATCGACTCGGCTAGTGATGGTGATTAAGAATATATATACTTTATGGGGTCAGAGATGCTTCCTTCTGCCTGTTACATACATTTGCACAAAATCATTATACCCTTTTTACCCATTTTCAATGGGTTCAGGAAATAAAAATAGATTACTTTCCAGGGCTTACAAATTACCTTATTTGTCGTTACCGAAAATTAATGCGTCATTTCCCCAATCCGTACGAAACATAATTAGGCACACTTGCTCGTACACTGCAGCTTTACTCTGACATGTACAATGAGAGCATGTGAATCATCCTGAAATTGGCTATGAATGCTAATCAAAAATATACATCGTACATAACACTACAGAACATTTTTTAACTATTTGTCGTCTTTGGTTGATTCAGGTAATTCTCCGCCAGCTCCAGCTAACACAGCAAAATAAATAAAATGGTATTAATATAAGTTATAAATGAATGTAATATATTTATTGTAACTCATGCACTTAGTAATATGCTATGCGCGTTTTGACCACAACCACAAAACATTGTCCCATAACTTCTTGCCACACTTGTTAGGCAAAAGAATAACGAATCGCTGTGACGCCGCTAGCTAAAAAGATACACTTTCAAATTTGAAACTAAAAAAAAGCATCCAAAGGCGAAAAACTAATCATATCATATCAAATTAAGTAGTATTATAGCTACGATCTTAACTAAACTTTAACATTATAACAAAAAGTCTTAATAATATAAATTTACTTGTTTATTATATATTTAAACAACTTAATGTAAAGATATATTTCGCGATTAAGATTAATCTATCATAATAATCATAAAAAACTATTTAATACACAATTATTATTAACATTAATTAACATTGGAAATAAAATTTAGGAAAAAAGTTACAATAATTAATTTTAAATACAGGGTTTAACAAATTGCGCCATAGAATATACGATGTTTAAAATGACTTTCATCAATAGTGCACGACTTTTATTTGCCCATCGCGAAGTCTTTGGCGATAGTCCATATCTATTAACTATTTTAATAATATTCATCGTGAAGTGGTATCGATACGGGAAAACCTGTGGTATCATGCTGCCACCTTTAATTTGCTTATATTTAGGAAACTACAGAAATATGTTAGGCTTCGCCCCTGGAAATGGAATCCTCGTAAAAGACTAAGTAGGATGGAGACAACCTTAATCTAGTAATTTTTGTAAGGAGTTAATATTTTTTATATTACTGCACCAAGGCGCAAATTTTTTAAATTTGGAAATACCAATGGTAAAACAAGAATTTCTGTTCACTTTAAAGTATTATCGATAGTCTGCAATTTTTTAACATCACTTTCGAATATTTACTCATTTGGTACTGATGGACAACATTTATTTTTCAATTATTTTATTTTGAAGGCAATATTTCATATATATATATATATATATCCTATCCTATATATCCTTCCTTTTGTAAAAGTCGGTTAAATTCCACATTTTTGTCTACGTGAACTAAAGCAATTTATTTTTAGACCTAGGTAACAACAGTTACTCGACCATCTCTGCTCCATATGTGACATGTGGATCACATGTAAATAAAAATGGAATCGAAATTTGTGTTGCCGTCGCCAAATTTCAACAAAAATATTAAGGATACCAGCAAGGCGAATCTGCATTATTTGACACCATGTGGCATGACGCTGCTGCCACGCAGCAAACAGCCGCCACCCATGTACGGTGCACGTGGGAGTACTGTGCCCGGAAGGTATATCATCTCGGATCAGCAAAAGGTAAACAAAATATTAAACATGGTAATACATGGCATAAGTACCGCTTTGATCACAGGATAGCAACAAACTAATAACTATGGAAGGCACACCAACTCAAAGTACCGAATACTGTGTAAGCTGTAGCATGGAATTGGCCACTGTGCAAGACATGCGACGGCATATGGATCAGCACGAGCCGTGTCCTGCTGAAAATTGTAATTTCGAAGCCATGGCCAGCATTGTGGAGCAACATATGGAGGCGAATCACATAACGGGCTTGTACAAAACCGTAAGAAAAGCGTGGACGCCAGAGGACATTGCTGCTTGGCGTGCAGAAAGATGCAAGAGGTTTATTGCGAAATTGAGATCAAGTGAATAAATAATTTGTCACACCTAATTGTTCTTCAGATTTCCAACAGCGGCTAACGTAGAGGTAGCTAGGCAGGCCAAGGAACAGCGCCTAAAACGCGGCGAACGTTTAGAGGCATCCAACGCGCGTTTTGGTAAGCGGGAGGATCGCCGTCGCACACGACCACAAACCAATCGTCGCGAGTGTCCTAAGCAAACTAAAAGTCTGGGGCATCGAGGTAAAACATCGCTGAAAACACCTCGGGAGTTGTGGACAAAACCGGAGGCATCAAAAGATACCGATGTCGAATTCAGCTGGGCGTTTCGTGGTACAAGTAGAATGACGGATTACAAGCATATCAAAGAAAAAACCGCAACTGAGGTGCACGCATTGAGCAGTATGTTAGGAATGTATGGAACGGATAGTGAGGATGAGGATCAGGATGAAGCGATGGCGAACAATTTTCACGAAGTGGTAGATTTGCCACCTGTAAAATTAGTAGCATCTAAGAAAATCGTGGACACAGTAGATAAGCCAGAAAACGGTGTGCAGGATGTTGCTGAGCCTCCACTAATAAGCGCCGTAACGCAGTTGGAGGATATCAAAACAAATGGGTCTGGTTCTTCTGATGAGGGACCTAATGAATTACCTATTGAACGAATAACAGAAACAGCTTCAGTATCAGTTGTGTCGCAAGAATGCAAATCTTTGCCGGTAACTGTTAAGTCCCAAGCGAATATTGATTCGGCTGCTAGGCGTCATTCATTCAAGAAACGGGCTTCCGGTTTAAATTACAAGCGAGCACGTTTCATAAGAGATCAGAACACGATGCTTTTTAAATTATTGGCTCCTGATATACGTCACGAGCGAAATGTGCTGTTGCAATGTGTGCGCTTTGTATGCGGCCAGAACTTCTTTGACGATTGTAGCACAGTTTAATTTTCGACTTATGAATTTAATTTAAAAAATTTTAAAATTGTAACTTAAGTTTAATGCACAAATAAAAAACATTATAAGGGTAATTAGAATGTTGTTATTAGTTCGGTTGAATTCCTCCACTAGAATCAGCAGCTATGTTGCTACTACCACTTGCAGCATTACCGCTACTTGATCCACCGCCATCCGTAGCTCCTACAGCAGTGCCAGCCGCCTGTTGCTGGGCTGCAGCTGCAGCTGCCTGTTGTTGTTGTTGTTGCTGTTGTTGTGCGGCTGCATGTTCTTGTTGGCGCTTCTGCTGCTGGCGGGCTGCGTGGGAGTGTTTGGCCTTGGTCTCCTCAAGCTCTCGTACCCTCGAGCGTGCATGTTGTATTCGATGCCAGGCCATCTGCAGTACCTTAGCGGATGCATAGCCGGAACCCTCGTGCGGCTGCCCGGTGGATACTTGCGTGAGGTAGTTGATTTGTTCAGAGAGTTTGGACTCCACACTGGACAAACTCTTCAGGAATTGCTGTGACTGAGTCTCGGCGCTTTTTTGCGATGACTTTTCCTTGCCGAGCTCCTGCAGTGCTTGACCTTTGTAGTAATTGAGTCAGCTAACTATATGTGCACATAAATATGCCTCTTACCAGCACTCTGCATGCAAAGTATTATATCTTTTTCAATCTCATCTAGTGCATGTATTTTATCTAAGGGATTCATTTTGTATTTAAAATAACCTATATTGTTGTAAACTTCCTCCAAGTGGTCCTTAGTTTCTACCTTTGTTTGTTTGGGTTATGACCATTCACACAAAACGTAATCTATATGTTGCCTTGTCAGGGTTGGTTATTAGTGTTTGCCATTTTTTATATTATCGACATATCGATATTTTGGCGCTTCTTTAAATATTTAAATTAAGCTATAATATTTTAGGTGTTATTTTAATGGACAGATTTTCAATTTCCAATGCCAAACCACGCAAATTTAAAAACCTGTTTGGGCAACAATAAACAATTCTCATATCGCTCAGTTGACTCCTGGTCTATATGCCACACCATAAAGCCATTCCCACAATCGAGTTGCTTGTGCAATGCAAATTGTAAACGATCACTAAAATGCGACTTGCACTGTCGACACTCAAATAAATGGTCATCAGAATCTGCACTGAGAAATCGCCGGATATTTCGTATTTTATGCATACCGCGAAATATCCCAGTTACGTCTGTTAATATTAGAAATGTGGGTGTGTTATCCACATCTTTGCTGCTGATCAGATATGGCACTGCATAAAGCTCCTTGGTACTAGAGCACACACGCAAGCAGTACAAATTTACATTCAGGGAGCTGGGAAATTGGCCGAAGCGTTGGCCATGATAACTCATGAAGCTCTTTGTGAGCAACGCAAGGTCAACCTGTACTGCGTTGTTGGTGCGCAAGTTAAAACTATCGTTTTTAACACGGTATTGCAATGGAAGATTGAGTTGTCCCATCCATTGACGCTTTACAATCAGTTTTAAGCGCTTTATTGTACATGCTTCCAGTGGAACACGTTGGTTCGACAGCACAAAGCTGCCAATTTTCTCCAGCAATAGCGAGAATACCATGTCCACTGTCTCCTTTATATCCAAATGATGGTGTATTATTACATTAGTGATCTCGTAGTACATGTGCTGCTTGGTGACATTCACGTAGAACCCAATGGACAACTCAAGTCGGTTTGCTTCATAGCTCAGGAAGCGCAATAGCTGGGGCACTGCCTCCATGCCTGCTTCCAGCAGAAACTCATTGGTACGGCTTACAGCGCTTTCATCGCACAGTATGAACGTTTCAATGTGCTCCCGTTCGATACGCTTTAGCAATAGCTTTTCGTCCAAGCCCAATTTGATGTGCTGATCATCTTGACCATCTAACCAGTGATGACTATATGGCTCATTTGCCCCGACGAGACTGTAACACGTTTGGCAGTCCACAGTTTGGTTGTTGTTGAAAATTTGATGACGAAAGGTCCTTTTGTTTTCCGCTGTCTCAAAGATGTAACGAGAATGGCTGCGACCTGACATTGTAAAAGTATAGCACTGACTAAAATGGCTTTGTTATATGGAATCCACTTATATAGAAATATAACGGGAAATTTAGAAAAAAGTTGTACCTGCCAATACTCGAGGCAACCATTTGTCCTCTCAATAGCCGCGACAGCTGCGTTCCGACTACCTGTAAAAAACATTTATTGCTACCACCCCAAAAACGTAATTATTTTTAAATGTACCAATATCAATTTCCCGATTTAACTAGTCTAGGTATAACAAGTCAGATTGCTCGTCATAACCTTTTGACGTTTGGCACTTAATGAGTATTGGGGTGGTCAAAATTAAGAAAAAAATTGTTAGTAACTCCCTCATGATAAAGCATATGGCTAAGTAACCATGTTTTAGTAACCACCGGAAAAAATTGAAGCTGAAGATTCGAAGGTGTTTTTACGTTCGAATCTTCAGATTCAGCTGAACAACTCTTACCCACGGCACCACACTACCATTTAAGTTTGTTTATTGTGATTAAACTAAGCGTAACCATTGCAAAAAACAAGAATCTAAGAAAATAATATAATGGTTTTGTCAAAACAGGCAGAAGGTGGCATCTCCGACCCCATAAAGTATATATATTCTTTATCGAGTTGAGCCGAGTTGATTTAGCTATGTCCGTCTGTCTGTCTATCCGTCTGTACGAACGCAGCGATCTCGCAAACTACAAAAGCTAGACATCTGGTCTCATTCAGTTCGTACATATCAATAAATCCTGAAAGTTTCATAACGATCATACATCTAGTTTAGCAGAAAATAAAGATGTCGGGGCACGCGCAGCAACCAGCGTGCATCTGTGTGCGTGTGTGAGTTTGTGTATGTATGTATGAACGCAAACGGGTTAAAATGCTTATAAAGACAGATTGCGGGGTTCAGGGTATCTCCTAGTCGGGCGGCCCCGACTAGAGCCCTCTCACTTGTTTATTATTTTAAGAGCTACAACACCAGTATGCACATGTATACCATAGAACTCAAAAATTCGTTTTGTTCGTTTTTTGAATCCAATTTGGGTGCAATATGTTGTGTACAATTTACGAAGATCATGAATATTAAAGTTTTCCCCCACTCGCCGCAAATATGAAAAAATTCGGCAGCTCTCGACTAGAGTACGCTTACTTGTTAAGTTCTGAAAATTTCATAACGACTTCTTTAAGTTTAAAAGTAAATCAAGAATTAAGTAACATGTATCTGGGTTTATGTGAGAATTGTGTATGTTGAACCAGGTTATAACCGAATGAAATGAAATGTTTGTAACATTTGATCGCCTGGCTTAGAGCGTTCGTCGCCGAAATTTTATACCACTCTTTAAAGGAGGTGACCAGTCATCTACCCACCAAATGTGTTAATTCAACTGTGCAATTTTTGGGGGAGGAGCTGCTATCTACATATAAAATTTAGTGCCTCTGGCTTTAAAACTGTATGAAATAAAGTTTTTCGCGGTTTGCGGGGGCGGGAAGAGACGTGGCTGGGAATTTCTTTTACCGATCTTCAAAGGAGGTAACCAGTTGTAGTGGCCGCTAATATTTTTCTGTGACTTCTAGGGGAGCTTCCCAGTAATATATATCCGAAATATAGTGACTGTAGTTTAAAAACTGTTGGATATATAGGCATTTCCGATTTTTTAGGGAGGGGCGCTGGGGGCGTTCTAGTAGGCGTGGCCGAGATATCAATCTGTGGGGAAGGACACTAGCTATCTACATACCAAATTTGGTGACTCTAGTTTTCAAATTGTGCATATATGCAACACTTATCGATTTGACATTTCAGGCTTATCGGTTTTCGCGATTATGGTGGCGGGAGAGGGTGTGGCCAAAAAACTTTTCTTTTGATATTTGGGAGAGCATTTCTGCAATATATATGCAAAATTTGGAGACTCTAGATCACAAAACTGTAGGAGATATATGCATATCCGATTTTTGAGAGCGGGGGCGCTGGGGGGCGTTATAGTGGGCGTGGCCGGGATATCAAGGTAATCTTTTTGGGAGATTACCAGCTATATACATACCTAGTTTGATGACTCTAGCTTTAAAATTGTGGACTTTAGCGACATGGGATTTTAGGTGTTATCGGTTTGCCACGCCCCCAGTGGGCGCAGCCCAAAATCCTTAACACTTTATCTGACGCGGGTACACACTAGTATATATCCAAAATTTCAAGTCTCTAGCTTTAATAGCGGCGAAAATAATTGCGTTCCTACGGACAGACGGACGGACGGACAAACGGACAGACGGACGGACGGACATTGCACAAAACCAATATACTCTTTTCACTTCGTGAACGAGTATAAAAACTGTGTGACAGCAGCAGGGGAATCCATTAGAATAAGCATAACTAGAAAAAAATGTTGTAAGTAATTTGTTTCGTGAGAACATTGAGTGACAACATTTTTATATAAACGTAACATCGAATGACTATTTTTCGTAAAAAAAAATTTTTTTACGAAAATTATAAAACAAAAGAAAAAGGAATAGTAATTAAAAGTATAAAAATAATATATAATTAAGAAATCCTTTTAAACTTTTACTGTTTTAACTGTTTACGCGTGTTCGGTTTCATATAGAGGTGTAAATTCGAATAAGCGACTGTGACCCTGTTTCAGACGTGCACGAACACTACGATAGCGACGACAGTATTCTAGCGTGGGGAGTTCGGTACATTTCATTACATTACAGCTCGCGAAAAGCTTTGCTAGGGGGCAAGAAGAACGTGCTCGCCCAGAGCAGCGACCACAAGGGCGCCAGCAGCAACAGCAGTATGAAACAAGTGAGATTGCTCTAGTCGGGACCGCCCGACTAGTAGATACCCTGAACACAGAAATGAACACAAACACACAAACTCTCGGCAGTTGATGAATATTGAGCCTTTTAAAAATTAAAAAAAAACAATTACCAACGGAAAAACAAATGTTCCACAACCGGGGCTCGAACTCGCTCTCTCCGTCTTAAGATGCACGACTCTTACCAACTGTACCACGCTACCACATTTTTCGCGAATGATATAACATTACTTAACCATCGCAAAAAGTCAAGGAGAACGAAAATTTTGCAGTTGTCATTAAAACGATACAAATTAATAAAAATAATAATTATAAATAAATAAAAAATAAAACAATTCAACATTTACTACCATACCAACGCTGAATTCGAACACGGACCTCCATGTTGCGCGTCACAACTCTTACCCACTCTCCACGCTCTTTCTTCTCCTCGTAGTGTTAAAATTCACTTTAACCATTGCAAACAAAATTCCTAAAAGAACGCAAGACAAATTTTGCATATGCATATGTATGCGTGCACATGTACACAGAAATTACCAAGCAGCTGCGCTTTGCCCCCACTACTGAAAATAGATTCTTGATTTGCTCGTAAACTAAATGTACGATCGTTATGAAATTTTCAGGACTTATTCAGATCATCGAAATGTATCTACAAACCAATTTGCACGTGTGTTGTATTTGATTTACTTTGTTTTTTGGTTTTATCAATATTGTGGGCGATTGGGGGGAGGTATCCAAAACCTGAAGGGCTTAAATTCTTCGTATATTTTACGCGAACATAAAAAAATAAATAAAATTGGTGGCTCTAGCTCCTATAGTTTGGGAGTTATGCTTAAAAAACCGAGTCAAAAATCGATAAATATCGATAATACGAAAACGGAAGGAGTTATCGATGTTTTGAAATAAACTTGATCTGCGTATGGAATATACGAACCGAATGAGACCAAGATCAGCTTTCTAGCTTTTGTAGTCTCTGAAATCGACGCGTTCATACAGACAGACGGACAGACAGACGGACATGGCTAAATTGACTCGGCTAGTGATGCTGATCAAGAAAATATATACTTTATGGGGTCGGAGATGCTTCCTTCTGCCTGTTACATACATTTGCACAAAACCATTATACCCTTTTTTACCCATTTTCAATGTGTTCAGGGTATAATAAAGCGCTGAAAATCGCGCATTGATGAAACAGTGGCCACGCTTTTCTAGAAGCCATGTAGCTGACGCGTTGTCGCGTCACAACGTGAACGTAGGGCAACCGCGATGAGCCAGAATATAACGCGGTTACGATCTCCAATTGTCCCTATCTTACACAATCGATTCGACGGAGATGACTGTAAACTGCTTTCGGAACCAGATTGTATTGGTGGAATTCCACTTTCTTCTAAAAAAACTTCATTCTTATCGGCGAGAAAACTCGCCATTTGATAACCTTTACCGATGGAGTCGACCTCAATCTACAGGCCACTATTGAGTATAACAAATCCATTCGCTCGGTGGTCGTAAAAAAGCCTATGGACATACTCTCGCGGGAAACTATTCGCGAGGTTAGCAATAAGATAAAATGGGCCCAAATTCAGCAGAACGCTAGAGTTAACAAAATGCGTTAGGACAGAGACTTCGAATTAGGGAAAAAGGTCTTGGTAAAATCGAACCTTAGACTAGGCAACAAGTTATCGCCTTTGTGCATCGATAAAAGATTGAAGCGGACTTGGGGACATCGGTCCTTATTGAGGAGAGGGTGGTCCACAAGGACAACCTTCGTTGAATTTAAACCTTATTTATTGATTACCAATTTCATTACAGTAGCTTTAAGACGGATAACTTGCACGCAGACTACATATGAATTATGGACGGGATCATTATACTTTGGGACAGTTACGGATACTTACGTCACACTACCAATCTCACTCTATAAGACGATGACTAAGGAGACCACGAAACTGACGGGTATGTTTCCACAATCCCATATGAGGAAATTGCTGGAAATTGACACCGGACATGTACACGACATGTTGTCTGCACTTGATGTGCCCCATTGCAGGGTAAGAAGGCTTGACTTCTTGGGAACAGCCCTTAAGGCTGTAACGGGCGCTCCGGAAGCAGACGATTTCAGGAAAATAGAGCTGACTTAGATGCAGCTGGTCATTGCAACCAATAGACAAAGATCTATAAACTTTAGGATGCAAGAACATATAAATCAGCTGACTGGCACTGTTAACAGAATCGTCCTCAAAAGGTAAGCAGGACTCTAGATCACAAAACTGTAGGAGATATATGAATATCCGATTTTTGAGAGCGGGGGCGCTGGGAGGCGTTATAGTGGGCGTGGCCGGGATATCAAGGTAATCTTTTTGGGAGATTACCAGCTATATACATACCTAGTTTGGTGGCTCTAGCTTTTAAATTGTGGACTTTAGCGATATGGGATTTTAGGTGTTATCGGTTTGCCACGCCACCAGTGGGCGCAGCCCAAAATCCTTAACACTTTATCTGACGCGGGTACACACTAGTATATATCCAAAATTTCAAGTCTCTAGCTTCAATAGCGGCGAAAATAATTGCGTTCATGCGGACAGACGGACGAACGGACAAACGGACAGACGGACGGACGGACATTGCACAAAACCAATATACTCTTTTCACTTCGTGAACGAGTATAAAAACTGTGTGAAAAGCAGCGGGGGAATCCATTAGAATAAGCATAACAAGAAAAAAATGTTGTAAGTAATTTGTTTCGTGAGAACATTGAGTGACAACATTTTTATATAAACGTAACATCGAATGACTATTTTTCGTAAAAAAAAATTTTTTACGAAAATTATAAAACAAAAGAAAAAGGAATAGTAATTAAAAGTATAAAAATAATATATAATTAAGAAATCCTTTTAAACTTTTACTGTTTTAACTGTTTACGCGTGTTCGGTTTCATATAGAGGTGTAAATTCGAATAAGCGACTGTGACCCTGTTTCAGACGTGCACGAACACTACGATAGCGACGACAGTATTCTAGCGTGGGGAGTTCGGTACATTTCATTACATTACAGCTCGCGAAAAGCTTTGCTAGGGGGCAAGAAGAACGTGCTCGCCCAGAGCAGCGACCACAAGGGCGCCAGCAGCAACAGCAGTATGAAACAAGTGAGATTGCTCTAGTCGGGACCGCCCGACTAGTAGATACCCTGAACACAGAAATGAACACAAACACACAAACTCTCGGCAGTTGATGAATATTGAGCCTTTTAAAAATTAAAAAAAAACAATTACCAACGGAAAAACAAATGTTCCACAACCGGGGCTCGAACTCGCTCTCTCCGTCTTAAGATGCACGACTCTTACCAACTGTACCACGCTACCACATTTTTCGCGAATGATATAACATTACTTAACCATCGCAAAAAGTCAAGGAGAACGAAAATTTTGCAGTTGTCATTAAAACGATACAAATTAATAAAAATAATAATTATAAATAAATAAAAAATAAAACAATTCAACATTTACTACCATACCAACGCTGAATTCGAACACGGACCTCCATGTTGCGCGTCACAACTCTTACCCACTCTCCACGCTCTTTCTTCTCCTCGTAGTGTTAAAATTCACTTTAACCATTGCAAACAAAATTCCTAAAAGAACGCAAGACAAATTTTGCATATGCATATGTATGCGTGCACATGTACACAGAAATTACCAAGCAGCTGCGCTTTGCCCCCACTACTGAAAATAGATTCTTGATTTGCTCGTAAACTAAATGTACGATCGTTATGAAATTTTCAGGACTTATTCAGATCATCGAAATGTATCTACAAACCAATTTGCACGTGTGTTGTATTTGATTTACTTTGTTTTTTGGTTTTATCAATATTGTGGGCGATTGGGGGAGGTATCCAAAACCTGAAGGGCTTAAATTCTTCGTATATTTTACGCGAACATAAAAAAATAAATAAAATTGGTGGCTCTAGCTCCTATAGTTTGGGAGTTATGCTTAAAAAACCGAGTCAAAAATCGATAAATATCGATAATACGAAAACGGAAGGAGTTATCGATGTTTTGAAATAAACTTGATCTGCGTATGGAATATACGAACCGAATGAGACCAAGATCAGCTTTCTAGCTTTTGTAGTCTCTGAAATCGACGCGTTCATACAGACAGACGGACAGACAGACGGACATGGCTAAATTGACTCGGCTAGTGATGCTGATCAAGAAAATATATACTTTATGGGGTCGGAGATGCTTCCTTCTGCCTGTTACATACATTTGCACAAAACCATTATACCCTTTTTTACCCATTTTCAATGTGTTCAGGGTATAATAAAGCGCTGAAAATCGCGCATTGATGAAACAGTGGCCACGCTTTTCTAGAAGCCATGTAGCTGACGCGTTGTCGCGTCACAACGTGAACGTAGGGCAACCGCGATGAGCCAGAATATAACGCGGTTACGATCTCCAATTGTCCCTATCTTACACAATCGATTCGACGGAGATGACTGTAAACTGCTTTCGGAACCAGATTGTATTGGTGGAATTCCACTTTCTTCTAAAAAAACTTCATTCTTATCGGCGAGAAAACTCGCCATTTGATAACCTTTACCGATGGAGTCGACCTCAATCTACAGGCCACTATTGAGTATAACAAATCCATTCGCTCGGTGGTCGTAAAAAAGCCTATGGACATACTCTCGCGGGAAACTATTCGCGAGGTTAGCAATAAGATAAAATGGGCCCAAATTCAGCAGAACGCTAGAGTTAACAAAATGCGTTAGGACAGAGACTTCGAATTAGGGAAAAAGGTCTTGGTAAAATCGAACCTTAGACTAGGCAACAAGTTATCGCCTTTGTGCATCGATAAAAGATTGAAGCGGACTTGGGGACATCGGTCCTTATTGAGGAGAGGGTGGTCCACAAGGACAACCTTCGTTGAATTTAAACCTTATTTATTGATTACCAATTTCATTACAGTAGCTTTAAGACGGATAACTTGCACGCAGACTACATATGAATTATGGACGGGATCATTATACTTTGGGACAGTTACGGATACTTACGTCACACTACCAATCTCACTCTATAAGACGATGACTAAGGAGACCACGAAACTGACGGGTATGTTTCCACAATCCCATATGAGGAAATTGCTGGAAATTGACACCGGACATGTACACGACATGTTGTCTGCACTTGATGTGCCCCATTGCAGGGTAAGAAGGCTTGACTTCTTGGGAACAGCCCTTAAGGCTGTAACGGGCGCTCCGGAAGCAGACGATTTCAGGAAAATAGAGCTGACTTAGATGCAGCTGGTCATTGCAACCAATAGACAAAGATCTATAAACTTTAGGATGCAAGAACATATAAATCAGCTGACTGGCACTGTTAACAGAATCGTCCTCAAAAGGTAAGCAGGACTCTAGATCACAAAACTGTAGGAGATATATGAATATCCGATTTTTGAGAGCGGGGGCGCTGGGAGGCGTTATAGTGGGCGTGGCCGGGATATCAAGGTAATCTTTTTGGGAGATTACCAGCTATATACATACCTAGTTTGGTGGCTCTAGCTTTTAAATTGTGGACTTTAGCGATATGGGATTTTAGGTGTTATCGGTTTGCCACGCCACCAGTGGGCGCAGCCCAAAATCCTTAACACTTTATCTGACGCGGGTACACACTAGTATATATCAAAAATTTCAAGTCTCTAGCTTCAATAGCGGCGAAAATAATTGCGTTCATGCGGACAGACGGACGAACGGACAAACGGACAGACGGACGGACGGACATTGCACAAAACCAATATACTCTTTTCACTTCGTGAACGAGTATAAAAACTGTGTTAAAACCAGCGGGGGAATCCATTAGAATAAGCATAACAAGAAAAAAATGTTGTAAGTAATTTGTTTCGTGAGAACATTGAGTGACAACATTTTTATATAAACGTAACATCGAATGACTATTTTTCGTAAAAAAAAATTTTTTACGAAAATTATAAAACAAAAGAAAAAGGAATAGTAATTAAAAGTATAAAAATAATATATAATTAAGAAATCCTTTTAAACTTTTACTGTTTTAACTGTTTACGCGTGTTCGGTTTCATATAGAGGTGTAAATTCGAATAAGCGACTGTGACCCTGTTTCAGACGTGCACGAACACTACGATAGCGACGACAGTATTCTAGCGTGGGGAGTTCGGTACATTTCATTACATTACAGCTCGCGAAAAGCTTTGCTAGGGGGCAAGAAGAACGTGCTCGCCCAGAGCAGCGACCACAAGGGCGCCAGCAGCAACAGCAGTATGAAACAAGTGAGATTGCTCTAGTCGGGACCGCCCGACTAGTAGATACCCTGAACACAGAAATGAACACAAACACACAAACTCTCGGCAGTTGATGAATATTGAGCCTTTTAAAAATTAAAAAAAAACAATTACCAACGGAAAAACAAATGTTCCACAACCGGGGCTCGAACTCGCTCTCTCCGTCTTAAGATGCACGACTCTTACCAACTGTACCACGCTACCACATTTTTCGCGAATGATATAACATTACTTAACCATCGCAAAAAGTCAAGGAGAACGAAAATTTTGCAGTTGTCATTAAAACGATACAAATTAATAAAAATAATAATTATAAATAAATATCGGTTTGCCACGCCACCAGTGGGCGCAGCCCAAAATCCTTAACACTTTATCTGACGCGGGTACACACTAGTATATATCCAAAATTTCAAGTCTCTAGCTTCAATAGCGGCGAAAATAATTGCGTTCATGCGGACAGACGGACGGACGGACAAACGGACAGACGGACGGACGGACATTGCACAAAACCAATATACTCTTTTCACTTCGTGAACGAGTATAAAAACTGTGTGAAAGCAGCGGGGAAATCCATTAGAATAAGCATAACAAGAAAAAAATGTTGTAAGTAATTTGTTTCGTGAGAACATTGAGTGACAACATTTTTATATAAACGTAACATCGAATGACTATTTTTCGTAAAAAAAAATTTTTTTACGAAAATTATAAAACAAAAGAAAAAGGAATAGTAATTAAAAGTATAAAAATAATATATAATTAAGAAATCCTTTTAAACTTTTACTGTTTTAACTGTTTACGCGTGTTCGGTTTCATATAGAGGTGTAAATTCGAATAAGCGACTGTGACCCTGTTTCAGACGTGCACGAACACTACGATAGCGACGATAGTATTCTAGCGTGGGGAGTTCGGTACATTTACATTACAGCTCGCGAAAAGCTTTGCTAGGGGGCAAGAAGAACGTGCTCGCCCAGAGCAGCGACTACAAGGGCGCCAGCAGCAACAGCAGTATGAAACAAGTGAGATTGCTCTAGTCGGGACCGCCCGACTAGTAGATACCCTGAACACAGAAATGAACACAAACACACAAACTCTCGGCAGTTGATGAATATTGAGCCTTTTAAAAATTAAAAAAAAACAATTACCAACGGAAAAACAAATGTTCCACAACCGGGGCTCGAACTCGCTCTCTCCGTCTTAAGATGCACGACTCTTACCAACTGTACCACGCTACCACATTTTTCGCGAATGATATAACATTACTTAACCATCGCAAAAAGTCAAGGAGAACGAAAATTTTGCAGTTGTCATTAAAACGATACAAATTAATAAAAATAATAATTATAAATAAATAAAAAACAAAACAATTCAACATTTACTACCATACCAACGCTGAATTCGAACACGGACCTCCATGTTGCGCGTCACAACTCTTACCCACTCTCCACGCTCTTTCTTCTCCTCGTAGTGTTAAAATTCAATTTAACCATTGCAAACAAAATTCCTAGAAGAACGCAAGACAAATTTTGCATATGCATATGTATGCGTGCACATGAACACAGAAATTGCCAAGCAGCTGCGCTTTGCCCCCACTACTGAAAATAAATTCTTGATTTGCTCGTAAAATAAATGTACGATCGTTATGAAATTTTCAGGACTTATTCAGATCATCGAAATGTATGTACAAACCAATTTGCGCGTGTGTAGTATTTGATTTACTTTGTTTTTATGGTTTTTTCGATATTGGGGGCGATTGGGGGAAGGTATCCAAAACCTGAAGGGCTTAAATTCTTCGTATATTTTACGCGAACATAAAAAAAAAATAAAATTGGTGGCTCTAGCTATAGTTTGGGAGTTATGCTTAAAAAACCGAGTCAAAAAAGCGATAAATATCGATAGTAAGAAAACGGAAGGAGTTATCGATATTTTGAAATAAACTTGATCTGCGTATGGTATATACGAACCGAATGAGATCAAGATCAGCTTTCTAGCTTTTGTAGTCTCTGAAATCGACGCGTTCATACAGACAGACGGACAGACAGACAGACGGACAGACAGACGGACATGGCTAAATTGACTCGGCTAGTGATGCTGATCAAGAATATATATACTTTATTTATATACTTTATTCATTTGCACAAAACCATTATACCCTTTTTTACCTATTTTCAATGGGTTCAGGGTATAATAAAAAAATAAATAACGATATAATTTTAAAAATGTAAATTAATAATATAAAAAAGAAATAAAATAAACAAATTACACAATTATAAATACTAAATTAAGTAAAAATATATGTTATAAATATTATAAATAAACTAAGTAAAATAAAACGGCGCGGGTACAAGTTCAAGCTGCAAGAATCCAGGAGTGGGGACTCAATGGATTAATCAACGATGCAAGGAGCAGCTCAAGGGTATCGCTAAGGATCTTGGACTGGACAAAGATGGCGGAGTGGAAGAGATGCGGAGGCGCCTGATTGCCTTCGTGAGGAACGATACGCATAGCGCCGAAATCTGAAAACGACTAGCCGAGCTGGAAGCCCAGTTCACTAAGGTTAGGGTAATAAATCCTGCAATAAACAATGATTGGACAGGTGCGGGCCTGAGGACGAGACACAAATCTGAGGGGATTTGAGCATCCCAACGCGAAGACCAAGGCCTGAAATCGAATTATTCACTTTAGAGGTTCCCAAAATGCAGGAGGCTTGAGGCCATGTCACTGTTCGTGACGACCTGGAGGAGAGGCCGACGCGCATCCTAGTTGAGGGTCCGACATTACGGTGACATTACATTGCTAAAGCAGGTCAGTAAGTCGGGTCTGCGGTTTGATAGGCGGATTAATCCTCTAACATACATAGAGTCTCTGGGGGAGCGGGCAATATCGTATTGCATCAGTTTGGATCGGCTGCCTAGCACCATGGACGAGGTTCTTATGCACAAAGCCCCTCGCAGGTTTATAACCAGTTAGCTCAGGGATGCATCGTAGGCTACGTTTTGGAGTTCTTCTGCCTTTGCGGTAGTTCGAAAATCTGGAGGACCAGATCAGGGGCCGTCGCTAGAAGGACGGCAACGATTTCAAGTACTAACTGATCGACTTGAGGGCTCTTATCCAGGATACGATGCGACCAAGGTTTACGAAAACGCTCCGCCGAGGTATTGGCTATATATAATAAGGATCCTGTCATGGCTGCTATGTTGAATCAGCTGATCTAACTGCTAAACGACATCAGCCGGCAACTCCCGGACGAAGGAGCAGCTGCCTGCGAGGCAGGTTGAGGTGATAGTTGCAACGGCAAGCACGGAATCGACACCTGGTACGAGGACGGCACCAGCGAAGAGGGTGCGACTCGGCTGGAGCAGAATGGTGACAAACCACCACGTTTAGTGGCCGTAAAGGCGGAAAGTCTAGTGAAATGCGATGGGCCAAGATGGAGTTCAAGTGGGCTCGGACCTAAATACCCCGATTGAATTGATCACCACGATAGTCTTAGAGCAGAACGAGACCCAGACCGTTCCAGGATTAAGGCAGCTGGAGCCGAAAGCGGGCGCAGAGGGGTGTCTCACAACCGTAACCGATGACCAGGCGGGTGCTATAGAACTTTCTCGCAGCCGTCACAAGGCTTCCATCCTGTTGGTGAAAACGAAGAATGGCGAATGGCGCATGTGCGTGGACTAAAGGCAGTTCAACGCACACTTGCTACCGGATGCGTATCCGGCATTCCGCATTAATCACATTTTGGAGCGTCTGCGCCAGGCCCGGTTTATCTCTACATTGTATTTAAAGCAGGGACATTAGCAGATCGCAATGGCCGAGGATAGCAGGCATTACACGGCGTTGAAAGTGCCGGGCCGGGAACTGTTGTAGTGGCGAGTGATGCCTTTTGGTCTACATTTCGCGTGGGCCACATTGCAAAGAGCCCTGGACACGGTTAAACTCATTGTCATTTTCGTTGGTCATTGGTGCGACCAAGAGCAACACCAACACCAAATTGCTGGAGGAATTTTGCCAGCTCCGAGCGGCGAATCTAAAGGTGGCTCAGTGAAACTGTGCCATCTTCAGGTGGAAGTTCGTATACTAGCGTTTTAGTTTTTTCAGCACTGGCCATTCTAGCTAGAATTGACTCTCCTTTTTTTTAGGACTACTACCATGACGTATTGCATATCCCAAGTATTGCGACACTGAAGAATGGTGTGGTATGAGGTATTTAATTTTGAAATAGTCATAGGCATTTAATTATATATATACGTAGTCATACATTTGCTGTGAGTATCAGTATTTCATAAAACACACTGATATATATTAATATGATACGGTTAAAAATACCGGGTAAGTTTCTTAATTCACAATTCTTATTTTGTTTTGTAAACTTGTAACGTTTGGACCAAAGTGTGTACGTTTTATAGATACTACGTATACTTTATATTCGTTTTTCGGTTTTCTTGATTTATTGTATGACTTCGGACTTTGTTCTTGCATTTTCACTATACTTTCGTTGACTTTTACGCGAATTTCGCCTTGAAGTTTTGTAAGTCAATAACTATTTCGTCATCGAGTAAAGTCATTAGTTCACAGTCACTATTCAGTCTCATGTCTATTCCTGTTAGTATCTTAAATGGAGATATCTTGGTGCTTCTTAAAAATGACGCATTTATATTGTTGAACCTTATCAATACATTTTTACCAGACTTAAGAATTTTCGGCACACATTTTGCTTGGCATAATGTTAACAATTTTATTTATACGGTCTAGTTCCTTATTTTCCTGAGGCCACCTGTAGCTATTATTAAGTGTTGGATATTTATTGATTCACAGTATTCTTTGAAAATGTTCGATGTAAAAGCTGTCCTGCGGTATGTGAAAATGTGTACTGGATTTCTAAAATGTTATTGACTGTTTTTGGAGCTTATCAATAATTTCTTCAGCGCCAGTATCTTTTGTGTGATGTAGCTAAACAAATCTCGTGAATGCATCCACAATCACCAGAATGTGATTGTATTTGTTTGTATGACTAAACAATTCGATTGAAAAATCCTTCTTTCTTGCCAGCCTTTATGTCACTTACAATGCATTCTACAAGCAATTTTATTATTGTACTAACTTTTCTTGCCAACTTTGGAAACTATTTTTCTACTAGCTCAGTCTTCTTAGTGCCAAAGTGTGCTTGACGGTGAGCCATTTTAATAATTTCTCCCTCCATTGTCGTTGGTATCACTATTCACACACTATTTCAAATGCCTCATGTAAAAATGCTTGTATGAACCTGATTTTAATGCTATGCGTGTTTAATGTGAAGCTACAATGAGTCAGCGAGTAATAAACAGTGAATTCAACTTTAAGCGTCTACATGTCTCATCTTTGTACCCGATCTGTGTTCGATTCCGTAGTCGAATTCTTGTAAAAATAGGGCACACCTTGCGATTCCCCTCGGAACGTCCCTCTTTTTAACCGTCATAGCAATTGCGTTGCAGTCTGTCACTGTTTTTTAATTTTGACTTTTTTTTTAATTTCTTACCTAACAAAAAAACCTCCATTCAACAATCGCGAAGACTACTGACACATAAGCGGAAGATGTTTGGTCGACAGAATCCTTCTGCATCAGCACTGAACTATATTAATTGTGGCAAAATCTTTAACGAATTTTCCCAAATAATAAGTCCAACCCAAATATCACTGAAAATTATTTTTTTTTCTTATGTGGGACTGAAAAGCTATCAACGGCTGAGGGCGTTTCTTTTGATGGTGTAATGGTTTCATTTCAATTACTTACATTGACATTGCTAAATTATCTGCTATCCCTAAACGAAAAAGCAATCTGCTGTCATTTACACTGACTTCAGTAAAGCATTTGACTCGGTACACCTTGATAACTTTTATTGCTAAAACTTGACCGTATCGGTTTCCCACCCTCTCTCGTGTCTTGCATCTCTTCATATTTGAAGGGTAGAACTCAAAGAGTTTTACTTAGATCTATCACCTCTAAGCAGGTTTATGTCACTTCAGGCGTACCCCAGGGTGGTCACCTAGGACCTCTACTATTCACTCTCTTTATTATTGACCTGCCCTCTATAATATCACATGCTAGTATACTTATGTATGCAGATGATGTTGAACTTATATATTCATATAGCATATAGCATATAGCATGCTTCACACTCGCTTACAATCAATCAGGTGCACCTATATTACATTTGACAGGTTTCCTTTGCACCATTATAAACAAGGCTAATGGTGTACTTGGATTTATTAAACGTTGGTCGAAGGAATTCAACGATCCCTTCACTAAAAAACTTTTGTGTATCTACCTTGTACGGCCAATCCTAGAATACTGTTTATGTTAAGATAGAATTAAGTCTGTCCACAAGTAATTTCTAATATTAGCCTTGCGTGGTTTAAACTGGGATCCCAACCTTCCCCATCGTACTTTAGCAGACTCCTACTTTATAATCTTCCGACTACGCTTTGCACAATTCTTTTCGTACCTTATGTTTACAATATAACAGAATGTACCACGTGCTCTCCTCAGAACTCTCTCTTCCCCCAATAAATTAATTGCTTTCAGGATACCTTCGGGAAATTACTGTCTGCCCTCAGCTATGAGCAGGGGAATAGCTTGCCGGACGGGCTAAAAAACTCCCCCATCGGGTCAGCGATTTCCCATCTTTGTCTCTATCTTTATTCTTATCTATCTAATACTAATTATTGTTATTATTAAGATTGTTCTTTCACTTTTCCCGAAAATGTTGTTTATTATTTAAAGTAGATGTACATTTATTATCATATGTTTTCTACTAACGCCTTCGTGTCTAGAGGTAGGATCTAATAACATCGCTGACAACATTTAGATGTGACTAGGGGCATAGCTGGCCGTATAGGCAAAACAAAAAAACACCCCCATGGTATTAATGATGTTATTATCGATTTTTATAATTCCGTTAGGGTTTTAGTATTTATTAAGTACATTAATGTGTATATATCCTGTTTTATATTCTGTACCTTTGTTGACACTCGTTTTGTCGACTTTTTCAATAAAAAAAAAAAATTTTCTTCCATTTAATTTTCGGCCCTCCGCTTTATCTTTTGACGGAATAATGATATTATCCATGTATAATATAATTATACTCTTGTCGATCTGTGATCCTAATACTGTCATTATATACCTCATGAAAACTGCTGGGGAATTCGATATTCCAATTGGTACAAAGCTAAATTCGCACAGGCGTTTTTGTGTAACGAAATATGTGTATTTTTTAAAGTCTTCGCTTACTGGTACATTGAAAAAACCAAAAATCCACTGTTGTGAATACTTTGCTTCATGAAGTTGATGTAATAAGTCAGAAGTTGTTAAGAATAATCATCTCAATCAGCTTGCGGCAATCGCAAGAGTTTTTCAGTGCTTCTTGCTTTGATTCACGCACAATGGAGAACTAAGCTCTGAAACGCTTAGGCGAAAAATGCCCTAATGAAGCCAGTTCTGCACTTGTTTGTCCAGTTTTTCCTGTTCTGCTAATGGAAGTCGTCTTGGTCTCTGGTAAATTGGAACTTCAATCGTAATATAATCTTTATCTTCACTGGACTACTGTGTGGCTTCCCCCACTAATAAGATTTTATTGCGTCTTGAACAGCCAATTTTAGTTCATTACCAAAGTGCTGTATTTCAACTCCACTGTTGTCTTCAATTTCATAATATTCCTGCATTTTAGTTAAAGATATAAGCTATTACATTCGCTCTCTTCAACATTTCTCGCCTTACCATTTTCATTTGTTTTTCTCATAGCGCCTCTACAGCTAAGTCGAGAACATCATTTACTACTATTCCATCATAAAGGGTATCTTCTTTGCGAACAAAGTGAAAACATATTTTGATTGGAATGAGGTTTAACTTAGTGTTTATTTTAAAAGAATCCGGTGTACTTATCTATTTCTTCCCAATTCCTATCAGTACCTTACGAAATTGCTTTAATGGCATTAATAAAGAATTTTGTAAAATCGTTCACAGGTATTGCACATTTTTGAATGCTCTATTTAAAATGTTATGAGATAGCTGTTGTAACACCTTTGCTGTTTTTCTGCTCATATGCCTCAGGTTTTTTTTCCCCCTTTTGCTTCTTTTGGTACCACTAACTTTTCATATACTTTCAGTTTTCTGCACAAGTTTTGTGAGTTCGTTGCTTGGTACAAATGTTTTCATTGGTTCCTGAATCTATTATTATTTTGACAAAATATTCTACTACGCTTTCTTCATCTATTTTACTCTTATTCGCAAAACCTTTCATTGTGTGGTTACATTCAGCAATTCAGGACCCGGTTTTGATGTACATTTTATGCTAAACTAGTTCTGTAGTCCCTGTTTTAATAAATCTCAATCCGCCTTTACAATTTACAAACAAATTTGCAGCACGTTTTAGTTATTGTCGTCCATAAATAATTCTTATACTCGTTTACGAAGTGAAAAGAGTATATTGGTTTTGTGCAATGTCCGTCTTGCTGTCCGTCCGTCCGTCCGTCTGTCCGTCCGTCTGTCCGTATGAACGCAGAGACTTCAGAGACATTTTGAAATTTTGGATATATACTCGTGTGTACCCGCGTCAGATAAAGTGTTAAGGATTTTGGGCTGCGCCCACTGGGGGCGTGGCAAACCGATAACACCTTAAATCCCATATCGCTAAAGTCCACAATTTTAAAGCTAGAGCCACCAAACTTGGTATGTATATAGCTGGTGACCTCCCAAGAAGATTGCGACCTTGATATCCCGGCCACGCCTATTATAACGCCCCCAGCGCCCCATCTCTCAAAAATCGGATATGCATATATCTCCTACAGTTTTTGAGCTAGAGTCACCAAATTTTGCATATATACTGCAGGAATGCTCTCCCAAATATAAAAAAAAGTTTTTTGGCCACACCCTCAGATTGCACCTTTGATATCCCGGCCACGCCCACTAAAACGTCCTCCAGTGCCCCCGCCCTGAATAATCGGAAATGGCTATATCCCCAACAATTTTTAAGCTAGAGCCACCAAATTTGGGATATATATTACCGGAATGCTTCTCCAAATATCACAGGAAAAAATTTTTGGCCACGCCCCCTCCCGCCCCCGTAATCGCAAAACCTGTTATATTTGACAGCTCCAATCGATAACACGTGTATATCTCCCACAATTTATGCGATAGAGCCACCAAATTCGGTATGTAGATAGCTGGTGTCCTGCCCCCCAAATTGCATCCTTGATATCCCGCCCACGCCCACTAAAACACGCAACGCTCCCTTCCTAAAAAATCGGAAATGCCTATATCTCCCTTAGTTTTTAAGCTACAGTCACTTAATTCGGGATGTATATTAGTGGGAAGCTCCCCCAGACGTTCCAGAAAAATATTTGCGGGCAGTACCCCCCACTCCCCCTTCCGCCCCCACAAACCGCTTAAATCTATATCTCGTACGTAAAGCCAGAGGCACCAAATTTAATATATGTAAATAGCTGCTGACCTCCCACAAAGATTGCACACTTGACATCCCGGCCACGTCCTCTATAACGCCCCAAACGCCCCCGTTCCGCCGGAAATGCCTATATCTCCCACAGTTTTTAAGCTAGTGTTACCACGGACGTCTGGTAACTTCTCACTATCATCTACTCAACTTTTTTTTTGATATTGAAGCGGAATTAGAAAAGAAGACTCTTTGATGACGATATAAATAAGAATGTCATCTATCGGTATTGGGTCTGCGTCTAACCTAAAAAACGCGTACCCTTGCATGTCAGCAATCAAACAAAACTTTCTTAAGAGATCATGCCCCACGCATCGCACAAACTTATGGTTCATCTGCAGCTTGTCAATCGTCACATCGGCGTTGAAGCATCCAACTGGCTTATTTTTCATGTGATCGCGCAACGTAGATTTTACAAAGTTCACCGTGCTCCATTTTCTTTAAAACACTCTCTTTAATTATGATTACAACTGACCCTGTATCTAAAAGACAGTCATATTCAACGCCATTTATTTGAACCTCCTCCATGCGATTGCGATCAGCAACGACGCAAAAGGCAAATCTTAAACATGAGAAATGGTAGACGCGTGAGTTGAGCATTAAGCAGCGAAAGGTTCGGTCCTTGCGGAAACGATTCGAAGGGGCCAGAGCTGCCAATGCTGATAATGCAGCCCAGCTCTGGTCCCAATATTTGTGAAATATGAATGAGTATAAGCATATGCTTGTTTGTGTGAATGAGAATGAGTGGCGTTCTTTTATAGAACTTAATAAGGACGATCATTGAGGTCGTGCTTAAAATGCACGAAAGTGGAAGTGAAAGTGGATGCCAAGAATCACCTTCATTTCTGTGGTAAAGGAGCGTGTGCTGTTGAAGGAAATGACTACATATGTGCGAACTTGGCTCGTGGCAGTCATGGCCTCATGCTCGATACACTGCTCTGGCATCTCGAACAGGTGTGCAAGTGTTGTGCGTATGCGGACGACTTGCTGACTTCTCGATTGAGGATCGGTAACATTCTGAGGCTGAGGTGAGTGCGGGTGCGTTTGAAAATGGTTTTTGAGTGCGTCGAGAGTATTAGGGTGAGCGTGGAATTGGACAAGTTGCTCAAGAGCCGATTGTCACCTACTCGATAATGAATTATCTCAGCGCATCATAAGGCTAAAGGATGTGCTTCACTCCTCATATCGCCGGCCTCAAAAGCTGACTGCTAAGTTTGGTTAGTCTAATGCGCCAAATTATTAGAAGTGATGGGGGTCTCAGCATTTATAGAGGGCTATTTGGTCCTTGCGCAGCTTATGGGTCATCTGTGCTGGAAGGTCAGATGGCACACTAGTCAGAATGGACGGGTTATATACAGGTTTATCCGAGATGTCATTTGTTGTCCTTAATGTTGGATTCCTCCCAACTGGCTACGGTTCTTTCAATGTTTTCTTGCGTTTGATGTATTTTTTAGATAGTTCAGTGTGCCCTTGTGATTGCATCTCATAAACATTAGAACACATGCTCTGTGAATGTCAATGTACTTGAATCTTTGTGATCTAAGTGCTATGTATGTCTTTAGTCTAGTACTTTCCAATAAAGAAATTGTTAGAAGAATGAATGAATTTGCACATACGTTTACTAGACGACGACTGCCATTGGGAAATGTTATGAATGATCAATGACTGTGATGGTGTGGTTGTATGGGGTATGAATGTGAAGGGGTGAAGTGTGGTTAAGATTTGTTAAAAAAGTTTTCCGGGGTGACCAGTTTAGTGGAACAAAACTGAAAGTATCCTTTTAAAGGGTACGAGTTCTGACCAGGGAACAGGCGTGGTACCACGGGTGTAGGGAATGCAGAAGCGGTCGCAGCCTCTTGAGATCTACATCATAGTCACTCCAACGTGTTAGGGCCTCCTAGCGCTTAAAATTAGCTCGACCTCGGCCTCGCTCGACACAGTGAGAAAATCATGTCTATGAGCGTGCCGTAAACTGTTCCACATGTGGATTGGAAATCTGAAAAAACCAGCTTCACCGTCGAGAATGACGAGTCCATGGTCGGAGAAAGCAAAATAATTACTGCCGTATAAAAACGGGGTAATGGGTATTCGGTATCAATGAACGGAAGACAATAAAAAAACTGTACCCAAAAAAAAGTATATGTAAGACAACCTAATACCCGATACCTTTGCTATGAGGACGATGGCTTCAATTACATTTCAGACCTCAATAATCCAGAACAGTTACAAACAAATTATAATGTCAACAAAATAATCATAAAATAAATATTTTTAAATATGATACATACATAGCAACATTTAAAGCAACAGCTACTACCTTATTTGCATCATCTGCCATGTTAATATTTTCAAGCAACACTTATTCATCGTCATTAGATAAAAAATAATGTAGTTTTATTATTGAAAATTCCACGGTAGAATGCTTAATTGTAAAGAAATTATATGTTTAATAAAATCTTATGTCTTCATAATTATGCAAAAGTAAAATCTTAATACTTAACAAGTGAAAACGCTCTAATCGGATCCCCCGGCTAGGGGATACCCTGAACCCTGCGATCGATCATTATAAATAATAATAATAATAATAATGCAAAATAAGGTTGATCTGCGACTGGTGTATACAAACTGATAGCATTTATACATACAGATATACGGATATACCGACAGAGAGGGCTAAACCAACTGAGCTCGTCGTCCCGATCAAGAATATATATACCTTATGGGGTCGGAGATGCTTCCTTATATCTCTTACATACATTTGCATTTGCATTTGCATTACATTTTTACCCATTTTCAATGGTCCCAAGTCGGGACCGCCCGACTAGGACGGCTTTAAACCCAGAATTGAACACATACATACAAACTTCCGGCACTTGACGAGTATTGAGGTGGGGAAAAATTAAAAAAGAAATTAAATTAAAAACTTCAGCTTACGTAGGACAACCTTTATCGAATGCACCACACTACCATTAAATTAATTTATGATATAACACAACTTAACCTTTGCAAACAAAATTTCAAGGAAAACGCTAGAGTTTGTATGTATGTGTGCAGATGAACACAGAAATTGCTTGTGCTTCAGCCAAGCAGCTGCGCTTGGAACCCACTTCGATCGTGTTTGGCACACTGGCCCTCTTGCCAAACTTAAAGCATCCCTTCCCACCCCACTTTCTCATGCTGAGCTCATACTTGTGAGATCTTAAGTTTGCTGTCAAAATAAGAAAATACATGTTCGATGTATACTTAACGCTTGCCGAAGTACCATAAAAGAGTGTTATCGGTCCAGTTCTCTACTCGCTCTTTTCTACGGATATTCCTACATCAGACACTCTGGATATCGAATTCGATTCAAGTGCGAGTACGATGCAGCGGATGGGATACAGCAGCACTAGAGTACGTACCTACATAGTGTACATCGAGGAGACACAATGGTAAGCTGAACGCCAATAAGAGCATCAACGTTGGCTATACGTGAAGGCATAAAATTCCGCCAGCCGTGCTAGGGTAGCCCCCTAGCAGACGATTTTAAGGGTTCGCCCGACTAGGAGATTTCCTGAACCCTGTGATCTGTCTTCTTAAACATTTCACACACACGCACAAATGCACGCCGTAATTAAAATGCAAGGCTTTTATATATTATTTGCGGTTTTTATGGTATTGTGGCCGATTGGGGGAAAATATCCAAAATCCGAAAGTATCAAAATGTGCATCTGGCTTACTAAAACATAACGCACAAAATTTATTGCCATTAGCTAGATATGGTAAGAAATCCAAAGGTTGATATCGATCATCATATGTATCATCATATCATCTTTCTAGCTTTTGTAGTTTCCGAGATCGATGCGTTCATACAGACGGACAGGCAGACGGACATGGCTAAATGAACTCGGTTCGTCGTCCTGACCAAGAATATATCTTATAGGGTCTTCTTTCTTCCTTTTGCCTGTTACGTACATTTGCACAAAACCAATATACCCTTTTTATCCATTTTCAATGGGTTCAGGTTATACAAAAAAAATGTAAATGAATTGTTAGGCGAAATTTATTAGATTTTTGTACTTATAATTCAGGATAAATTTGAAAAAGAAATTTATTCTGCGCCCATATATTTATATATTTGCATTAGTTAGGCGGCGCTTAAGATATTTGTCATTAATATATTAGTTATACAATATTACCTCATTTCACTTCGGGAACGAGTATATGTTATGTTATGTTATGTTATATGTTTTATTATATATTGTATTTTCTTAAGCTCGTTCACGAAAAAAAATAAGTTTATTGGGTTTGTACAATGTCCGTCATGCTATCTGACTTTCCGTCCGTTTGCCGATATATTTCAAATTGCAACTCGAGAGAAGGTAAATATTTCCCACAATTTTAGAGCTAGTGTAAAAATAACAGAAAGCTGGGGACCTCTCCCAAAAATTGATTTCCCATCCAATCCCACTACAACGCCCTAAAAATCGGAAATATCTATTTCTGCCAACGCTTTAAGCTAGAGTCGAAATATGTATTTGTTTTAATTTTTCCAAAATGCAACATTAAACAAAAAATTTGTATATATACTATGCTCTAAAATTCTTTCAATTAATGTTTTGATATCTGATACAGTTTGTAACTACGGATATTTTACTGTTCAAGAGTATTTTTTGCAGCCTAATTCAACACATTTAAACTCATTCAAAAATCGACCTTCCGCTACAAAGCGCTTATGCCTTATGGACACAGTATGCTTTGGATCTCACCAGCGATTTTCATTTCATTAATTTTATTTAATTCAATGTATAATTCAAAAGGATCCATGGCATACAACACATAATAACCCATTACTTAGTTGTACCAAATAAATATCTCCTAAAAACCTTTCAAATAAAATATTCAGCCTATTTGTATTTCCTGAGGTTTAAAAACAATTTAAACGTTTTTCCGCCAAACTAGCGGTTTTTCCATAAGTCGTAAAGCTAAGGTTACTTGGTTTCTTATATGAAAAAATTTCACAAACTTTCAGAGAGCTAAAAAACCGGAAACAAACACAAATCATTTTAATCGAAATATACAAAAAAAGTATATTTTTATACCCTGAACCCATTGAAAATGGGTAAAAAAGGGTATAATGGTTTTGGGCAAATGTATGAAACAGGTAGAAGGAAGCATCTCCGACTCCATAAAGTATATATATTCTTGATCAGCATCACTAGCCGAGTCGATTTAGCCATGTCCGTCTGTCTGTATGAACGTGTCGATTTCAGAGACTACAAAAGCTAGAAAGCTGATCTTGGTCTCATTCGGTTCGTATATTCCATACTCAGATCAAGTTTATTTCAAAACATCGATAACTTCATCCGTTTTCTTATTATCGATATTTATCGCTTTTTTGACTCGGTTTTTTAAGCATAGCTCCCAAACTATAAGAGCTAGAGCCACAAAATTAATTTTTTTATGTTCGCGTAAAACATACGAAGAATTTAAATGTTTCAGATTTTGGATACCTCCCATCGCCCACAATATTGATAACACCAAAAAACAAAGTAAATCAAATACTACACACGTGCAAATTGGTTTGTAGATACATTTCGATGATCTGAATAAGTCCTGAAAATTTCATAACGATCGTACATTTAGTTTACGAGCAAATCAAGAATCTATTTTCAGTAGTGGGGGCAAAGCGCAGCTGCTTGGCAATTTCTGTGTACAAGTGCACGCATACATATGCATATGCAAATTGTCTTGCGTTTTTCTAGGACTTTTTTTGCAACGGTTAAGTTAAATTTTAGCAAAGCCAAAACAGTTTGGAGCGTGGTCCAGTGGGTAAGCGTTGTGCCGCACAGCGTGGAGGTCCAGGTTCGAATCCAGCGACGGTTGAGCAATGTTGAATTCTATTATTTTTTCGTTATTCATAATTATTATTTTTATTATAATTAATTTGTACCGTTTTAAAGACAAGTGCAAAATTTTCGTTTTCCTTGACTTTTTTGCGATGGTTAGGTAATGTTATATCATAAACGAATAGCGTGGTAGTGTGGTGCAGTTGGTAAGAGTCGTGCATCTTAAGACGGAAAGAGCGAGTTCGAGCCTCGGTTGTATAACATTTCTTTTTCCGTTGGTAATTGTTTATTTTTATACCCTGAACCCATTGAAAATGGGTAAAAAAGGGTATAATGGTTTTGTGCAAATGTATGTAACAGGCAGAAGGAAGCATCTCCGACCCCATAAAGTGTATATATTCTTGATCAGCATCACTAGCCATGTCCGTCTGTCTGTCCGTCTGTCTGTCCGTCTGTCTGTCCGTCTGTCTGTCTGTCCGTCTGTCTGTCTGTATGAACGCGTCGATTTCAGAGACTACAAAAGCTAGAAAGCTGATCTTGATCTCAATCAATTCGTATATACCATACGCAGATCAAGTTTATTTCAAAACATCGATAACTCCTTCCGTTTTCTTATTATCGATATTTATAGCTTTTTTGACTCGGTTTTTTAAGCATAATTCCCAAACTATAAGAGCTAGAGCCACCAATTTTGTTATGTTCGCGTAAAACATACGAAGAATTTAAGCCCTTCAGGTTTTGGATACCTCCCCCCAATCGCCCACAATATTGATAAAACCAAAAAACAAAGTAAATCAAATACAACACACGTGCAAATTGGTTTGTAGATACATTTCGATAATCTGAATAAGTCCTGAAAATTTCATAACGATCGTACATTTAGTTTACGAGCAAAGCGCAGCTGCTTGGCAATTTCTGTGTACAAGTGCACGCATACATATGCATATGCAAAATTTGTCTTGCGTTCTTTTAGGAAATTTGTTTGCAATGGTTAAAGTGAATTTTAACACTACGAGGAGAAGAAAGAGCGTGGAGAGTGGGTAAGAGTTGTGACGCGCAACATGGAGGTCCGTGTTCGAATTCAGCGTTGGTATGGTAGTAATTGTTGAATTGTTTTGTTTTTTATTTATTTATAATTATTATTTTTATTAATTTGTATCGTTTTAATGACAACTGCAAAATTTTTGTTCTCCTTGACTTTTTGCGATGGTTAAGTAATGTTATATCATTCGCGAAAAATGTGGTAGCGTGGTACAGTTGGTAAGAGTCGTGCATCTTAAGACGGAGAGAGCGAGTTAGAGCCCCGGTTGTAGAACATTTGTTTTTCCGTTGGTAATTGTTTTTTTTTTAATTTTTAAAAGGCTCAATATTCATTAACTGCCGAGAGTTTGTGTGTATGTGTTAATTTCTGGGTTCAGGGCATCTACTAGTCGGGCGGTCCCGACTAGAGCAATCTCACTTGTTAATTTTTAAAAGGCTCAATTCTCATCAACTGCCGAGAGTTTGTGTGCATGTGTTCATTTCTGGGTTCAGGGTATCTACTACTCGGGCGGTCCCGACTAGAGCAATCTCACTTGCTATTTTTCCGTTTGTAATTATTAGTAAATTTTATTTTTATATTCGTTCACGTAGTGAAAAGAGTATATTGGTTTTGTGCAATTTCCGTCCGTCTGTCCGTATGAACGCAATTATTTTCGCCGCTATTGAAGCTAGAGACTTGAAATTTTGGATATATACTCGTGTGTACCCGCGTTAGATAAAATGTTAAGGATTTTGGGCTGCGCCCACTGGGGGCGTGGCAAACCGATAACACCTAAAATCGCATATTTCTAAAGTCCACAATTTTAAAGCTAGAGTCACCAAACTTGGTATGTATATTGCTGGTAACCTCCTAAAAAGATTGCGACCTTGATATCCCGGCTACGCCCACGATAACGCCCCCAGCGCCCCCGCTCTCAAAAATCGGATATGCACAGGAAAAATTTTTGGCCACGCCCCCTCCCGCTCCCGTAATCGCAAAACACGTTACATATTGCAGTTCCAATCGATAACACGTGTATATATCCCACAATTTAAGCGATAGAGCCACCAAATTTTGTATGTAGATAGCTGGTGTCCTGCCCCACAAATCCCTTGATATCCCGCCCACGCCCACTAAAACGCCCAACGCCCCCTCCCTAAAAAATCGAAAATGCCTATATCTCCTAGAGTTTTTAAACTACAGTCACTTAATTCGGGATGTATATTAGTGGGAAGCTCCCGCAGAAGTTACAGAAAAATATTTGCGGGCAGTACCCCCCCACTCCCCCATCCGCCCACGCAAACCGCGAAAATCTATATCTCGTACAGTTTTAAAGCCAGAGGCACCATGATAATTTCGCCGCTATTGTGTACCCGCGTCAGATCAATTGTGAAAGGATTTCGGTTGCGTGGAAAACGGATAACACCTAAAAACGCAAATGGAGAGGCACCAAATTTGGTGTTAAATTAAATGTTGCATATATATTGCAGCAATGTTCCTCCAAACATCACAAAAATATTGTTGGCCACACCCTCTCCCGCCCCCATAATCGTGAAAACCGATAAAACTAAAAACTTGAATCGATAACACGTGTTTATTTCACGTATCGCGTTCCTACTTGTTATTTAATTCAACTCTATTAATGCATAACGTTATCTTAATCTATTAACTTTCATCAATCCGGTTTAACTTCTTAACTAAATTAAATGTTAAATATCCCGTCAGCTGGTCATCGATTCGTTGTTTGGATGTTGAGGAATTTCGCCAAATGTTGTAAATACACTTTGTTACTCAAATAACAAAGCGCACACCCCAAAATATTAAGAGGAAATAGAGTGATTTGAAAACAAAATTCAAAAACATCACTAAGCGACAAGGCTGAAATGAATTAAAAATTAATGAAGATACTACTTACTATATTTATTTTCTCAGCTTTTTGCATTCCACTAAGCTTGGCGAACTCATCTTCCTATTGCAAAATAAACAATACCTATTAGAATTAAATATTTGTTTAAAATATATTAAATATTTGTAATACATAATTATAAGACATACTAATTGCAATGAGGATCGCTGCAAATGCGTGATGGAACCTATCCTTCCTTGTCCTTCACATCCCCCTATTTTCTCTCAATGTTTTAGGCGTGAGCTTTTGTTGTTGGATCAAAAAAGTTCATTTTATCTTTTATTATTTTGAGAAGAGTGCTCTTAGTCCTGTTTTCTATTGGGACTATGTACAGTTTCTTACTCTCTCTTCCTCGAAAATTCCAAAAAACCCATTGGCCTTGTATTACACATCCGCAATTAATATTTCTTTTAGCCAATTTATACTTTAGTCAATTTCTACTGTTTTTCCACTTCCTCAAAGTTTCCCACAACTCAAATTAGCAGTCCACGCTTGGAATGCTTTACGCAAATAGTAGCGATAACTCATTATACACTGAACCCATTAAAAATGGGTGAAAAAACGGTAGAAGGAGGCAGAAGGACACCATAAAGTACATATATTCTTCAGCATCACTATCACAGTCAATTTAGCCATGTCGGTAAGTCCGTGTGTCTATCTGTCTGTCCGTCTGTCTGTGTGTTCGCACCGATTTCAGAGACTGCAAAAGGTAGAAAGCTGATCTTAAACTCATTCGGTTCGTATATAACATACGCTGATCAAGTTTATTTCGAAAGGTCAATAAATCTTTTCATTTTTTTCTGATCCATATTTATCTTTTTTCTGATCCAGTTTTTTAAGCATAACTCCAAAATTATACAAGCTGGAGCCAATATATTCGCGTTGGGCATACGCTGATTTTATATTTCGAGCTGTGGTTACCTTTTCGCAATCGCCCTTAATATCGATAAAACCATAAAAACCGCAAATCAAATACTAAACACTTGCAAATTGGTTTGTGCATATACATATATACTTGTAGTTATCCATTTCCGAGTTTTTTGGGCGGTGCGCTGGGGGCGTTCTAGTGGGCGTGGCCGGGATATTGAGTGTGCAATCTGTGGGGAAGGTCACCAGATATCTACATGCCAAATTCGGTAGCTCTATTTTTCAAATTGTGGAATATATTCAACATTCATCGATTTGTGATTTGAGGTGTACCGACATTTTATCGACTTACCAGCCTCCGAGTGGGCGTGGCACAAAAGATAGCGAATTGAGTCTTTGGATATATACTTGTAGTTATCTTCTTTAGACAAAGTTTTAAGATTTTTGTGCCACGCCCACTGGGAGGCTGGCAATACGATAACATGTCGATACACCTCAAATCGCAAATCGATAAAACGTGTATATATCCCTCGATTTTTAAAATAGAGCCACCAAATTTTGTATGCAGATAGCTGCTGACCTTCCCCAAAGATTGCACCCTTGATATCCTGGCCACTACACACTAGAACGCCCCTCAGCGCCCCCGCCCAGAAAAATTTGAAATGCCTATATCTCCCACAGTTTATGAGCTATAGTCACTAAATTAAAGATATATATTACTGGGAAGCTCCCCCAGAAGTTACAGAAAAATATTTCCGTCCAGTACCCCCCACTCCCCCACCCACCACCATAAATCGCGAATATATATATCTCAAACAGTTTTAAAGCTATAGTCACCAAATTTTGAAGGTAGATAACTGGTCAGCTCCTTTGAAGATCGGTAAAAAAATTCCCAGCCACGCCCCCTTCCGCCCCCGAAAACCGCGAAAATCTATATCTCGTACAGTTTAAAAGCCAGAGGCACTAAACTTTATATGTAGATAGCTGCTGACCTCCCCCAAAGATTGCACACTTGACATCCCGGCCACGCCCACTATAACGCCCCAAACGCCCCCGCTCCACCGGAAATGCCTATATCTCCCACAGTTTTTAAGTTAGAGTTACCACAGTTGGTGGGTAGATAACTGGCCACCTAAATAACGGAATAAAATTTCGCCGACGACCACCCCCCACCCGCACCACCCACTCTCCCCCACCCCCAGCACCACACAAATTGTACCGAAATTTTTCAAAATAACAATATTTAAGAAAATTAACGAGTATGACGCAGTCGGTAACGCCCGACTGCAACGTTCTTACCTGTTTCTCATACCTTTCTTGGAGCTCTGATAGGGTAGGATAGGGAGCGTGGTCACACGAAGTGGCGTGTGGTGTCTCTGCAAACACCTGTAATTTTGCGAGGCATTTAATAATTATCTTTTTTTCCTATGCCATTTCTGAAACGTCCATTTGGCGAATTTTAGTCTCCGTTTGATCTAAAATCGAAACTATTTAAAATTCACGCGACTTTTAAAATTAAGTGCCGCCATCTAGTGGCTATTTTTGTATTAAATTGAACGTATAAGCACATTAGAAAGTTGTCAATTAAACTCTGTACTAAAGTAAATTAATGATGTCGTGTGAATAATTTATGTAAGGGAGGGGGAATCACCGAAGCCATGGAATAGGTCAGCCGCCAGTGCCAATTAATGGGGGATGGGCAACAAAATTTAAATCTGCCCATTGCCGTAAGGGCGGGTACGTCGTGGCCGATAATACCAGGCCTGCCAACTTGCTCGGTCAGTTGCTTGTATATTGTATGTTGTTTTGAGTGTAGGCTGTTTGTGTAGGAAATTTTTGTACCGTCTAAGGGTAGGGCTAAGGTTACCCACGAGGTTGCCCACATAATGGACGTGTTACAAAAAATATGGCGCCCAATCTTGAAAACCTCAGGATCCCGGGAGGGATTTCAAGTCAATAATAAAAGATCCGACACGGCGATGCCTCGCGAAGCAGACGGCTACTCTGTAGGCCGTTCGAAACCGCGGCTTACAACTAAAAATTGTTTTTTTGTGTAATTGCGCGGAGTAGGATGACCTTGAGAGTACCCGGAGGCGTTTTTTTTTTTTGTGTTTGTGAATATCAAAGGTTTTTTTGTAGGCCTCTGGTGACTTGTCTGGTCGAAATGGCACAGGACAATTGCACCGAGGATACGAATTTAAGTCGGATCAAGATGGTTGACGTGCCGGTATGTCACTCACTCTTTTAGAAAGAAGTGCAGTTCGCTACCGGGCACAAGGAGAGAGGCGACAATCTTGACGGTGACAACAGTCAGATCCGAGTAGGGATACAAGCACGCAGTTTTCTGTATTTTTTCATTGTAATATAGTTATGTGTCTGTTTCTGCCAATTTGCGAGTCGGCGGAGATAACTATCGTGTTAGGGTGACCTTTGGTACAGTTAAATTGTAATGCGCCGCATCCTGCTGATGGTTGTCGAGCCGACAAACAAAATGGACTGGAAACGTGCTAACAGGGGATCGTCAGCTCAGCTGACGATTGAGCAAGTTAACCTCAATCGATATAGTTTGTATAATGATATCGGCTGATTCCGGTAAACGGTGATTCCCTCTTACAATATATGATTGTGTTAGTGTTCGAGATATTGTATTTTGTTGGTCGTTATCTGTTGTCTACTATTATAATATATAGTAGACAACAGGTAACGACTTATTAGTTATTTTATTATTTATATTGACTTATTAGTTATTTTTAAAATTAGGTAACCATACATTGTTTAAATTACATAGTTAAATTTAGACGTGGTAGTACTGCTTGAAGCCATGACGGGAAAGGAAAATTCGAGGGCCGACGACGCCCATTCATATCCGCTGCGCTCGGGTACAAACAGTGAGAAGACTCGTGGGAGGCTAAAGACGGCGTTGGGCCGACTTAGCTTCCTGAACCGCCGCGTCAGGGCGCCGTGTCAAAGAAACGCGCGGGCACCATTCCAGCTCCTAGCCCACCGCCGAAACCAGAGAGGTCAAATAACTCAAGCGGATTAAGTGGAGACCCAGATTGGCGCAATACAGGGTCGGACGAGGGGCGACGGAAAACACACGGAGCGGGGACTTTAGGCAGGCGAAAAATGGGAGTATGGAATATATGGTAAGAAAAGGGAAGTATGTGGAGGATCACGGATACGGAAATCACAGGCGGCCGATCTTTGGACCACCACCAGGTCCACCTTGGGCCAAGATCGAAAAGTGGGAGATATCCTTTGACGGGTCGAATGACCGGGGATCGGTGGAAGACTTCGTTTTTAAGCTGGAGTATCTCCAAAGGCAATTCCAATGCCCTTGGGACAAAGTCTTATGAAACTTCCATGTGCTTGTAACACGGCGCGCCAGAGATTGGTACTGGCTTCATGTGAGGCAACGACCGATTACTTCTTGGGCCGATCTTCGCAGGGCTCTGTTAGCCAGGTTTAGACGTAGCTGGGACGATATAGATCGGATGCAGCAGTTGAGCCACCGCCACCAACTCCCCAGAGGGGACCACTAGCGAGAGGAGTGCAACGAGATCTAGGCGAGCTTAGGTTTGCGTAGTACTCGAATAGCGTACGGAGCACACCAGAAATACGCAGGGCAGGGCAAGCTAAACGTTAGAAGGCGACCACCCAGATGAACATAGATTGCAGCCAGAGGTAAATGAGATTACGGCAAAGACGGCCAGCCTGAGGCCCGGATGCTGGAACTGCGGCCAGCCAGGACACGACTGGCGAGACTGCCTCGACGAACAGCAAAAAATATTTTGCTACCGCTGTGGCAAACCGGACACCTTTGCACCGAAATGCTCGGACTGCACGAGAAATGGCAGAGTGAGCGTGACCAGAGTGGGAGAGGCACGTTCACGAATGGGTCCCGCGAAGTAGTAGAAGTAAAATCCAATGCGGACTCTAGTATAGGTTGCATGCTGAGTAGAAATATGAGGCAGCTACCTACTATGAAGAGACGTTAAGGGCATATAGCTTAGCTAGAAATCAAATATTTAAAGCGCGGCAGCTGGATGGGATGCGTTTGGTCATTCGTAAAATGAAACAGGCACGTGAGCATCTTATGAGGCGACGCTTTGAGCGAAGGAGAGTAGTTGAGGCCGTCGGAAGAGGCGAGAAATCCGATTCGAGAGTATTCGCTGAGGTCAGCATTAAAGGCAAAAATATTGCTGGATTGTTGCTTCAGTTAGCCTCTTGGGACGTGGATCTCGCGAGTTTGTATCAGAAATCGGATTACCGATAGAACACTATGTGTCAAGTGTGCGAACAGCTTCGGGCGAGGATCGATTTATTATAGGCCGAGTTCGGGTAAAAGTTGCGTATAAGCAGGTTGAAAAGGACATGGCGTTCTATATTTGGCCGTACCTAGAAGTTAGAAGTTAGACTTCTGGCGCGTCTTCGGATTAGCTCCTGACGTCGTAGGCCCGGCCGAGTTAAACGCCCCGATAGTGATAGAGCCCAGTGTAATCGATGAAATGGCACACTACGCGGAGGAAAAAGGAAGTAGAAGCGGAGGCATGGGACTTGGAAAAGGAACAGATTATTCAGTTGGAGACGGTGAAGGAAAAGTTTTTAGCTTTCGAGAAGGTAGGACTAGGGAAAACGACAATGGAGGTGCATAGGATCGAGCTGATCGAAGGGACGGTACCGGTAAAAGACCGCCACTATTCGCTATCTCCCGCGATGCAAGAAATTCTCTGAGGCAAGATGTTGGCCTTGGGATTCATCGAAGTCAGTGATAGTCCGTGGAGTAACCGCACGAAGCCCGGATAAAAATCGATTCTGATTGGACGCTCGCAAGCTCAACGCTGTTACCGTCAAAGACGCCTATCCGCTCCCTTGCATTGAGGGTATTCTGTCGCGGATCGATCAGACATTCTACTAATTGAAATAGTGGAAAGAAGCAAAGCGTACACGGCCTTTACTGTGCCAGGTCGACCACTTATAACGAAGCTCAGAGACTGTGCCGCCTAATGGACAATCCTGGACGATCTTCTGATCATCGCACCAGATTTTAAGACACAGTTGAAGTATTTGGGACTGGTAGCACATAGTCCGCGGGAGGCGAACTTGACGATCGGGCTAAATAAGTCCAAGTTCTGCTTCAAGAGTCTCAACTATCTCGGGTTTATAATAAGCGGCAGAAGCTTACGTACGGACCCTGGCAGCGATTTGACAAATCCCAGAACACCGATTTGAGCCGTATATCGAAATGATGCCATTCACTGTAATCACAGATCACGTCAGTCTCAAATGGCTCATGTCATTGCGAGACCTGGACGGACGCCTAGCAAGATGGTCCTTGCGCCTACAACATTTCGACTTTCAAATCGAGCACAGGAAGGGAGCGGACGTCGTCGCTGACACCTTTTCAGCGTGGTCGAATTCTCGCTGGAACTAGAGCAGTTGATCGGGATACAGACGGTGGCGTTTGAGGCTGCCGAATACCAAGAGTTGGTGCAAGAGGCAACCAAGAATCGGGATCGTTTGTCAGACCGCCAGGTACAAGACGGACTCCTGTACAAACGGTTGGGGCTTAAGAAGCTAGAGGACGAAGTTGAGCGTACGGCATGGAAATTGTGGGTGCCAGAGTCTCTATGCACGAAGCTGATGGAGCAGGCCCATGTGTACGCGAAATCATCTCCATTTGTTACGAAGGCAGTTCTACTGGCCCAACATGGCGGCTCAGGTGCGGGGTTTGCAAGGAAACCAAGGCACCGAACCACCGAATGCAGATCTCCATAGGGCAAGAGGTAATGAAGGATCGGCTATTCCAGAAAATCTAGATTGATTTTCTAGGAAAGTATCCGCGGTCGAAGAGGGGTCATGCGTAGATATTCGTAGTCGTCGAAGGCCATGAGAGATGCCACGGCAGAGAACGTTGTCGAATTCCTCGTGCACGAAGTGTTTTTCAAATTCGACGTTCCAGAGACGATTCACTCGGACAACGGCCGACAAAACGTCTCGAGAACATGATCGACGCTTTTGGAATGTCCCACATGAAGACGGTAGCCAATTCCTCACAGAGCAACGCAGCGCATCGTGTCAACCGCACTATGTTAGCGGCGATCTGATCCTACTCAGAGCAAGACCATCGGGAGTGGGATGCCTATCTGCCGGAAATAGAAGTCGCAATTCGCAATGCTGTCCATAGCGCAACTGGGGTAACACCGTTTTTTGCTGTCTTTGGGCAGCACATGTACCTAAATGGATCCAGCTATAAACTAACGCAAAAATTGCGGTCCCTGGGCGAACATGCGATTTCTGATCTGGGGACACAGGACAAAATCCGGTTGGTGCAAGAACAGGTAAAACAACACCTGCACAAAGAGTTCGAGCGTAGCAGACAGCACTACGACAAACGTGCGCGCAAATTTCACGCGGTACCAGGACAAGAGGTGTATAGGCGAAACTTTGTACTGAGTGACTTCAGCAAAGCCTTCCACGCCAAATTTGCCACGAAATTTCGAAAGTGTCGCATTTTCCGAGCCGTGGGAAACAACGTCACGAGGTTGAATACGGGAGCGTGTGAGAGGCACGGCACCCGGTTGAATCTAACTCGGCCGCCACCTGTTTTTGCGAGTCATCAAGAGACCCGCGCCCAGTCTGCCAAGGCTGACTCCGCTGACCACTTTAAAAACCCAAAAAAAATAAAAACGTGTACCGCCAACCAGTCGTGGCCAAAATGTCAGTATTGCCGCCAAGCGGAAAATAAAAAAAAACTTTTGCTGCTACTATTTGTTCGTTTAATGTTTAAGTTATTATTTTGTTTATTCTTATGTACGACAATTGGTCAATTAATTTACTTAAGCTGTCATTTATATTTACAATTTAAATCCGAAATTCGTATTTTTGCCAAAATTTATATTTTTCTAAAGTCTATTTCTGGCCCGAGTGCGAGGCAGCAATGCCCACACAATCCCAACTGTTGTGTCTCACAAATATTATTGGTGTTGGTCTTCTGCGCTTGGAAAACTTTGTAGAAATCCTTGTTCAAATTGTCATCATCACACCTGACGGCTAACACACCGTTTCATTGAAACTAAAAAACTAAACATTGTTTTTATATCATGAACCCATTGAAAATGGGTAAAAAGACAGGCAGAAGGAAGCATCTCCGACCCCATAAAGCACATATATTCTTGATCAGCATCACTAGACGAGCCGATTTAGCCGTGTCCGTTTGTCTGTCCGTCCGTCCGTCTGTTCGTCGCTTTGTATGAACGCGTCGATTTCAGTCTATAAAAGCTAGAAAACTGATCTTGGACTCATTCGGTTCGTATATACGCAGATCAAGTTATTTCAAAAGATCAATACATCTACATATTTTAAACATATGTTTACAAAATATAGTCAAATTTGTCTATGTGCGTGTGTGTGTGTGTGCGTGTGTGAAATCCCACTAAGGATTTTACGCCAAATCGCAATGTAATTTTTCCAATGATCATCGTGCACAACATAAAATAGCATTTTCGTAAAGTTTTTATTATAGGCAATAATACTGAAAATTAGAAATGTTTGAAATATATCGGCATAACCAATGCCCTTTATTTGTTAATTAACAACGTTATTAATATGTTAGCTTATCACTAATTATCTGCTTGGTTAGCGACGCTCCGCTCCCAACTCAAACCAAATTGGAAACGTCTGAGCTCACTGTTCTATAGTCCCTTTTTAGCTCTGCCACAAAGCACTGATGGATCGATCGTTCACTGATTAGCCATGTTATTTGACTGCCAGTCATGTTTTTTTTAACATATGTTAGAATAATGCCCCGTCTGGAAAACACATACGAACTTTCACACTGCCGTTTTGTCTTAATACCTCGTCGAATTTTACTTCCGAAGTCCAGCACCTTACGTCCATTATCTCGCATAAACTGCTTGGCAAGTATAAAAACATGGCCGCCGGCGTCTCTTCTCGTAATGTTGAATGATAGAACTGTTCCAGCTGAGTGCCAGGGTACTAAAAATGTGAAAGCGCTAAGATTAGCCCACTTCATTCCACTTCAGCAGCTACTCGCTGCATCTAATTCCATCAAGTCTCTCTGAGCAAATTATTAACACACGCTACAAATGCAAGTACAACCATATAAAAAAAGAACGACTAAAGTAACAAATCGTTAATAGCTTTATATTTTCTTGGTGTATCTCTATAATATAAGTAAATAATAATGGCTTTAATTATATTTATATGGATAAGTATATTTTCATTAAAAACTTTCTAAATTGCATAAACACGAATATAATCAATGAACAATTTGGGCTGCTTCCAAGTAGGTAGCCATTGATCCTGGCTAAGCCAAAATTGTAGCTTTGCTCTCGGGTGTTTATTGATCCATGGCTTTTCGTAGTTAGAGCTGCGTAACTTATCAACAAAGTCTCCAAATCCACCAACTGAGAGGCCCAACGTAATATAAAACTAGATTTCAAAATATAAAATGTTATATTGTGTTCATTTAATAAATCTATGTATATAGTCGTTCTAGTTCTTTTGGATATGCTGATCGCAAACTTTGAGAGACGTCAGCAGACCACTACAAACTAAATTTAAAATTGTGGAAATATTCGGCTGTCGATATTAGGTGTTATGGATTTGCTACGCTCATAATGGGCGCACTTCAAAATTCTTATCACTTTATCTTTAATATATCTAATTTTATATTTGGAAGGTATGTATATAAGAAGAACATAATATTATTCCGAAATAGCCGACTATGAGATACCCTAAACGCAGCTAAGAGCTGACGTTCTTTACCTTGCTTTTACACTACCGAAAATTAGTTCTTTAATAACTTAAAAAAAAAAATTGCATACTGCAGCCCTATGACACCATGAACTGAGCTCAAAAGGTTTAGGTTTTTGTACATTTTAATTGATTTTAGAAAAACGGTCGATCATATTTGGTTTTCGGGTTTTTGTTTTTGGCTTATAACAACTTAACTTTTTTGTATTTCCTTGAAACCTTTAAAGAAACCTAATTTTCTTTTACAATTGGGTCCCATATGATGAAATATGTATACACTAATCATTTTTGTATGGTTTTTTTTTTAAGAATTTATAAAATCTGACATTTTTATACACTGAGCTCATTGGACTACTCATTTTCAATTAGTTAAGGGTATAAAAAAGGTATTAATGCTATGAGCAAATGAAGAAAGCATCTTCGACCCCACAAAGTGTATATTTTCTCTATAACGACTACGAGCTGAGTTGACTAAGCCATGTCAGTCTGGCCGTGTGTACGTCCGTATCAACGCAGCGATCTCGGAAACTACCAAAGCTAGAGTCATAAACTCTTCGATTAATATGCAGAACAAGTTTATAGTTTTTATCAATTCTTGCCCTGTTTAATGAATATCGATAAAAATGTATGCCAACCTCTGTGTTTTTTTTTACCTCTTTCTATCTCGTAGACTATATGAGCTTGGCACCAAATTTGATGTGTTATGTTCGTGTAAAGCAGACGCAGGTTTTGAATACCTCCAGCGAATCGACATAAATATCAATAAAACACAAATAAAAACACCAAATCAAATAGTACGACTCGGTTTCTAAAAACATTTCAATGCTTTAAAGAAGTGTTAAAAATTTTATAACAATCATACTTTTAGCTTAGAAGAAAATTAATATAGTTTCCCATACGAACATCCGCAGAAAACAAAGAAAAACAAAAAAAAATCTGTCATCTGTTTGCGAAACCGAAAAAGATTACGTCAGACTGAGTTTCTTAGTTCAAAAAAAATACCTAAACAACCTAAACCTATATCGAAAAATAAACATATGTGTACATAATGGTTTTCTGCAAATTTCTGTAAAAGGCAGAAGCATCTCTGACTCCATAAAGTATACATATATATTCTTGATCAGGACGACGAGCTCAGTTGATTAAGCCATATCCTAATCCATACACAGAACCAGTTTTTTTTTTTATCGATATTTTGCCCCATTTTATTAATATTGTTGTGGTGTACTGATGCACGCGAAACTCACGAATAAAATCATATAAGCTCGCACTTCATTGGCGCGACGAGCGATTTTTTCAGTGTGTACTAGCGAGCAAGTACAAATCTGATTGATCGTGTCAGCAGCAGAGCATTTGATTGTGTGGTTTTTCGATAGCGAAAAGCCAATCGGCTTCCGTTTAAAATGTATGCGCATTACGCATTGTAGTATTTGTATTGAGAGTATAAAAATTACTTCAGTACCGACATAATTCAGTCTCGATGTAATGCAAATTGTATAAACCAAACTCGCGAATATGACAATACACGCATATAAAAAAAATACCTGTCTTGCAATTGTAAATTAGATAAAGTATCATATCTTGACAATTTAATATCACCTGCATACATTAGCACACGACAGAGTGAAAGTACAAAAAGGTCATTGACAAAAGAAGTAAGGAGAAGTGGACCGTGATGACTATCCTAAGGAAAGCAAGACAATATGGAGTCCTAAAAATAACTTTTGGGTTATATTTATCAGATAGTCTGAAAGACAAGGACTTATAATTTATGCTGTAGCAAGAAGTGGCTTACTGAGTCTTTCTGAAATCAATGTAAACAACGTCAACATACAATTTGCTTTAAAACCCATCAAAAAGCATAAAAAAGAAGAAGAAAGAATGTAGGTGATTACAGATTCAAGCTGAGAAGATTAAATGAAGAGCTGCATAAATGTTGCGGTTGAGATGTTTAATTCTTCCAAAGAATATTTAGAAATACCTCACTTTTTAAAATATTTTTTTTTTTAACATTTTATAACCTAAGTAATTCATGTGACATTTGCAATGGGTGCAGGGTAAAATAAAAAGATAAAATTTCCGCACCGTCCCACGAGCCTTCGAACTGCCGACCACTACGGAAAATAGATTCTGGATTTAAACTTATGAATGAATAATGAAAATTCCAGGTTTTAATAAGAGCATCTGGTAAAATCGATGTTTGGGGAGAATGAGGGGAGGTATCCGAAATCCGAAATATTCAAAATCTTCTTATGCTTTACACGAATATATATATTTCTATATATATATATATATGCCTTTATGCCTTCAGCTATTATAGTTTAGGACATATTCTCAAAAAACCGGGCCAAAAAAAACATTGTTTTTTATCGACAAGAAAAGAGATAATAAGAGTTATCCATCATTTGAAGTAAAATAAATTTGCATATGGTATATGCAAACTGAATGAGTCCAAGATCAGAATAATATATATACTACGGGGTCGTCTTTTTTTCTACCTATCACATAAATTTGCACATTTGTTTTCAGAGTATAATAAATAGACGCACACGCATGGGCAGCCCTTGGAAGTCTTGCATTTAACAGCTCACGTATGTATTTGTTATTTATTTATAAACTTTAATAACATAGGATTTATAGTAGGATATGGGATATCGCTTCATTTTTATAACATCTCTGAGGGCATTTGGCATTGACATCACTAATTTTTCAATAAAATCAGTAGGAAGTCCGGCCCACTTTTGATGAAATGGCTCTTCTAGCTGGTTTTTATTGCCTATGTGGTGCTTTTGAATTTTTTTTTTCAAGTATATTCCACACATGCTCAATCGGATTTAGGTCGGGACTCTGTGGTAGCATATCCAATAAATGAGGCGTGCTATAGGCGAGATATGGTCGGGTGTTCCAGACCTTATGTTTAGGGTCGTCGTCTTGTTGGAAGTGGATACCTAACCTTATTTCGAATTTCTCAGCGCTGCTTTTAAAATTTCTTTCGGGTATATCATTACCATCCATCAGGGCATCAATAAATTCCAAGCCGATGCAGCCGCCGTGTTTTACTGTCTTTATTGTGCTTTTCGGATTAACGACTTCTCCAGGTCTTGTCCACTCGCGGAGGCGCCCGTCCGAGCTAAATATAGTATATTTTGACTCATCTGAGAAGATCACGACGCCAAAAGACGGGCTTGTCCACGTAAGCTTAAGGGAACTCTAAACGTTTCCTATGTTTTATTAACTTTACATGTGGCTTCTTGCGAGGACTGTACGACTTAAAGTTTCATATATAATTTGATGGCCCTCCGAACGGTTTCTGGGTAGTCCTTCTTAGCTCTAATGCAATCAGTAGTGCGCTAATAAAGGGAAATGAATTACTTGGCGCTTGTCGCGATCGCGAAAGTGCAGATGGTCGGCCACATCTGCAATTATTTTTGATGCGCCATTCGTATTTAAAGCGGACAATGACTGTTTGTATTGTTGACTAGCTTTTGGACAATATTTCGGCTATTTTTGCAAATGACTTTTGTCCGTTGTATGGAGCTGCAAAATTCGCCCACGTTTTTCTAGTGCTAACTCCTTACGCGGTATTTTTTTTTACTATGAAATGTAGATGTATGTAGATTTTTTTTAACGCAATTATGTGAGTACTTTACTTATGTGTGCATAAGTATAAAATTATATAAGACTGAAATGAAATGTTACTATATTTTTGATGCCGTTTTGCGGTTCAAAAATTTTTTTTGCATCAAAACCTTTTTTTCTATACGGCCTGTTTCATAAAAATGCATAAGGAGTGCATGTTGCTGTGACTTTGGCACACTGTATACAATAATGTCTATTTGTCTGTATGAACGTGTCGATTTTAGAGACTTTAAAAGCTAGAAAGCTGATTAGTTGATAAGATTTGTGCAACTTCAGACGGAGGCTCAGCGGGTTCAAATCCCGGTGTGGAGAATTTCTTTTTTCGTTGGTAATTATTAGTTTATTTGTTTTTTAGTTTTAACAGCCTCAATACTCATCAACTGCCGAAAGTTTGTGTGTATGTATTAAATGCTGGGTTCAGGGTATTTACGGGCGGTCTCGACTAAATCAATCTCACTTGGTATGCCCTAAACCCATTGAAAATGGGTACAATAGTTTTGTTGAAATGTATGTAACAGAGCTGAGTTGATTTAGCCATGTCCGTCTGTACAAACGCAGCAATTTCGGAAACTACAAAGTTAGAAAACTGATCTTGGTCTCATTCAGTTCGTACATATCATACGCAGAACAAGGTTAACCTTTTTTTTGCGGTAACTTGCTCCGTTTTATAAATATCGATAAGAAACGAACTTTTTTTTTAAATATATCGGAGACTATAAAAGCTAGACGCAACAAATTTTGTGCGTTTTAACTAGATGCAGACTTTGGATACCTCTCGCCAATCGCCCTCTGTATCGATCAAACCATAAAAACCGCAAACCAAATACTACAGACCTCAAAAGTGGTTTGTACATACATTTCAATGCTCTGAAGAAATTCTAAATTTCATAACTATCATACATTAATTTAGCAGCAAAATAAAGATTTCGTTTCCATCACCCGCAAAAAAGGCAGCTATAAAAACTAAGCCAAAAGAGATATCAAAATTCTATTAATGCAGGTTGTTAGCTTAATGTTTAAACTTTTTTTTTAAGATTTTTTTTTTATTTTATTATTTTTTTTTTCTATTTTATGATAATTAAAAACTTAAAAATTAACTATAAATAATGTCACAGCTTATTTCAACCAGGTAACAAATGGTATCTCAAAATTAAATTTATAAGTAAACAAAAACATATTAATATTTGGTATGGCCACCCTTTTGATCTTCATCTAATTTAAGCCGCTTTGGCATAGATTCGACCAGTTTTTGGGTGACTTCCGGCGTAATTTTAGCCCACTCCAACCAATGCAGTTTTTAAACCTGACTTGCTGCATATCTTCGTTTTTCGGATATTTGTGTCCAAAATTGCCCATAAATTTTCAATTACGTTCATATCGGGCGACTGTGCCGGTGGTTGAATAACATGGGGACAGGTCCAGATCAACCATGTACAATACCCGACTTATGTTTAGGGTCATTGTCTTGGTAAAATCGGAAATCATCCCGAATTCCAAGATTCTCCGCACTTTAAAGCTGTTTTTTTTTTAAATTTCAAGACAACGAGTCTTGTCCATCGTTGTCTCTATAGATTCTAAATTTCCAATGCCGGCTGCTGACATACAGGCCCAAACCATGACGCTGCCACCGCCGTGTTTGACCGTTTCCTTTAAATTTTTTGTTTGCCGTATTTTGTTTTCCGTATTCGGTTGACGCCATATATATGAGTGTCTATCTGACCCAAAAATATTAAATTTGGACTTATCAGCAAACATCACTTTTTTCCAAAAATCAAAATCTTTGCTTAAGTGCTCCTTTGCAAATTTTTAACGGCGCTTCTGATTTTTAGCATTTATGAAAGGCTTCTTGCGCGCAGCTGCGCCATTAAAATTGTGCTCCCGAAGCACGCGGCGAATAGTTTCTGGGTGGTACGACTTTCCCAACTCTTCCTCCACTTCGCTCGCTACTTTTGGAGCCGATAGTCTGGGGCTTTCCCGTATTTTGCGTACAATATAGTGCTCGTCCGTGGGATTGAACATTTTATTTGGAGCATTTCTGCCTTTGTTCTGTGCTCTATTTTCGCGGACAAAGCGGTATATGATACTTTGGACAGTGGAGTCACTTAGTCCTACCATCTCCCCAATTTTCCTGCGCGATTGAACTTACTACGAATTCAATGAATAAGGCATAGAAAAAACAAGTAAGAACGTTGCAGTCGGGCGTTACCGACTGCGTTATACTCGTTCACGTTCGTAAATATTGCTATTTTAAAAAATTTCGGTATTTTGCAATTTGTGTGTTGCTGGGGGTGGGGGAGAGTGGGGAGTGCGGGTGGGGGTGATCGTCGGCAACATTTAGTTCCTGTCTTTAAAGGAGGTGACCAGCTATCTACCCACCAAATGTGGTAACTCTAGCTTAAAAACTGTGGGAGATATAGGCATTTCCGGCGGAGCGGGGGCGTTTGGGGCGTTATAGTGGGCGTGGCCGGGATGTCAAGTGTGCAAACTTTGGGGGAGGTCAGCAGCTATCTACATATTAAATTTGGTGCCTCTGGCTTTAAAACTGTACGAGATATAGATTTTCGCGGGTTGCGGGGGCGGAAGGGGGAGGGGGGGGGGGGTACTGCCCGCAAATATTTTTCTGTAACTTCTGGGGGAGCTTCCCACTAATATATATCCCGAATTAAGTGATTGTAGTTTAAAAATTTTGAGAGATATAAGCATTTTCGATTTTTTAGGGAGGGGGCGTTGGGCGTTCTAGTGGGCGTGGGCGGGATATCAAGGGCGCAATTTGTGGGGCAGGACACCAGCTATCTACATACCAAATTTGGTGGCTCTATCGCTTAAATTGTGGGATATATACACGTGTTATCGATTGGAACTGCCATATATAACGTGTTTTGCGATTACGGGGGCAGGAGGGGGCGTGGCCAAAAATTTTTTCCTGTGATGTATGGAGGAGCATTCTGGTAATATATCTCCCAAATTTGGTGACTCTAGCTTAAAAATTATTGGGGATATAGCCATTTCCGATTTTTCAGGGCGGGGGCGCTGGAGGGCGTTCTAGTGGGCGTGGCCGGGATATCAAAGGGTCAATCTGTGGGGGAGGTCACCAGCTATATACATACCAAGTTTGGTGACTCTAGCTTTAAAATTGTGCAAATATGCAACACTTATCGATTTGACCTTTCAGGTTTATCGGTTTTCGCGATTATGGGGGCGGGAGAGGGTGTGGCCAAAAAACTTTTTTTTAATATTTGGGGGAGCATTCCTGCAATATATATGCAAAATGTGGTGACTCTAGCTCAAAAACTGTGGGAGATATATGCATATCCGATTTTTGAGAGCGGGGGCGCTGGGGGGCGTTATAGTGGGCGTTGCCGGGATTTTGCGATTTTAGGTGTTATCGGTTTGCCACGCCCCCAGTGGGCGGAGCTCAAAATCCTTAACACTTTATCTGACGCGGGTACACACGAGTATATATCCTAAATTTCTAGTCTCTAGCTTCAATAGCGGCGAAAATAATTGCGTTCATACGGACAGACGGACGACGGACAGCAAGACGGACATTGCACAATACCAATATACTCTTTTCACTTCGTGAACGAGTATAAAAAACAACCGTTATATTGTGACAAAACTGATCATTGCTCAGTTGCGAAATATTTGGTAAAAATAAGCTGTGGCATTGATTTTTGTTGATTTTTTAGATTTCAATTATTATAAAATAGAAAAAAATGTAAAAATTATATAATAAGTTCATTCAACATTCAAACCTGCATTTATAGAATATCTTTTGGTTTAATTTTTATAGCTTCTTTCTATGTAAGATAAAGCTAAATATACATTCAAGCACGTATCTTCTTTATATTCAAAAGTTTTTTAATACTAACCATTCGATCAAACGGCGCATTACCGCCACCCCGACGCCAGCTAGGATTTATTTCCGATTCTGTAAAGCCATTTAACAGTTCACCATAAACTTCATCATCAATGAAAAACCTTAAGCTTTGACTGCTCCATATCATACTGTACACATGAAAGTCGTCGCCAAAATGGACATTCCGTCGCTGGTGCACCATGAAATCTTCACGCTGCGATGCGTCAGTAGATAGCACAGCTCCAGCAGAAAGAGTGCGACCATCTATTGGCTTACCATGCAGCAAACGCAGCTGATCATTGCCACGGGCCATGGCTACCCGTAGTTGACCTATCACAAAGTTAATAATAAACAAGTTTACAGTACATAATATTTAGTAACAGCGCACCAGATTCATAGCCAGTTTGGCCATATGACTCCATGAGGGGCTCCAACAGCAAGAGCGGCACCAGCCAATCGCCCTTAGGAAGCCTAGCTCGTATGTCGACGCGGCCATATTTAAAGCTAAAAGAATCCCTGGTGGTAATACGCGGCACTACCACGGGGGGCATTATAAGTGGTCCACTTGTGAGCAGCACACACTCGCTTTGCCTATTGTGTGTGCCAGTGCAGCGGTCAGAGAGATCTAAATGTGCATTGGTTATGTTTAAGTCTGGTCGATAGCTTGACCACAGTTTTGGCTCGATAATTAATTCACCGTTACGCACGCGCGCCATGCCATCGTACAGCACAAACTCTGCGTCAGTACTATCAAGTGGGGCCCGCACATCGTGCAGCCAACGGCTTTCGTTGAAATTTTCGAAATCTTCCTCGAAAATCAATTGACCCTTGCAAATGGAGCTTTTTGGTGAAGCTAACAGCACTGTTTCGCTTACCTCTGCGCAGGACGTTGACACTGATCCTTTAAACTCAATATTGCTTTTGACTGTTGTTATCTCCGGAGTCTGGTCAGGGCTCCTTACACAGTCTGCGGGCAAATATTCGCCAGACAGTTGACAAACTGGCAGGGGCTGACCCCGGTCGCGATAGATGGAATTGTCAAATTGCACGTTTATCCAAATGTAAATTGTATCTTGTGCCCTTAACGCTACTCGCCCAAAATCATGTTGCCAGCGTCCGTCCTGTGGAGCACGTACGTCGGCTTTAAACTCGCCCTCCTCAAAGGCCGTAAAGTTGCGATTACGATTCACATTAAACGCTACACTTTTAACACCACTGTCATCTACGCAGACAAATCTTCATGTCAAATTGTTGGCGTGTTAATTCTTTTCTCTGTTTATTGTTTACCTGGTATAGACACTCGAAATCCGTTAGGCAGTGGCTCCACTTTAGCAGCGGGCACCTTATAACAACAAATACCGACAATCACCCTACAAAACACCAACAACAGCAGCATATTTTCGGACTGAAATCTTTTAAGTGCACACATTATTTCCAGTCTGTTATTTTTGACGCTCTATTACTGAATGAGTAGACCACGCGCATACCGGTTCTACCTTTTTTTTATACACTTGCCAAAGGTGTCATTATTTTCTTACGACGTGTGGAACATCTCTTAGAAGTTGCATGTGTACATTTTTAATCAGCAGCAATAGCATGTTCATATCCGACTATATATGTATTTCTATGTAATCCAATAATTCAGTTAAAGTGGGACGTGTATTTTTGCAGCAAACAAATTTTAATGTGTTTCACTATGCTTCCAATATATCAGCTAAAAACCCTTAAAATTATATTATGGCTCTCATAAAATCTATAATTGTATGGATAGGTATGTATGTGAAATAAAATAGAATTAACAGCTAGCTGTAAGTGTGTTTAATTTTCGGTGAAACGAACAAAACCGTTCAGGCTTGTGTACCTTTTTTTTTATAATACTCGACAGTTTATTTGCATTTATCAGCTGTGGAACATATGCTTGTATGTATATGTATAGCAACGCATATATAAACCATATGTACGATAGTTAATCGGACATAGCCCATGTTAGGGATGGGGTAATTGCTATTCTTAGTCACCTTAGGTAAAAAGTATCCAACTTAATTAGGATTTGTGTCTATTTTCCTTAGTTTAAAAGGGATTTACATTTCGACTGCACAGTTTATGATTAACATTTAACATTGGCAGCACGACACCACAGGTGTCGAATTTAAAATCTATGTATGTACATATGTTGTTTTACACGAAGAATCGATTTCCGGATATTTTCCGGACATTAGTTAGACTCTTTAAATATTAAATAAATAGGATGAGCAGATTTTCATGCCAACAGTGGCAAAACGAGTAGATTGCGAATGGTTTTTAGTTAAGAGATCGTTGTTCGATAGGCTATAAAGCAACAAAAAATCATTTCACCTTATAGCTTAATAAGGAGAATTCGACTGGGGTAGCTTAATAATGGATATAATGTATGTACATATACATATACACATATATAATTAATATCCAGTCTAATGATGTATGGCATATTATTAAAGAACTAAATCAAATTACTAAACCCAACACAACTCTTACCGACTGCACCACACTACCATTTAATTTACTTTTCGCTAGACAAAATCCTGCTTTACTGTTAAAAACAAAAAATTAAAAAAAAAAACGCTGCACAAAATTCTTCATTTGTATCTACAGTGGCTCACAGCTGACAATATCCAGTGCGTACTTTTAAAATCTTAATAAGGTTATAACTATTCAACGTATTGCAAATAAAAGAAAACAAAAATATATATATACATTAACATAGAGACTATATTTTTGACATATTTTTCTTTTTATTAACAAACAAAAAAAAAAAAAACAAAAAATACAAAAAATAAAAACAAGTAAGAACGTTGCTGTCGGCCGTGACGTTTGAAGGAGCATTCCGGTAATATATATCCCAAATTTGGCGACTCTAGCTTTAAAATTGTAGGGGATATAGGCATTTCCGACTTTTTGGGGCGGGGGCGCTGGAGGGCATTGTAGTAGGCGTGGCCGAGATATCAAGAGTGCAATCAGTTGGGTAGGTCACCAGCTATATACATACCAAGTTTGGTGACTCTAAATTTAAAATTGTGGACTTCAGTGATATGCGATCTTTGCTGTTATCGGGTTGCCACGCCCCCAGTGAGCGCAGCCCAAAATCCTTAACACTTCATATAACCAAAATTTCAAGTCTCTAGCTTCAATAGCGGCGAAAATAATTGCGTTCATACGGACAGACGGACGGACGGACAGCAAGACGGACATTGCACAAAACCAATATTCTCTTTTCATTTCGTGAACGAGTGTAAAAAATAACGAATTTTACTGCATATTATATTATATTATTTTAAAAAATTTCCACAAATTTTGAGGTCTGGAGATTGAGTCGGCGGGCTTATCACATGTACACTTGTATAAGTTTATTTTTAATATGTTTGTTGTATTCAATAATCAACCAACCTTAGACTAAAAGTACGAGAACCTAAAGAGACAAAGGCAGCAGCGACAAATTTATAGCGACAGCTTTGTTGACAGAGTCAGCGGCGTCGGCGTAGCTGGTTAATACGTTGGTGCCATATTTGCTATATTAGCGTAAAGTGGTGAGCGAGAAAGCTGCAATCGATATCGCAATGGTCGATTTGCTTGATCAGCAGTATTTTAATTCGAACACAAATATCTGTGTTATTGAACTTGTTTTAGGATTCTTTGAAAATCTACATAATTGTGGCAAAGTGTTGCAATGTTGGCTTCGCAATATTGCGCGTGTTAACTCTCCCTTTTCAAGTTCCTACTTGTCCCCAAGTGGGCTTTTTATTATTTGTATTTTATATTTTGTTTTGTTGTTTTTGTTTAAAAATGTGAGGTGTTTTTAAACTTAAATTGGGTGGCTTTGGGTGTTGAGTGTAAAGTGTTTCGTGTACCTGTAGAGTTATTTGATTATTCGGTCGGACGCACAATTTGAATATTGAAGCATTTGGTTACCAGTTAAGCGGCGAGTAGGCTGATGATGGCGAAGTGATTTGCAGATGAATGGGTGTCTAATTTTTGTAAGTATTTCGTATTCTTGATGTGTAACGTGTGTAATGCCTTCGGTAATAAGATGTGCAATCATTCCATTTCTCTAGGGGTCATCTGTATGAGTGGCTTTTTGGGTTTCATGACTGTAACCTCTTTATTGTTGAACTCTGTCGTTTAGGGTAGGTGCCCCTAATGTGATTAGTAGTGTTTTGTTGTGTTTGGATCCTTCCGTTGAAGTTATTAAGAGGTATGAAGCTGTCGTCATTTCTTCAACCTTTGGTATATGGTCAGCGTTGCTGAACTCGCACAGCGATTCTTTTCCCTGTTCTAACTTATCAATACTTATCAATCAAACTAACAGTTTTTATTTTATCGCAAATAGTTACAGAGTTGCAAGTTTTGCAATTACAACAGATACTTAAAACAAGTGAGATTGCTCTAGTCGGGACCGCCCGACTAGTAGATACCCTGAACCCAGAAATGAACACATACACACAAGCTCTCGGCAGTTGATGAGTATTGAGCCTTTGAAAAATTAAAAAAAAAAACAATTACCTACGGAAAAAGAAATGTTCCACAACCGTGGCTCGAACTCGCTCTTTCCGTCTTAAGATGCACGACTCTTACCAACTGCACCACACTACCACGCTATTCGTACATGATACAAGATTAGTTTAGAATTAGATTAGAAAGTTTTGCACTTGTCAATAAAACGGTACAAATTAATAATAATAAAAACAATAATTGTGAATAACGAAAAAATAAAATAATTCAACATTGCTCAACCGTCGCTGGATTCGAACCCGGACCTCCACGTTACGCGGCACAACTCTTACCCACTAAACCACGCTCCTAATTGTTTTAGCTGTGCTAAAATTCAACTTAACCGTTCCAAAAAAATTCCTAGAAAAACACAAGACAATTTGCATATGCATATGTATGCGTGCACATGTACACAGAAATTGCCAAGCAGCTGCGCTTTGCCCCCACTACTGAAAATAGATTCTTGATTTGCTCGTATACTAAATTACGATCGTTATGAAATTTTCAGGACTTATTCAGATCATCGAAATGTATCTACAAACCAATTTGCACGTGTGTATTGTGGGCGATTGGGGGAGGTATCCAAAACCTGAAGGGCTTAAATTCTTCGTATGTTTTACGCGAACATAATTAATTTGGTGGCTTTAGCTTTTATAGTTTGGGAGTTATGCTTAAAAAACCGAGTCAAAAAAGCGATAAATATCGATAATAAGAAAACGGAAAGAGTTATCGATGTTTTGAAATAAACTTGATCTGCGTATGGTATATACGAACCGAATGAGACCAAGATCAGCTTTCTAGCTTTTGTAGTCTCTGAAATCGACGCGTTCATACAGACGGACGGACAGACGGACAGACAGACAGACGGACATGGCTAAATCGACTCGTCTAGTGATGCTCATCAAGAATATATATACTTTATGGGGTCGAAGATGATTCCTTCTGCCTGTTACATACATTTGCACAAAACCATTATACCCTTTTTTACCCATTTTCAATGGGTTCAGGGTATAATTACGTTGTCGCATAAGAGTTTATTAGTTTCTAAGTGTACAATTAATTCGTTTCTTATTACTGGCTTTATTAACAGATGTTGGTATGTAATTGCTTGACAAGCCCTAGCGCTTCTTCTTGCATTAAAGCGGTCAGCGGACCCAACCACCGCAGCAACCTTTAAACTTGCGGAAAGAAACGCAATTGCAAATGACGACGCAATTTCGTGTTTGGTACAACAACAAGAGTTCTTTGAACGTTTTGCTGCCACCCAAGAAACAACAACAACCCACGATGCAGTTGCTACGCCAATAAGAGAGGCGGAATTGCCAAAGTTGCACATCAGTTGCAATTAATTGAACGATATAATCGAACACGCCATGTCGTCCATTCATTATTAGACACATTTATTGGATTGCCTACTTTTAACAATGTTACTAATGTGTCCGTCCTTCGAAAGGTTACAGATGGAGCGAATGAGACCGTTCGAGAATTAGATGCAATTGGGCAGACCGGACGCGACTGCTGGCTGATTTATTTACTTGTAGCAAAAATAGATCCAGAGTCACGACGCAAATGGGTAGATGCAAGCCGCGCTACCGTATCTCCATCAATTGAGAACTTCTTTAAATTTCTTGACGCCAGATGCGAGGAGTTTGAGCTGTGCCATCGAGATACCATGGCAACAGCAATCGATAAACCAAAAAAGCTGACCCGTAATTTAGTGGCTGCTGAAAGAAGTCACTGTCCGAAATGTGGTTCGACTGAACATTTATCGGTACAGCTCGCAGTTTCTCGACATAACTGTCGAGCAACGCAATGCATTGGTCAAAGGGAAATCCCTGTGTTTCAACTGCCTCAAGCCCGGCCACCTGTCAACGAAATGTGAATCAAAGCATGCTTGTAAACATTGTCGCAGCCGGCACCACTTCCTAATTCATTTGCAAGGTTTATCGTTGCAGTTAAGTGAGAGCCAAACTCAACAAACTAGCAGTCCAAGGGTGGAAGATCAGACACATCAAGCTCTACCCATAGGCACAAACAGTAATGTGGCACTGTCGCCAGGCAAAACAACATGCTTCGTGGGACTGGGTGGAAGAAAGGGCACACTGCCTACCGCATTGGTATATGTACTCAATGCGCAAGGAACATTCACAACTTGTCGAGTATTATTGGATACTGGATCAGAGATATATGGGATATATCTAAACGATGCATCAACGCTCTTGGTATTGCGCGTTCACCATCAAAGATTGCGGTATCTGGTATTTCATCTGTACAAGCGGAAACCACACGAAGTTTCAGCACGCTTCACCTCAAATCAAGGGTATCACAGCACACACTTGATGTTACGGTACACGTTCTAGGCAAAATAACTTCAGCATTGGAAAGAGAAAATGTCAGTGAAGCCACGCTAGCACTCTTTGACGACATTCAGCTTGCAGATTCCAGATTTAGTTCGAAGTCACCGATCGACATATTATTGGGTACAGATCAGGTTTGGGCTACGTTTACCGGCAAGCAAAAACTGGATAGTTATGGCAATATAATCGCCATATCAACCATATTTGGATGGGTCATCACATCAATAGCTATATCAGCACAACCAATTGTTACGTCTCTGATGTCTTTGGTGGACATTGACGCTTCGCTAAAAAGATTTTGGGAATTGGATGCAAATCAATGTCTAACACCTGATCCCGAGGATACAAAGGTAGAAGAACATTTTCAAAAGAACCATACACGAGACTTGGAAGGAACATAAATTGTTGAGCTTACATTCAAATCTGCAAATACACACTTTGCCGATACCCTAAAAGGAGCAACATCACGCTTTAAAGCTGTAAAACGCCGTCTACAGAACGATTCACATTTGCAACCACAGTAACATATGCAAGCATATGTTAACCTAGGTCATATGCGTGAACTTAAACTGTAAGAAGTATCGGTATCTGAAGGTAGCATCTTCTATATGCCACATCATCCAGTCATCGGCCACAAACTGCGGGTTGTTTTCGAGGGATTCCATAATGATCACAAAGGATATGCTCTGAACGAGGCTCTACATGTTGGCCCAAGTATCCAGAGAAATCTCTTTGCTGTATGCTTACGCTTTCGAATTCATAAGTTTGTTTTTTCGGCAGGCATAGTCAAAATGTTTCGCCAAATATGGGTCGCCGAGAATCATCAAACTTATCAACGGATTGTATGGCTATAACACCCGTCTGAAGCTCTAAAGCACTACCAACTCCGCACAGTTACATATGGCCTGCGCGTCATTTCTAGCTTTTCGAGTCTTGGAACAAATTGCAGCTGATTATAAAGAAGATTTCCCACGAGCGGCAAGGATTGTGTGAGAGGATTTTAATGTCGACGATGTTCTAACAGGGGCAAATTCTTAAGAGGAGTTGCTGCAACTACGAGATGAGCTTGTTCAACTTCTGGGACATGCCCAATTGGAGCTATGAAAATGGGTGTCAAATAGTCAATGCATCGTAGATCAAGAAACCCAGTCAGAGTTTGATGTTTTAAACAATGCGCAAGAGACCACAAGCAAAGTACTTGGAATTCATTGGCAACCAAATGATGACACGCTAGCATACAAAGTAGCGTTGGACACACATGTAGATAGTACTAAACGAAGGGTGCTATCCGACGTATCTCGGATATTTGATCCTCTGTGACTTTTAGCGCCAGTATTCATTCAATTTAAAATATTGTTTCAAGAACTCTGGCTTCACGAGCTAGGTTGGGATTCGCAACTTCCACCTCAACTGATGGAGATATGGCAAAAATACCGCAACGATATTAGATCTTTGAAACACTTCAGGTTACCCAGACATATTGGCTACACTTCGAGCACCTTGGAGCTGCATGCGTTCTCAGACGCTTCAATAAAGGCACATGCAGCTGTCGTTTACAGTCGAATTACCCACTCTGACGGAACCATTGAGGTTACTCTACTGGCTGCAAAGACTCGCGTTGCTCCACTTAAGCAACAATCCCTGTCTCGCTTAGAGCTCTGCGGGGCACTGTAAGCAAGTAGACTCGTTGCATCGATTAAGAGCGCTCTGCAACACTTGGACATTACAGTGTGATTCAACAATTGTCCTGGCCTGGCTGTCGCACGTCCCATCCAAATTAAAAACATTTGTCGGTAACCGTACTGCCGAAATTCTAGAAACAATTCCGAGAAATTCATGGCATCACGTAATCTCCAAGGAGAATCCAGCAGATTGCGCGGATTTACAGAACTTTGGACTCTGGTGGCACGGTCCATCCTGGCTACACGACAAAAATCTCACTATGGTAAATTTGGGCAATGAAAAGATCTCTAACCTCATTTCAGATAACCAAGTACAAGAAGAAGTCAAGAAGTCCACGCTGGCAGCGCTGATAGAAATCAACTCTGCGAACTCTGAACTGACCGACCTAGTTGAACGTGTTTCATCCTGGCCAAAACTCATACGCATTATGGCGTATGTCTTGCGTTTCGTACGACGCAAAACCGCTGGCAATCTGGCACTGGCTCATCGTCGCTAACAGCTGATGAAATGAAGGAGGCACGCACGCAATGCCTACGACATGCACAGGAAGTCTTTCAAAAGGATCGTAAACACCTTCTTAAGAAAACACCACTGGCATCCAGCTCCAAGTTGCGCACACTCTCACCTATATAGACGAAGTCGGGTTACTACGCGTCGGTGGACGTTTAAGTAATTCAAAATTAACCTACTGTGTCAAACACCCGATTATTCTACCCAAGGCACATCGTATAACCAAACTCATTCTTGAACATGAACACCGGCTACACCTACATCCAGGCGTTTCGGCCTTGTTTGTAATTGTTCGACAACGTTATTGGATCTTCGGTGCACGAAACCTTATTCGAAAACTCACATACGTTTGCTTAAAATGTTTCAGGCGGCGGCAACACACCAGTCAGCAACTTATGGCGGACCTACCAGCGGTTCGAGTGAGACAAGCATTCCCGTTTGAAAATACGGGCTGTGACTACGCCGATCCTATAACATTGAAGGTCTGCAAAGGGCGCAATCCACGCAAAGAAAAGGGATACATATGTCTCTTCATTTGAGTACTTCTGCAATTCACCTCGAATTGGCAACAGATACGGACACCTTTCTGGCAGCATATCGGCGCTTCATATCGCGCCGTGGACAATGCGCACAAATGTAAAGCGGCAACGGTAGAAACTTTGTTGGTGCGAAACGAGCACTAAACGACATGGAACGTCTACTCGTATCGCAGCTCCATAACACCATAGTGTCGCAGACTTTAGCAAATGAGGGAATAAAATGGAACTTCATACCGTCGCTTGCACCACACTGGGGTGGTAAATGGGAGTCAGCTGTGCGTTCAGTTAAACTGCACATTCGCCGAGTAATTGGTAACTCTACGCTTACCTTTGAACAAATGCATACGTTATTGGCTCAAATAGAAGCGATAGTCAACTCGCGGCCTTTGTTCACAACATCCGACACGGATCTGAAATATTTGTCGCCCGCACATTTACTTATAGGTCGACCATTAACCTTAGTTCCAGAAGGCGATATTGGTCCGGTGCCACAAAACAGGTTGAACTATTGGCGGCAATCTCAGGCTATGCTGCAAGGTTTCTGGAAACGATGGCATCACGAATATTTGACTTTGCAGCATCGATCTAAATGGACTACAAAGTCTTTGAATCTTGTTCCTGGAGACACTGTGCTGGTCCAGGATTCACATACTCCACCAGCAGCATGGATTTTAGCACGAATTATCGAAACATATCCTGGACCTGATGGATTAGTGCGAGCTGTCAAACTCAAGACAGCAACCGGGGATATGACTCGTCCAATTACAAAGTTGAGAAATGGTTTCGATCACAATCAGATTGGAATTTATCGACACATTTGATTACTTATCTTTAAGTTGGCAGCTCTTTCACTTTCGCTGCATTTTTATTATAAGCACATTATACTAACACATATACATACGTAATATTACGCAACATTGTGAAATTCATTAACAGCAGCGAATTTGCTTAACAGCGCGTCACTGCACATATGTAAAAAGTTAGTTCTACTTTACCAGCAGAGTTGCATGAACCTGCTCATGGCAGTCCGTTAAATAAAAATACACTCATATATGAAGAATAATTTGAGAATCGCAATCATTATTCAACAGATAGCATATTTAATATTGGCAATTTCTTCTTTTAACAGTCTAGCTCAAAGAATTGTCCTTACTAATTGTGTTGGCTTGAAGATTAGTGTGAGATTATTTATTATATTTTGCAATTGATTATTAATAATAACATGGGCGTTACTATTTGTAATCAGGTTGTTAAAATTTCAAAAAATCATTTCTAAATCTGTATGGTCGGGCTACATAGTTCCAATCTGATCCAATCCAATTAAGGGATCTTGCTTGTCGTCTTTTAAGTATCGGCAGAAGTGTGCTTAATGCGATTAACGCCTGTTCAATTTCTTTAGTAAGGGTGTGATACAAATAGCTATTTCTAAAGTCATTTTAAATTTATTATAGTTTTAATTTCTAAATGATTATGATGTGTGCGTCGGTGTAGTTTGTAATACCCTTGGTTGCCAATGCCAGGGGCAGGCTTATGAGAAGTAGAAAAATCCTGCAATGGATTCAAACAAAGTGGATATACAGGTATGGGCCGGTTCCTTCAGAGTCATGTGAAACCTGCAGTCGGAAGACATTTGGTTTGAGTGAATGGAAATTATTATTTGTAATTTGTATATATTTTTTTTCAGACTAGACTGACATTCTCGTTGTATTCCTATGTAGTCTCGGACACTCTACGTTGATTTTATTAGTTAATCGTTTTTTATGTTACTCTTATGAACGTCCCATCCTGCTTTAGTAACTATGGTTGTATTTTCTTTAACAAACTTTCCGGTTTATATTGTGGGGATAGCTTAGAACAATCTAATCTAGTATTTATTTTAACAAATATTTTTTTGTCCTGGTACGTAATTTTTGTTTTGAGTTTTTAGATCTACCATTTGTTTTTGGTTTAATTTTTCAGAATTGTTTTGTCTCCTTATGTCGTATTGCTCTGGGTCTGTTTTTATATTTATACAGAAATATACCTCTCGTGGGTGTTTTTATGTGACTGAATGTATTGAAGAATTATACTCATAGAAAACTCTATCTTATAATTCTTCGAATGTACGAGGTTCTCGTTTTGCTTTAGATATCTGATAATTTCGGTGAGGGTAGATTGAAATCGTTTAACTTGTCCGTTTACAGAGCTTTTGACAGGGGGTGCTTTAAAGATTTCAATGCTTAACTGGTATTTCATCATAAAGGTTGTAGTGAGATTGTAGTGTAAGAGATTTTTCGTTATCTATTACAACGTAATTCGGTACACCAAAATAAAATAAAAAGTCGTGTAGCGGCTTTCTAATGTCTTCGATTGACTATGAATTGATAATTCTTGCTTGGACAAGCTTTTAAAATTGATCTATTGCTGTTAATACAATTTCTTTTTAGTACAAAAAATTGATGTTAACTGTGTGTCCCGGAAATACGGGAATTGGAGTTTTTCCAAATTCTGAGTTAGGGAGTGCCTGTCGTATTTGCCTTCTTTGCAAACCTGACACTACTTTACTTAAACTGCTAATCACTATTTCATTTTGGGGAAACAATATTTTTTAGATAATTATAATTTGATTTTCTGGGCATTTCTATGTGCTCTATTGTGGGTTTATAGTATTGGTTCGTTCTGATCTGTTTATTTTATTACATCCTCTACCTTTGTCTGAGTTTTGTTTTTGGATGTGTAAATGCCATTTATAACTGAGGCAATTAGGTATTTCTTTCTTGTCAATTTTTATTAAACCGTTGCCGGGAAACTTTTCCTGCGTTATGGTGTGTCTATTGAATGTGGGGAAAGCGATAGTGAACTTATAATCAGGTGGGTGTTCTTTAAAAATGAGATTTGATTTTTCCAAGCGTTGATCAATGCTGGGTATTAGATTGTGACCAGAGCTATTGGCACTATGTTGCGTTGCAGTTAGCGAGTGGACTTCGTTTACTTGTGGTGCCCTAGAAAGTGCGCCTGCTACTATACTCTCCTCTCCTGGCTTGTAAAGCAATTCTTTATTATATTCATCTAAGTATGATTTCCATCTTTTGATCGCGATACCGCCTTTTCAATAACGCTCGTGTGTAAGTGGTTCATAGTCTTTGTAAATCTTAACTTTGGTTGCACCGTATACGAATTCTTTGAATGAATTTACCGCCCAGCGTATGGCTAACATTTACTTTTTTGCAGTTCGTAGCCCTCTTCGGTTTTAGATAAAGCTCTAGATATGAATGCTATAGGTCTGTCTGTTTGGCTGAGCACTGTTCCGTCTGCAGTTAATGTGAATTCTTTACTGAACTCGGGGAATGTAAAATGAAACCGTCGGATATAAGTGCATTTTTAATATTCTGATTTGATATTCTACGTCATTACTAAAGACGATTATATCGTCAATGTAAATATAATAGATTTTCCCTATCTGTTCTCTGAGTATGTCATCAAGTGCGCGCTTAAATATGAAGGGAGCGTTCTTTAACCCCAAAAGGAAGTCGGTAAATTCGTATGGAAATGGAACCTGTATATATTAATACTTTTAATATCTGTTCACTCGTCAACTTGCATTCGAAAGATGGTAATGAGGAGTCTGTTATTCTAAAAAATTTAGATAAGTGTACTCATAGTGATTGTCATTGTTGTCAATGCGTTCAGTTTATTATTTTAGAGTATCCCCATAGTCTTTTTTTTTTAACTTGAACTGCAATTGTCTGTTCATAGCTATTAGTTGGTGATTTCTCTTCTTTCGTTTCTGTCTGTTCTTCTGAGTTTGTCTGTATATTCAAATTTCTTTGACTTTTTGCTTTGAGTGGTAATATAGGTCTCTTGCCTAAGTCAGATTGTGGTCTATTTATGAATTAAGTTGCTTTGTCTGAATACTTTCACAACCAACACGCATTAGGAATCTTTCCGAATTGGGTTTGAAAAAATGGTCTCTGTTGTATATGTTGCATTTGTCCGAAAATATTACCGGTTGGTACGGCAACAAAGTAAGGGATTTGTTGAAGAGTTTTTCTGGGTGGAAGTACTGGTCATTTCTAAAATTTTTACTTTGTTGGGTATCTGGCGAGGTGCCACTAAAGTTTTTTGAGCTTGCTGATTTCTAAAGATGGGCTGCTGTGTCTTAATCGTTGAATGGTTCGAACGATCTGCTTGATTTTCTCACTTCAAGCACAAGTGTAAATCAGAGCGAAAGTTTGGTTCTTTTATACATAGTAGGCGTGATAATTCTGCATATAAATCTCTATATAGTTTGGTCATGAGTTACAACTCTACAAAATTAATCTTGTTTAATATCAAAGAAAGGTGTCTGTTAACAGCTTGATGGAATTCCTCATCTGATTGGTTCGGACCTTGTGTTATTGTAGTCATCTGATATTCTAGCGCACCTTAATTTCGTTTGTCTGCGAGACATTTAGAAATAGCATTTAAATGCTAAGGGACGTTTAATGATTCTAATGCAATGTCTGCATTTCCTATGATTTTGTTATGAATGGCAGGATTCCAAAGTACTTTGTTGTATCGACGGTAATATTGTTAATACAATTTCAGGGCCTTTTTTTAGGTCATCTAAATTTCTTTGGATTTCTTGGTTCTCTGCACTGGTAAAGTCAAATATTGTTTTTTGATTTAGTCTCAGCAATATGGGTAATTGTTCTGCTAAAATTTCTTTAATGGTAGCTCATAATTTGGGTCTCCTGCTATGCTTCTACGTTGTTGGAGTAATTCCTGCCTTTGTATTTGTCTTTCTTATTGTTGATGCAAAGTTGCGTTTAATGGTTGAGGCACCTGTTTAGTATTCATCATTGGGACTGAATAAATTGTTAGGATTTACCATAAAGTTTTTAATTGCAAGGTAATTGTAACTTGTTGATATCTGCAAAACTTTATATTATTGACACTTAATATATATATATATTTTTCTTAATTTCGGTAGATTGTGATTGAAGGAATTTGAGTTTTCTATTTAAGCCCCAAACAGTATTAAAAATGAGTATAAAATAGGCAGAAGGAGGCATCTCCGACCCCATATAGCATATATATTCTTGATCAGGACCACAAGTTCAGTTGATTTAGCCATGTTCATATGTCTGTCTGTATGAACGAAGCGATATTGAAAAAACCACATAAGCTAGAAAGCTGATATTGGTCTCATTTAGTTCGTAAATATCATACGCAGAAAAATTTTATTATATTTTTCGCTCACTTGCTTCGTATGATTAATATCGATATAAATCGATAACAACCTTTTATTAGTACATTATGTTTCTGTAAGCCGACGCGGATTTTGATACTTCCGATTTTGGATACCTCCCCCAATCGCCCCAGTATCGATAAAACCGTAAAAGCCGCAAATCAAATACTACAGAACTGAAAATTGATTTGTACATACATTTCAATGCTGCTAATAAATCCTACAAGTTTCATAACGATCATACATTTAATTTAGCAGAATATAAACATTTCGTTTCTCTAGTGGAGCACGCGCAGCAACCAAGTAAAGTGCGTAATGCGTGCATTTGTGTGTGAGTAAGTGTGAATTTTTTTTATGTATTTATGAATGCAAACGAGTTGAAATGCTTATGAAGACAGATCGCAGGGTTCAGGGTATCTTCTAGCCTGGCGGCCCCAACTAGAGCCCTCTCACTTGTTAACATTAATCGTACTGCCGAATTAAAAATTTGTTATATGAAGTTAGAACTATTGAGAGCTTAAGTTGCAAACCGCTGGACATAATAAAGTCCTTGCCAGAATTTAGTGGCAAACAGGACGAGTACGTTGCAGACGTGAGGCGGCAACAGTAACGTATAAACTTTTTGAGCCGTATGACGGTAGTTTTAAACATTTTCATGCTGTTTTCATTATTTGCAACAAAATTAAAGGTGCGGCAAGCGCAACACAAAAATAAAATAAAATAAAATAAAATAAAACACTCTTTCCATCTAATTCAGTTCTAAGCTTAAAAGACACAAATTGTGCATCTTACAATAACTCAGCACTCTAAGATAAGGTAAACTCCCTTTTTTTGAATGTTATGATAAGATTTAGCTACTATAGGTGTTTCATATAAAACTACGCCGCTTTAGCTAAACCCGTAAATGAACTGTTAAAAGGAAAAGGCCAATCAGTCGACAAAATTAAAAATATCTTAATATATGAAGATGTAATGTTACGATACCCTGACTTTAAGAAATGTTTTGACTTAACAACAGATGCACACGGTCTGGAAGCTGTGTTGTCTCAGGAAGGTCGCCCGATAACATTGCGGAATAATAAGGAAAACTTCGCTTCAAATGAGCAAGAGTTATTGGTAATTATGTGGGCTCTTAAAAGTCTCCGGAATCACCTGTACGGGGTTAGAGATCTCAACATTTACACCGACCATCAGCCTTTGATTTTCGGGGTAAATCAGCTCGATACCTTTCATAAATGTGCATATTGCCAATCTGATCTACAAACCCGGTAAAGAGAATTATGTGACTGACGCACTGTCGCGCCAAAAACTGAACCTTGCTACACTTTATTGAGAGGTATCCCTGACGTACAATAGGCCAATTAACTTTTCAGGAATTAGATTATAATTGAAGTAACTTATTTCGCCTCTGTGGGAACGTTCCTGCTCTTTCAGAACAAAACAAGACGTGTTATACATATCTCAGACTTGCCACTGAAATTGTTGTTAGAGTGTGATCAATGGCTAAATACGGCCGACATCCAAAATAAACATATGTTGGGCGAAACGCCAGGAGAAATTCCACACGTAGACGTATTTTCAACACATCGAATTGTATCACGCGCAGTTGTTTACATGAAATTCCTTATGCTACAACTTGTAAACCTGTTCTCTTGTACAAAGATCATTTACTGCGGCAATGAAAATAATTTCAAACCATCCTATCTAAGAGCTTCGAAATCCAAATTTGAAATGCACCCCCTTCCTACAGCTTTTCGAATGGTTTTTGCGATGGTTAAGTAATGTTATATTATAAGTGGGTTAGGTGGTAGTGTAGTGCAGTTGATAAGAGTTGTGCAATTTAAGACGAAAGGTCAGCGGGTTCAAGTGGCGATAGTTTGTGTGTATGTGTATACAGGTGATACAGGTGATATTACTGTCGGCGCCATATACTGTTATCCAGCTTACACATGGGTATGCAGCAATTTCGAAGAAGTGCTTACGGCGACAAACAGCAACAAGTATATCATCGCACGGGGCTGGAATGCCAAACACCCATTATGGAGGTCAGGCCCAACTTGCTCTAGAGGAAGACAAAACGCCAGCTGTTTACATGTTAGCAACAAAAACATCCTTGCAACCAGCAGCTCCACCTATTTACCAAGCAGACCAGGCGCCCTCCCTTCATGCATAGACTTTGCAATAACGAATCTTACGATCTCCGACAGCTGGGATCTGGAATTGGATCACCTACCGCTGGTCTTATAGCTTGACACCTAAACGACTACATTCCCGCAGCCACCAAAGCTAATCGGTATGCACACCAACATAGACGTGTTTAGAAACTGCCTTAACAGAGCCATCCATTTAAACACGGGAATCAATACCCTGGAAGATCTCGACCACGTGGTTCATCTTTTCACAGAAAAAGTGCACCAAGCAGCCAAGATAGCTAAAAGTGCTACTCAAGGTCCTGCCACCCCGCCGCCCTTATCCTACAGTCGAGATACCTGACCTCCTTTCTAGGAAGAGGCAGTTGCGCAGGCGATACCTTCGCACTCTTCATCCAAACGACAAAACGTTGTGGCATAGAGACGCAAGAAGGCTACGCAAGGTTTTAGAGCTTCTTCGAGAAGACCGGCTTGAACACATGCTGGTAAACACGGACTACTCTCATCATTGCCGCTATTCTCTGTGGCAATTCATTTAAAACATTAAGCGTCAGCCACACACATCGCTAAATAACGCACAAGGAGAATGGTGCAGGTCCTTGAAAGAACAAGCGCTCGCATTTGCGGATCACCTCGTTAATCGCTTCACACCGTTCGACACCGCTGTGTTAAAGATCCTTCTTTTTCTCACATTAATTTTTAATGCGAGACTTAGGTCGCAGAATTTCTCTACCAAATGGAAGACTGCAATAGAGTTTTCCTCGATATCCAACAACCTTTCGACAAAGAATGGCTCCCAGGTCTACTGGCAAAGTTGAAGACTTCGCTGCCCGCCAATATTTTCTGTTTCCAAGTTCGCGACCAACAATCTGACATCAAAAAAGTCAAAGCCGCAGTACCACAGGGAAGTACTCTTGCACCGCTGCACTACTCCATTTTTGCCGCAGACATCCCAGACAACGCTCGCAACACCAGAGAAGATGCTCCTCGCGTCCTACGCTGACGATGTCTGCATACTGTATGCCATCAAATGCGAGATAAAAAAAGCGAATGGTATGCAGCAATATCTGGCATGATTTGAAAAATTGGGCCGGAAGATGGATCATCGGCATCAACGGCAGCAAGTCCACCAACGTGTTCCTTAGCTTGCGAGCGGTGTATATCAACAGCGAGCCATTACCGCAGACATCCTCAGCAAATTACCTTGGCATCACCCTAGACAAACATCTAACCTACCGCGAGCACATAATCAAAACCACCACGACATGTTACGCGAAAGGTTTAGGCTTCACTGGCTGCTAAACACGAGAAGCAGTCTCCGCCTTCGATGCAAGCGCCTAATCTACCAGCATTCAAATCTGGTGCACCGCCACCAAAACAAACCGCCTCAGATTCCAAATCGTGCAAAACAAGATGTTCCGCCTCATCACGGGGAGTGAATGGTTTGTGACCTAGCTCTGAAAAATTTTGAAGACCAAATTTAATTCTTTTCAAACAGATACAACAACAGACCTATTAATTATCGCAACCGATGCGCCCGAAACATAATCAATGCAGTCCATATCACAAGATTAAAAAAAAAAGACACTGGCCTAACCCTACCTGTTCCACACCACAACTAAATCTACACAATGATAACACCATATAATATTGACTTGGCGAATATCTAACCCATAAAAAAATAATGTTAAAAGCTACGTATGCAGCTTGTACAAATTAAACACCCAAATAAAAAATATACTTAAAAAAAATTGTCCTTTTCAGACAAAGTATTACATTTTTTTCGCACAGCTTTTAAGCTAGAGTTATCAATTTATTTTATATAGGTATATAAAACAATTTTTTAAATTTTACATCGCTTGTAGGAAATAAAAATTATATATCGATCCAAGTATAACATGAAATTTGTATAGGAATATATAAGTGTATAGAAATATATAGTTTCCGGTCGGCGCAAGAATATCAACAAAATTTAGATTTGGAAGCCAATTAAAAATTAAATGAACACATGCATTTTTATTGTGGTGCTGTGTAATTTTACGTGGGCTTTTTTGAAGAAGGAAGAGGCACAACCGTGTGTCGAGTGTGCGATAACACCTAAGATAGCGAATCTATAAAGTGCATTTTATAAAGCTAGAGTCACCAAAATTAGTATGTAGATAGCTGATGACCTCCCGAAAGATTGCGATCTTGATATTCCGGTCACGCCCACTATACCGCCACCAGTCACTCCACCCCACAAATCGCAAAAACCTCCCCTTGACCCAGCTACTATCTGGGTCAGGTCACGCGCCTTGACCACGTGCCCGTCCACGCCAGGTTCTCACCTCGGCAACGCTCCCTACCAGGCTAGCACCACCAGGTATAGACCGTGTCGGCGACTCCCGCCCAGGCAAGGTCAATACCAAGGCCGCGCTGCCAAAACCCTACACCTATTTAAGGACAGCTAACGAGACCACCAAAGGTACCCCAATTCTGACACTATTGCATTCGATTCTAAAAATATCATTTATAACCACGAGAATCTCAATAATCCCCCATATTATTAGTGCTAGAGTTAGATCAACGTTCCTACAGTTTTAGTTAATAAAAAATATTATAATTAAAGAGGCGCTTACAAATTTCTCTCTACCCTGCGTTTTTATAATGCTCGAAGGTGGTCGTCCGCACTTTAGCGGGTCGGCTTCGCCAGTGAGCTAGAGGTATTAAAGAAGCAAAATTTTGTTAACCAATCAAGTAATCTTGAATCATTGTCATTACTACACCCAAATAACAGACTTAAAAGACTGAAGGAACGACTGGACAACCTCGCGGATGAAAACAATGAAATTAACAAACCAACCAATTATTGAAGCACTCCTATATCGCAGTACTCTAAAGAGTATACCCTGAACCCATTGAAAATGGGTAAAAAGGGTATAATGGTTCTGTTAAAATGTATGTAACAGGCAGAAGCAGGCATCTCCGACCCCATAAAGTGAGAGCGCAACGAGCTGATTTGATTTAGCCATGTCCGTCTGTCCGTCTGTATGAACGCAGCGATTTCAAAAACAACAAAAGCTAGAAAGCTGATCTTGGTCTCATTCAGTTCGATCATATCATACCCAGAACAAGTTTATCTTTTTTCCTCGATAACTTGCTCGGTTTCATTAATATCGATAAGAATCGATAACAACAACTCTAACTTAAAGAGCTAGAGGCAACACGTTTAGTGCGTTATGTGCATTTTGACTAGACGCAACTTTTGATACCTCCAGATATTAGATTTGAAATGCCTTTGAAGACAGATCGCTGGGTTCGGGGTATCTCCTTGTCGGGCGGCCCTGTCTAGAGCCCTCTCACTTGTTATACCCTGAACCCATTGAAAATGGGTAAAATAGGGTATAATGGTTTTGTGCAAATGTATGTAACACGCAGAAGGAAGCATCTCCGACCCCATAAAGTATATATATTCTTGATCAGCATCACTAGCCGAGTCGATTTAGCCATGTCCGTCTGTCTGTCTGTCCGTCTGTCTGTCCGTCCGTCTGTCCGTCTGTCTGTATGAACGCGTCGATTTCAGAGACTACAAAAGCTAGAAAGCTGATCTTGGTCTCATTCGGTTCGTATATATCATACACAGATCAAGTTTATTTCAAAACATCGATAACTCTTTCCGTTTTCTTTTTATCGGTATTTATCGCTTTATCGACTCGGTTTTTTAAGCATAACTCCCAAACTATAAAAGCTAGAGCCACCAAATTTATTTTTTTATGTTCGCATAAAACATACGAATAATTAAAATATTTCAGGTTTTGGAAACCTCCCCCCAATCGCCCCCAATATCGAAAAAGCCATAAAAACAAAGTAAATCAAATACTACACACGTGCAAATTGGTTTGTAGATACATTTCAATGATCTGAATAAGTCCTGAAAATTTCATAACGATCGTACATTTAGTTTACGAGCAAATCAAGAATCTATTTTCAGTAGTGGGGGCAAAGCGCAGCTGCTTGACAATTACTGTGTTCATGTGCACGCATACATATGCATATGCAAAATTTGTCTTGCGTTCTTCTAGGAATTTTGTTTGCAACGGTTAAATTGAATTTTAACACTACGAGGAGAAGTAAGAGCGTGGTCCAGTTGGTAAGTGTTGGGCCGCGTAACGTGGAGGCCCGGGTTCGAATCCAGCAATGGTATGGGTGGTGCAATGTGGAATTTCTTTATTTTTTCGTTATTCATAATTATTATTATTATTAATTTGTATCGTTTTAATGACAAATGCAAAATTTTCGTTTTCCTTGACTTATTGCGATGGTTAACTAATGTTATATCATTCGCGTAAAATGTGGTAGCGTGGTACAGTTGGTAAGAGTCGTGCATCTTAAGACGGAGAGAGTGAGTTCGAGACCCGGCTGTGGAACATTTCTTTTTCCGCTGGTAATTGATGTTTTTTTTAATTTTTAAAAGGCTCAATACTCATCAACTGCCGAGGGTTGTTGTGTATGTGTTCATTTCTGGGTTCAGGGTATCTACTAGTCGGGCGGTCCCGACTAGAGCCCTCTCACTTGTTTTAAAGTGTCAATTTTCCAAGTATTCCAAATATTCCAAGAGTAAAGTATTAATATTTTTAACTACGCAAGGATGCACAGGGCATATGGGAGGAGCCTGGGAAAGCGTAATATAATCAGTTAAGTAATGTTTTGGTCACCGTTTGTAAGAACCATTTTTACCTGAGCCAACTTTGTTTATTTTGTGAAATACTGTTTATGATTAACTGTAGACCGCTTTTTATTATATGCTAGTTGTATTTAATGATACTTATTTTTCACAACGCATCGACGTCTTGTAAAGCAATAAAAGTATATAATTTAATTAAAAGATTTAGTATTTGTTATGCGCAATTATCTCCCAAGTATTTTAAAATAGACAAAGCTAAAAATAAAGATAGTTACGTTGGAATGGTCGATGTATTTGTGTGTGTGTGTGTCGCAAAATCGATAAATATACAAAATAATAATACTACTTATAATTAATGCGAAAAAATATGAATATCACTTCGTTCAAGCGCTGGGACTCGAACCCTGACCCTTTTTTAGTTTCGGCTTTATGGTTTTGACGATACTGGAGGCGATTTGGGGGAGGTATTCAAAACCAAAAATATATAAAATTTTCGTATGCATTACGCAAACATATTGAAATGATTTGGTGGCTCTCGCATTTATAGTTTAGGTCTATTTCTTAAAATACCGAGTAAAAAACCGATAAATAACGATAATAAGAAAGCGAAAAGATTAATTGATCTTTTAAAATAACCTTGATCTGCGTATGGTATATAGGAACCGAATGAGTCCAAAACCAGCTTTCTAGCTTTCGTAGACTCGTTTATACAGGCTGACGGACACACAGACAGACGAACGAACATGGTGAACCATACTACTGGGGCTCTGTAGGAGTGGCACCTCTGTCTACTACGGCTTCGGCCGTGCTCAGGGCAGGTGGGATGGGTTGTTGTTACCACGTCCAAAATTTCCTTGATGGCTCTCACGATCAAGATATTAAAACCATAAACTCAAGAAAGCTAAAGCTATATGGGATATATAGCAAAATATTTAATAATTCGTTTTTACGATTATAGTTAACCCTATTCATGGCTTGACGCGTCTCTTGTTTAAGGCTACTTTTGTTGGACAATTCATTAAAACTTACATTTCGGCTGTTCCGTACTCACAAAACAATTCTTAGTGGCTCTCGTTGTCAACAGGCCTGTTGACGGTTATTATGACTGTTGGATGTTAAAAACAAGATGATATATAACAAAAGCACTCGATAGCGCTAATAGCTATGAATAAAATTCTACAGAGCGATATTATAATTCATTGATTGTAAAAAGATAAAATTTATTTCAAAACTTCTTCTTTAAATAGCAATTGTGCAACGAATCGCAATTTTATTTGACATCTTCTAACGCGGAGTTTTCTCAGAGGTGATTCGCTGCTACGGTTCCCGGAGCTCACTGACTATCAGACTACTGAGAAGCTACCTATCCTTGCCCACGTGCCCTCCTATGCCGTAACAGCAATGCTCCCTAACAGACTAACACCGTCAGTCTAGCGCTATGACAGTGACTCTCGCCCAGGCCAAGTTAATGCCGTGACTACGCTGCCTGAAAATTATCGAGACCAGTTATAACACTTCTGCATTTAATTTCGAGGGACGTTATTTATTTTGAAGCTAACTGTGTTAATTCTAATTAATATTGTCGGTGTCAACAACAGGATAATAATTCTAGTAAATCGACAGATTTTCAATTAACTGGTGCTTGTTGGTGTCGTGTCCTCCGATACTCAACTCCTTCTTCCCGTTCATGCTCCCTTACGTTTTACGCACACGTCCACACTACGTCACGCTCCTTATACTAAATTTTTTCGCCCTTCAACTCGAGTGTCCGATAGTAATTATAACTCCACGTGGCTGCTCTTCTTGGGCCTTTGCCACTGATTTCCTCCACGTCCGACACTTCCGTTCTGGTCGAGTATCCAAAACTAATTCTTTTTTCGCTTCTCGTTTCTCGCGGCAGCAAGCCGGCTTCCTCTGGGTTTTCGTTCTTCGCCACATAGCCGCTCATTCGCCTGAGCAATTGGCAGCTGATCGCAGGGCTGCTCTCGATAGCGCTGGTCGTAAGTCTGTTGATGGTCCGTGGCTGTCTGCTACGTCAATATTTCTAATAATACTAATAATACTTATTAAACTAAAAATATCTTATTACGCTTCATTGCTTCCATACTACTTACATCTTTATATTTTCCTGTTTCCATTATTCATTGCCATTATTCATTTCCTTATTTCTACGCATTAATGATCTTAGTCCTAATTTACTATGCCCTACTTTTTTCCCGGGCGATAACGGCTGACACTACCCTTCCGTGTACCGTCACACGGAATTGCTGTTCATCCTTCTCTAGGGTGGAAAGGCTACGGTGGTTGTGCTTGTTGCTCCAGGCTGCTCGCTCCATGGCCCGCTGCACAATGTTGGCCGGTAGTGGGCCGTCCCGGCTGATCAACTTCCAGGCCGTCGAGGGGCGCACTCTTGTCGACGACTCTCTCTCCCCCAGTGGTGGCGACCTGTGGCTCGTCGACATGGCCTGAAACAGGGCTTTGCCAGGCGTCGAGACGCGCGATGTGAGCCCCCGCGTTCTGGGTTGTGGCAGCGACGGTACCTCTAACGTATTCGGCTTGGGCAGCGGCGACACCCCCACGCCCATCACCGTAGAAGGCGTCGACCCCCTGTGGGCCAACGATGGTTGGAGCGGGTGCCTGTCCTTACTCACCTCGGTCTCTGGTGTGGGAGCTGCTCTAGCCTCCACAAAGCGGGACACCCACGACGGCGTTTGCACGGAATCTCACCACACCAGGGGCACCAATGGAGGCGGCAGCGATTCTCCTTGGTCCAGAGTGTCTGCGGCTTGAGACGGCATGGGTCGCATGCCCCGCCCTAGAGCGGGCGTCGGCGGCGCTGCACCCGTTGCCATCACTCGTGGGGACGACCCGCCACGGGCTATCTCCTTGAGCTCCCAGTCCCAGTCATCCTCCCATATGTCCAGGACGTCGTCCAGTAATTCCGCAACAGACGGTGGCGACAGTAGGGGGGGTCTCTAGGGTGGACGTCTCTGGTGCAATGTTCTCACGTTGTGCGGTATCTGCTCGCCCGTTTCTTGCTATCGGTTCGCTTCGCAATCTCCGCGTGAGGTCTACTCCGTTTGCTCGTTGATCGACGAGTGACTGCGTGGTGACGCCGATCGATCGACGCTGGGCCCTCAGACATGCGACTCGACTTGTTTCTTCTTGCCCGTCGACGCGGTCGTGTGTTACCCGTCGTTTGTTTCGACATTCGACGTCGGTCGCCCCGAGCTGGCAGTCGCCCTTTTCTCCTTGTGCGACCTTTATACGACCTTTATAGAAGCAGGCATCTTCGACCCCATAAAGTGAGAGCGCAACGAGCTGAGTTGATTTAGCCATGTCCGTCTGTCCGTCTGTATGAACGCAGCGATTTCAAAAACTACAAAAGCTAGAAAGCTGATCTTGGTCTCATTCAGTTCGATCATATCATACGCAGAACAAGTTTATCTATTTTTCCTCGATAACTTGCTCGGTTTCATTAATATCGATAAGAATCGATAACAACAACTCTAACTTAAAGAGCTAGAGGCAACACGTTTAGTGCGTTATGTGCATTTTGACTAGACGCAACTTTTGATACCTCCAGATATTTGATTTGAAATCCTTATTAAGACAGATCGCTGTGTTCGGGGTATCTCCTTGTCGGGCGGCCCTGTCTAGAGCCCTCTCACTTGTTATACCCTGAACCCATTGAAAATGGGTAAAATAGGGTATAATGGTTTTGTGCAAATGTATGTAACACGCAGAAGGAAGCATCTCCGACCCCATAAAGTATATATATTCTTGATCAGCATCACTAGCCGAGTCGATTTAGCCATGTCCGTCTGTCTGTCTGTCCGTCTGTCTGTCCGTCCGTCTGTCCGTCTGTCTGTATGAACGCGTCGATTTCAGAGACTACAAAAGCTAGAAAGCTGATCTTGGTCTCATTCGGTTCGTATATATCATACACAGATCAAGTTTATTTCAAAACATCGATAACTCTTTCCGTTTTCTTTTTATCGGTATTTATCGCTTTATCGACTCGGTTTTTTAAGCATAACTCCCAAACTATAAAAGCTAGAGCCACCAAATTTATTTTTTTATGTTCGCATAAAACATACGAATAATTAAAATATTTCAGGTTTTGGAAACCTCCCCCCAATCGCCCCCAATATCGAAAAAGCCATAAAAACAAAGTAAATCAAATACTACACACGTGCAAATTGGTTTGTAGATACATTTCAATGATCTGAATAAGTCCTGAAAATTTCATAACGATCGTACATTTAGTTTACGAGCAAATCAAGAATCTATTTTCAGTAGTGGGGGCAAAGCGCAGCTGCTTGACAATTACTGTGTTCATGTGCACGCATACATATGCATATGCAAAATTTGTCTTGCGTTCTTCTAGGAATTTTGTTTGCAACGGTTAAATTGAATTTTAACACTACGAGGAGAAGTAAGAGCGTGGTCCAGTTGGTAAGTGTTGGGCCGCGTAACGTGGAGGCCCGGGTTCGAATCCAGCAATGGTATGGGTGGTGCAATGTGGAATTTCTTTATTTTTTCGTTATTCATAATTATTATTATTATTAATTTGTATCGTTTTAATGACAAATGCAAAATTTTCGTTTTCCTTGACTTATTGCGATGGTTAACTAATGTTATATCATTCGCGTAAAATGTGGTAGCGTGGTACAGTTGGTAAGAGTCGTGCATCTTAAGACGGAGAGAGTGAGTTCGAGACCCGGCTGTGGAACATTTCTTTTTCCGCTGGTAATTGATGTTTTTTTTAATTTTTAAAAGGCTCAATACTCATCAACTGCCGAGGGTTGTTGTGTATGTGTTCATTTCTGGGTTCAGGGTATCTACTAGTCGGGCGGTCCCGACTAGAGCAATCTCACTTGTTTTAAAGTGTAAATTTTCCAAGTATTCCAAATATTCCAAGAGTAAAGTATTAATATTTTTAACTACGCAAGGATGCACAGGGCATATGGGAGGAGCCTGGGAAAGCGTAATACAATCAGTTAAGCAATGTTTTGGTCACCGTTTGTAAGAACCATTTTTACCTGAGCCAACTTTGTTTATTTTGTGAAATACTGTTTATGATTAACTGTAGACCGCTTTTTATTATATGCTAGTTGTATTTAATGATACTTATTTTTCACAACGCATCGACGTCTTGTAAAGCAATAAAAGTATATAATTTAATTAAAAGATTTAGTATTTGTTATGCGCAATTATCTCCCAAGTATTTTAAAATAGACAAAGCTAAAAATAAAGATAGTTACGTTGGAATGGTCGATGTATTTGTGTGTGTGTGTGTCGCAAAATCGATAAATATACAAAATAATAATATTACTTATAATTAATGCGAAAAAATATGAATATCACTTCGTTCAAGCGCTGGGACTCGAACCCTGACCCTTTTTAGTTTCGGCTTTATGGTTTTGACTATACTGGAGGCGATTTGGGGGAGGTATTCAAAACCAAAAATATATAAAATTTTCGTATGCATTACGCAAACATATTGAAATGATTTGGTGGCTCTCGCATTTATAGTTTAGGTCTATTTCTTAAAATACCGAGTAAAAAACCGATAAATAACGATAATAAGAAAGCGAAAAGATTAATTGATCTTTTAAAATAACCTTGATCTGCGTATGGTATATAGGAACCGAATGAGTCCAAGACCAGCTTTCTAGCTTTCGTAGACTCGTTTATACAGGCTGACGGACACACAGACAGACGAACGAACATGGTGAACCATACTACTGGGGCTCTGTAGGAGTGGCACCTCTGTCTACTACGGCTTCGGCCGTGCTCAGGGCAGGTGGGATGGGTTGTTGGTACCACGTCCAAAATTTCCTTGATGGCTCTCACAATCAAGATATTAAAACCATAAATTCAAGAAAGCTAAAGCTATATGGGATATATAGCAAAATATTTAATAATTCGTTTTTACGATTATAGTTAACCCTATTCATGGCTTGACGCGTCTCTTGTTTAAGGCTACTTTTGTTGGACAATTCATTAAAACTTACATTTCGGCTGTTCCGTACTCACAAAACAATTCTTAGTGGCTCTCGTTGTCAACAGGCCTGTTGACGGTTATTATGACTGTTGGATGTTAAAAACAAGATGATATATAACAAAAGCACTCGATAGCGCTAATAGCTATGAATAAAATTCTACAGAGCGATATTATAATTCATTGATTGTAAAAAGATAAAATTTATTTCAAAACTTCTTCTTTAAATAGCAATTGTGCAACGAATCGCAATTTTATTTGACATCTTCTAACGCGGAGTTTTCTCAGAGGTGATTCGCTGCTACGGTTCCCGGAGCTCACTGACTATCAGACTACTGAGAAGCTACCTATCCTTGCCCACGTGCCCTCCTATGCCGTAACCGTCTACTCAACTAAAGTCAGACCTCATCTGACAAACTACAACCGTCTACTCTACTAAAGTCCAGCCTCACCTTGACAAGCTATCTATATAGATCAAGCTATACGCCTTGACCCAGTGCCTGCCTGTGCCAGGTTCTCCCCACAGCAATGCTCCCTAACAGACTAACACCGTCAGTCTAGCGCCATGACAGTGACTCTCGCCCAGGCCAAGTTAATGCCGTGACTACGCTGCCTGAAAATTATCGAGACCAGTTATAACACTTCTGCATTTAATTTCGAGGGACGTTATTTATTTTGAAGCTAACTGTGTTAATTCTAATTAATATTGTCGGTGTCAACAACAGGATAATAATTCTAGTAAATCGACAGATTTTCAATTAACTGGTGCTTGTTGGTGTCGTGTCCTCCGATACTCAACTCCTTCTTCCCGTTCATGCTCCCTTACGTTTTACGCACACGTCCACACTACGTCACGCTCCTTATACTAAATTTTTTCGCCCTTCAACTCGAGTGTCCGATAGTAATTATAACTCCACGTGGCTGCTCTTCTTGGGCCTTTGCCACTGATTTCCTCCACGTCCGACACTTCCGTTCTGCTCGAGTATCCAAAACTAATTCTTTTTTCGCTTCTCGTTTCTCGCGGCAGCAAGCCGGCTTCCTCTGGGTTTTCGTTCTTCGCCACATAGCCGCTCATTCGCCTGAGCAATTGGCAGCTGATCGCAGGGCTGCTCTCGATAGCGCTGGTCGTAAGTCTGTTGATGGTCCGTGGCTGTCTGCTACGTCAATATTTCTAATAATACTAATAATACTTATTAAACTAAAAATATCTTATTACGCTTCATTGCTTCCATACTACTTACATCTTTATATTTTCCTGTTTCCATTATTCATTGCCATTATTCATTTCCTTATTTCTACGCATTAATGATCTTAGTCCTAATTTACTATGCCCTACTTTTTTCCCGGGCGATAACGGCTGACACTACCCTTCCGTGTACCGTCACACGGAATTGCTGTTCATCCTTCTCTAGGGTGGAAAGGCTACGGTGGTTGTGCTTGTTGCTCCAGGCTGCTCGCTCCATGGCCCGCTGCACAATGTTGGCCGGTAGTGGGCCGTCCCGGCTGATCAACTTCCAGGCCGTCGAGGGGCGCACTCTTGTCGACGACTCTCTCTCCCCCAGTGGTGGCGACCTGTGGCTCGTCGACATGGCCTGAAACAGGGCTTTGCCAGGCGTCGAGACGCGCGATGTGAGCCCCCGCGTTCTGGGTTGTGGCAGCGACGGTACCTCTAACGTATTCGGCTTGGGCAGCGGCGACACCCCCACGCCCATCACCGTAGAAGGCGTCGACCCCCTGTGGGCCAACGATGGTTGGAGCGGGTGCCTGTCCTTACTCACCTCGGTCTCTGGTGTGGGAGCTGCTCTAGCCTCCACAAAGCGGGACACCCACGACGGCGTTTGCACGGAATCTCACCACACCAGGGGCACCAATGGAGGCGGCAGCGATTCTCCTTGGTCCAGAGTGTCTGCGGCTTGAGACGGCATGGGTCGCATGCCCCGCCCTAGAGCGGGCGTCGGCGGCGCTGCACCCGTTGCCATCACTCGTGGGGACGACCCGCCACGGGCTATCTCCTTGAGCTCCCAGTCCCAGTCATCCTCCCATATGTCCAGGACGTCGTCCAGTAATTTCGCAACAGACGGTGGCGACAGTAGGGGGGGTCTCTAGGGTGGACGTCTCTGGTGCAATGTTCTCACGTTGTGCGGTATCTGCTCGCCCGTTTCTTGCTATCGGTTCGCTTCGCAATCTCCGCGTGAGGTCTACTCCGTTTGCTCGTTGATCGACGAGTGACTGCGTGGTGACGCCGATCGATCGACGCTGGGCCCTCAGACATGCGACTCGACTTGTTTCTTCTTGCCCGTCGACGCGGTCGTGTGTTACCCGTCGTTTGTTTCGACATTCGACGTCGGTCGCCCCGAGCTGGCAGTCGCCCTTTTCCCCTTGTGCGACCTTTATACGACCTTTATAGAAGCAGGCATCTCCGACCCCATAAAGTGAGAGCGCAACGAGCTGAGTTGATTTAGCCATGTCCGTCTGTCCGTCTGTATGAACGCAGCGATTTCAAAAACTACAAAAGCTAGAAAGCTGATCTTGGTCTCATTCAGTTCGATCATATCATACGCAGAACAAGTTTATCTTTTTATCCTCGATAACTTGTTCGGTTTCATTAATATCGATAAGAATCGATAAAAACTTGTTGTTTTTTTACAATATCTCGGTAACTTAAAGAGCTAGAGGCAACACGTTTAGTGCGTTATGTGCATTTTGACTAGACGCAACTTTTGATACCTCCAGATATTAGATTTGAAATGCTTATGAAGACAGATCGCTGGGTTCGGGGTATCTCCTTGTCGGGCGGCCCTGTCTAGAGCCCTCTCACTTGTTTTAAAGTGTCAATTTTCCAAGTATTCCAAATATTCCAATATATTACGCCTGGGAAAGCGTAATACAATCAGTTAAGCAATGTTTTGGTCACCGTTTGTAAGAACCATTTTTACCTGAGCCAACTTTGTTTATTTTGTGAAATACTGTTTATGATTAACTGTAGACCGCTTTTTATTATATGCTAGTTGTATTTAATGATACTTATTTTTCACAACGCATCGACGTCTTGTAAAGCAATAAAAGTATATAATTTAATTAAAAGATTTAGTATTTGTTATGCGCAATTATCTTCCAAAATTTTAAAAATATCTTATTACGCTTCATTGCTTCCATACTACTTACATCTTTATATTTTCCTGTTTCCATTATTCATTGCCATTATTCATTTCCTTATTTCTACGCATTAATGATCTTAGTCCTAATTTACTATGCCGTTAAACCGACCGACCGACCCGCCTCTACTTTTTTCCCGGGCGATAACGGCTGACACTACCCTTCCGTGTACCGTCACACGGAATTGCTGTTCATCCTCCTCTAGGGTAGAAAGGCTACGGTGGTTGTGCTTGTTGCTCCAGGCTGCTCGCTCCATGGCCCGCTGCACAATGTTGGCCGGTAGTGGGCCGTCCCGGCTGATCAACTTCCAGGCCGTCGAGGGGCGCACTCTTGTCGACGACTCTCTCTCCCCCAGTGGTGGTGACCTGTGGCTCGTCGACGTGGCCTGAAACAGGGCTTTGCCAGGCGTCGAGATGCGCGGTGTGAGCCCCCGCGTTCTGGGTTGTGGCAGCGACGGTACCTCTAACGTATTCGGCTTGGGCAGCGGCGAAAACCCCACGCCCATCACCGTAGAAGGCGTCGACCCCCTGTGGGCCAACGATGGTTGGAGCGGGTGCCTGTCCTTACTCACCTCGGTCTCTGGTGTGGGAGCTGCTCTAGCCTCCACAAAGCGGGACACCCACGACGGCGTTTGCACGGAATCTCACCACACCAGGGGCACCAATGGAGGGGGCGGCGATTCTCCTTGGTCCAGAGTGTCTGCGGCTTGAGACGGCATGGGTCGCATGCCCCGCCCTAGAGCGGGCGTCGGCGGCGCTGCACCCGTTGCCATCACTCGTGGGGACGACCCGCCACGGGCTATCTCCTTGAGCTCCCAGTCCCAGTCATCCTCCCATATGTCCAGGACGTCGTCCAGTAATTTCGCAACAGACGGTGGCGACAGTAGGGGGGGTCTCTAGGGTGGACGTCTCTGGTGCAATGTTCTCACGTTGTGCGGTATCTGCTCGCCCGTTTCTTGCTATCGGTTCGCTTCGCAATCTCCGCGTGAGGTCTACTCCGTTTGCTCGTTGATCGACGAGTGACTGCGTGGTGACGCCGATCGATCGACGCTGGGCCCTCAGACATGCGACTCGACTTGTTTCTTCTTGCCCGTCGACGCGGTCGTGTGTTACCCGTCATTTGTTTCGACATTCGACGTCGGTCGCCCCGAGCTGGCAGTCGCCCTTTTCCCTTTGTGCGCCGTTTATACGTCTGCCTTTTGGTTCACGGCCGCGGTGCCGCTCGCCAACTTGTGCTCGACTTGCCTGGGATTGGCTTCGGCTCTTCTTTGATAGGACGGGCTGCTCCCCTCTGACCCTGTGATCGGGAGTTGCTTTTTGTCACGCGACGCGACGATTTCTTTGGTCTTGCTTCGCGCATTTTACGAAGCAACAGTTGTGTCGACTGGGGCCGGGCGGACCTCGTCCTCGGGGGAATGGAGGCACGTGCTTGCCCTTTCAACCTTCGCGTGCTTGCTCGACGACGGGCGGTCGCCGTCCTCTCCAGACTTGGAGCGCTTCCGACCGGGATACTGGGACAACGTCTGCGGTTCGCTTTACGCTTCAGCTGGGCCTGATTCTTTGCGCTGTGTCTGGGAGATTCTTCCCCCGCGGTCGTCTCTCGGTGGGGCGAGGCGGCTGGCCAGTCCACTCCTGGCCGTCCCGCGGGATTCTTAGCCAATCCTCCATCGTCCTCCATCAGAGCGGGGGCTCCTCCTCCCGACTCGTGAGCGGTTGTGAGGACAATGCCGGTAGCGGGGGTGCAGACTCCGGCTCGGTCACGTATGGTGGCGGGTTCCGCGCGTTCGGACAGACGATCGTCGCCGTCTGCGTGTGGACCAGCTGTCCGTATCCATCACCCACATCCGCAAAGCTTTCCTCGTGCTTATACTAATGAAATCCACACATAGCACAGTCCATGGCTCAGCCTGGCGAGTGAGCATGTGACCTGCTTGATTACATTTTTGCACCTTAAACCATTCACCAGTGGTGCACTGGTGCACTGCTTCACGTACCTGGCGGCGTATCTGAACATTCCCGCCCAGTAATAGCACTGAACCAACCTCGCCACGGTCTTCCGTACTCCTTGTTGCCCCGCTGTATGTGCATCATGACATTCCTGGAGAGCCCGCTGCCGACGACTCGTACTCGTACTGAAAATCGATGACCCGTTCCTATCCATCGATGGCCTGCGTCAAAATTGTTCCCAGGCCGTAGTCGCTGGCGTCCGTCGGAAGCGCGAACTTGACGGAGAAATCCGGACAGGCTAGCACAGGGGCAGTTGTCAGGGTGTTCTTCACACCATTGGAATATTCTTGTATCCCTGCTTCAGATCCAAGGTCAGGTGTACCGGGCCTGCCGCAGACGCTCTGATTGATTTGGGGTACCGGGTACGCGTCCGGCAGCTAATGAATGTTGCGCTGTCTATAAACCTCGCACATACGCCATTCGCCCGTCTTCTTTTTGACCAGGGGGCTGCGAGAAGATTCGATTGCACCCGCCTGAAAGACTTCCTCGACTTGGTCATCGATTACCTTCTGTATCGCCGGGTTCTTGGGATAGTAGCGCGGCTTCAGAGGCTTGTAGTCTTTCAAGACAATTCGGTGCTCAGCGATAGCTCCTTCTCAAGAACTCCCTTATCTCCGGCTCCAGCTCCCTTATTTCCGGAGCGGTCTGGGTTTTGTGCTCTTTCTCTAAGACTGCCGTGGCGACTGACTCGATCGGGGTATTTGGGCCCAGAGTTCCTCTAGACACCGCCTCCGACCCGGCCTTGACTGCCACCTGACGTGCCACTCGATCTTGGTCCAGATCCGCTTTTTCTCTAGGTGGTCCCGACCAACGACATGACTTCGAGCTACCCCCATTTTAGGCAACTCCAAGAACGATCCGGATCCAGCTCTTGGTCCTCCTGACGTTGCGCTGAGATCTCCCTCGGACTTGTGTCTTGTTTCCCCGCCCGTGCCCGTCCAATCGATGTCCGCCGTCGGATCCAATCCTCTAGCGAATATATATAAATGTTATATTTTATTTTGTTTATCCATTATTTAAATGTATTTTTTAATTTATTATCCACTTTATTTAATTATATCTTATTAATTTATTGTTTTCTATAATTATACTCGTTCACGAAGTGAAAAGAGTATATTGGTTTTGTGCAATGTCCGTCTTGCTGTCCGTCTGTCCGTCTGTCCGTCCGTCCGTCTGTCCGTCTGTCCGTCTGTCCGTATGAACGCAATTATTTTCGCCGCTATTGAAGCTAGACACTTGAAATTTTGGATATATACTCGTGTGTACCCGCGTCAGATAAAGTGTTAAGGATTTTGAGCTCCGCCCACTGGGGGCGTGGCAAACCGATAACACCTAAAATCGCATATTGCTAAAGTCCACAATTTTAAGCTAGAGTCACCAAACTTGGTATGTATATAGCTGGTGACCTCCCAAAAAGATTGCGACCTTGATATCCCGGCTACGCCCACTATAACGCCCCCCAGCGCCCCCGCTCTCAAAAATCGAATATGCATATATCTTCCACAGTTTTTGAGCTAGAGTCACCAAATTTTGCATATACATTGCAGGAATGCTCCCCCAAATATTAAAAAAAATTTTTTTGGCCACACCCTCTCCCGCCCCCATAATCGCGAAAACCGATAAACCTGAAAGGTCAAATCGATAAGTGTTGCATATTTGCACAATTTTAAAGCTAGAGTCACCAAACTTGGTATGTATATAGCTGGTGACCTCCCCCACAGATTGACCCTTTGATATCCCGGCCACGCCCACTAGAACGCCCACCAGCGCCTCCGCCCTGAAAAATCGGAAATGGCTATATCCCCAACAATTTTTAAGCTAGAGTCACCAAATTTGGAAGATATATTACCAGAATGCTCTTCCATACATCACAGGAAAAAATTATTGGCCACGCCCCCTCCCGCCCCCGTAATCGCAAAACACGTTATATATGGAAGTTCCAATCGATAACACGTGTATATATCCCACAATTTAAGCGATAAAGCCACCAAATTTGGTATGTAGATAGCTGGTGTCCTGCCCCACAAATTGCGCCCTTGATATCCCGCCCACGCCCACTAGAACGCCCAACGCCCCCTCCCTAAAAAATCGAAAATGCCTATATCTCTCAGAGTTTTTAAACTACAGTCACTTAATTCGGGATATATATTAGTGGGAAGCTCCCCCAGAAGTTACAGAAAAATATTTGCGGGCATTTAATTGAAAAAATTCTTATGTTCTTTTACGTTTAAGACACCAATTCCAACTAGATGGCGGGACTTAACTTTAAGAGTCGCATAAATTTCAAAAAACTACGATTTTTAAAGCAAACGGAGATTTAAATTTGTACAAATGTACGACGTAGAAACAGTATTATTATTATCTGTCTCTCAAAATTACAAGTTTTCGCAGAGTCACCACACGCCGTCTCGTGTGACCACGCTCCCTTTCCTACCCTATCAAAACTTTAACAAAGGTATGAAAAAGTAGGGTCAGTTGGGATTGTGAGGGTATTTCTGCCTTACACTCGGGCCAGAAATACTCTTAAGAAAAAAAAATAATTAAGGCAAAAATCAGAATTTCGAACTTATTTTATGAATATAAATGACGAATTAAGTAAATTAACAACCAATTGACGTACATAAGAATATATGTATAATAAACTGAAACATTAAACGAACAAAAAGTAACAGAAAAGGTATAATTTTTATTTGGGGCGGCGGAAGGGCCCGTGTAGTGGCAATACTTAAATTTTGGCCACGACATGTTGGTGGAATACCTTTTTATTTTTGAGGTCTTTAAGAGGCCAACGGAGTCGGCCTTGACAGACTGGGCACGAGCCTGTTGGTGACCCTCAAAAACAGGTGGCGGCGGGTGGCGGCCGAGCCAGATTCAACACACTCACTCAGTCGTTTTTTTTTGTTTTTGCTCTGAAATGCGTTCCTTTTCGATAACGCCGACATGAAAAAAGGTAAGAAGTAACCTATGCACTTGCGCACCTGTGCACTTGCTGCTCACCTGTCTACTTTTGAAGCCGGTCACCGCGGCCACGGTCACCCTCGGGAAGGCCCTGCCAACTATTCTGCCCTTGTTGTATGCGATGAATAGGGCCGCTTCCCTCGGTTAATATCCTCAAGGGTCACGTTGGTGCCGATAACCGTTTGGGCGCGAAGCCACACGGCAATTTGGAGTTAGGCGTCGGCTTGAACGACCTAATTGCTGTGCGCATTTGCTGGCTCAGTTTGAGTGGTTGCCCACATCTGCGGAACGCCCAACGTAGGCCACACCCACTTCGTCCTGCTACACGCTCAGGTACTTTGCGTGCACTACACGCATCGATTTGGGAAAAACACTACGTGCACGAGGAATTCGACATCGTTCTCTGCCGTGGCGTTTCTCATGGCCTTAAGAGAAGTAAGCTTCGAGAAGTGGTCGACGACTACGAATATCCACGCATGACCCCTCTTCGACCGCGGATACTCTCCTAGAAAATCAATCTAGATTTTCTGAAATGACCGTTCCGTCTTTACCTCTTGCTCTATAGAGACCTGCACCCCTTGGTAAGCTTACAAGCCCCGCATCTGCCTACAAATTCGCGCACATGAGCCGCCATGTTGGGCCAGTAAAACTGCCTTCGCAACAAATGGAGCGTTTTTGCTGCACCTCCATGAGATGCCTTTGCGTCCACATGGGCCTGCTCCATTAGTGTTGTGCAAATTGACACTGGCACCCACAATTTCCATGTCGTGCCCTCAATTTCGTCCTCCAGCCTCTTAAACATCATCCGTTTTTAGAGGAATCCGTCTTGTACCAGGAGGTCTGGCAAGCGATCCCGATTCTTGGTTGCCTCTTGCACCAACTCTTGGTATTCTTGAGACTCAAATGCTAATGTATGTATTCCTAACAACTGCTTTAATTCCAGCGAGATTTCGGCTACGCTGCGTGACAAGATGTCAGCGACGACGGTGTCCACTCCCTTCCTGCGCAAAGACCATCTCGCTAGGCGTCCGTCCAGGTCTCGCATTGACATGAGCCATTTGAGACTGGCGTGATCTGTGAATACCGTAAGTGGCATCATATCGATGTACGGCTTAAATTTCTGGATAGCTAGCACCGCGGCGAGGCACTTTTTTGCCGTCACGGAGTAGTTAACCTGGTATTTGTCCATCTTGGCGAAGAAGAACGCTATCGGCTTTTCATTGCCCTCGGCATCTACTCTGAAATGAGATGCATAGCATTGTACTTAAAAGCGACGCGAAAAGTCTGCGTGAACCAGTACGGGAGCAGACGTAAGCGTCTCTTTCAACTCTCGCACTGCTTCGGCCGCCTCAACGCTCAGCTTTAACTTCCCTCTCGTGCTCCCTTTCAAGATTTCTTTAAATAGCGCCGCTATTTCAGCAACGTTTCTAATATATCGGCGGTACCATCCGGCACTCCCCAAAAAACTAAGCACTTCCTTAACAGATCGGGGTTCTGGAATTCATCGAATCGCTGCTACGAGATAAGGGTATGTACGTAAGCTTCCGCCGCCTATTATAAGCCCGAGATAGTTCAGACTCTTGAAGCAGAACTTGAATTATTTTAGCCGGATTGTCAAGTTCACCTCCCACAGACTCTGCGCTACCAGCCTCAAATATTTCATATGTGTCACAAAATCTAGTGCAATGATCAGAAGATCGTCTAGGTATACCAACACATTCGACATAAGCTTCGTGGGGATTACTTTGTCCATTAGGCGGCACAGTCTCTGAGCTGCGTTACAAAGCCCAAAAGGCATTATGGCAAATTGAGCGGTCGCCCTGGCACAGTAAAAGTCGTGTACGTTTTGGTACTTTCCTCTAGTTCAATTTGCCAGAATGCGAACTTAAGGTCGACGCTAGATATGTAGAGAGTCTGATCAATCCGCGACAGTATACCCTCAATGCAAGGGAGCGGATAGGCGTCTTTGACGGTAACAGCGTTGAGCTTGCGAGCATCCACAATTGCCATAGTTGCCAGGTACTGGATGAAGTCGTTTGCCGATTTTCCAGGTAGTTGTTGGCGTCGTCGTTGACTCCCTCACCGATCTATACCGTCCCAGCTACCTGTAAACCTGGCTAACAGAACTAACAGAGAGAAGATCAGCCCAAGAAGTAATCGGTCGTTGCCTCACATGAAGCCAGTACCAATCTCTGGCCCGCCTGGTTACTAGCACGTGGAAGTTTCGTAAGACTTCGTCCCAAGGGCATTGCAATTGCCTTTGGAGATACTCCAGCGTAAAAACGAAGTCTTTCACCGATCCTCGTTCATTCGACCCGTCAAAGGATACCTCCCAGTTTTTGATCTTGGCTCATGGTGGACTTGGTTGTGGTCTAAGGGTCGGCCATTTGTGATTTCCGTATCCGTACTCCCCTCCAATCGCCGTCTGCAAAAGTCCCCGCTCCGTCTGTTTTCCCGTCGCCCCTCGTCCGGCCTTGTATTGCGCCAATTCAACGCTGGGTCTCCACTCAATCCGCTTGAAGTATTTGACATCTCTCGCTTCGGGGCCTAGGCCACCCTGACTGGCATGGTGCCCGCGCGTTTCTTTGGCACGGCGCCCTGTTTAGTAGAATATGCTATGCTAAGACAGTATTCATTGTGTTCTTTTGCTGTGGCCCTAATGTTAGAGAACCAGTAACTTTTTAATATTACATCTACCATTTTGTCTATAACGATATGTCCTAATTCGTCATGGTATTTATAGAGTACATGTTTTTCCATTTCTTCGGGTAAACAAAATAATAAATTGTCTTTATCTTTTTTTCTGTAAGCTACACCGTTTCTCATTTCGTAAAGTTTGTGTTCGGTTCTTTGTAATTCTTCTTTTAGCTTTTTATACCCTGAACCCATTGAAAATGGGTAAAAAAGGGTATGATGGTCTGTGCAAATGTATGTAACAGGCAGAAGGAAGCATCTCCGACCCCATAAAGTATATATTGCAGCGTCATTATTCTCGTTGTTAGTTGCCATCGTTTTAAGCGCAGCGAGTTTCGGTCGCACCGGGATCCTAAACACAACTAACTCTGTGTCTTCCCTTTTTCTCGTGCCTCTCTACCGAACCACACTTGGCGACAGCTACAAACGCTGTCGCCCCGCCAAAACGGGACTTTCCTAAACTACATAGTAACGGACAACCGAACAGACACATAAATAGGCTGATGCAATATCGCAATGTACTTGCGATTCTGGTGAAATACCCAAATACGCACTAACACAAACTCAATACAATTCTCACATACATTTCTAGCACACGCCGCCACGGCGCCAACATATTCAAACTATTTCAGAGACTACAAAAGCTAGAAAGCTGATCTTGGTCTCATTCGGTTCGTATATTCCATACGCAGATCAAATTTATTTCAAAACATCGATAACTCCTTCCGTTTTCTTTTTATCGATATTTGTCGCTTTTTTGACTCGGTTTTTTAAGCATAACTCCCAAACTATAAAAGCTAGAGCCACCAAATTTTTTTATGTTCGCGTAAAACATACGAAGAATTTAAATGTTTCAGATTTTGGATACCTCCCCCAATCGCCCACAATACTGATAAAACCAAAAAACAAAGTAAATCAAATACTACAGATAGACAGTAGATAGATTTCGATGATCTGAATAAGTCCTGAAAATTTCATAACGATCGTACATTTAGTTTACGAGCAAATCAAGAATCTATTTTCAGTAGTGGGGGCAAAGCGCAGCTGCTTGGCAATTTCTGGGAACATGTGGACGCATACATATGCATATGCAAATTGTCTTGCGTTTTTCTAAGAATTTTTTTTGCAATGGTTAAGTTGAATTTTAGCACAGCCAAAAATATTAAGAGCGTGGTCCAGTGGGTAAGAGTTGTGCCGCACAGCGTGGAGGTCCGGGTTCGAATCCAGCGACGGTTGAGCAATGTTGAATTCTTTTATTTTTTCGTAATTCATAATTATTATTTTTATTATAATTAATTTGAACCGTTTTAATGACAAGTGCAAAATTTTCGTTTTCCTTGACTTTTTGCGATGGTTAAGTAAGTGTATACGAATAGCGTGGTAGTGTGGTGCAGTTGGTAAGAGTCGTGCATCTTAAGACGGAAAGAGCGAGTTCGAGCCCCGGTTGTGGAACATTTCTTTTTCCGTAGGTAATTGTTTTTTTTTTAATTTTTAAAAGGCTCAATACTCTACAACTGCCGAGAGTTTGTGTGTATGTTTTTTGGGTAATTTTGTAATTTCTGGGTTCAGGGTATCTACTAGTCGGGCGGTCCCGACTCCTTCCTTGAAGATATATTCGAAACCTTAGCAGAGCGTATATTATGGCCAATGTTTCCAACTTAAAGCTGTGATATCTTGCTTCTGTTTTCGATGTCCATTTCGAAAAGTAAAACACTGGGTGTAATTTTCCGTCAATTTTCTTCTGCATTAATATAACCCCAAGCCTAATGCACTTGCATCGCAATGTAGTTCCGTCGAATTATTAGGGTTTTACTGAGCTAAAATTTGTGCTTTGTAAATGTTGTTTTTTAATTATTCAAAACATTCCAGCTCAGTTGTCCCAAATTTAAATTTCTTGTCTTTTCTCACTAAGTCATAAACAGGTTTGGTTTTCGTCGAAAAATTCTAAGCAAACCGTCTAAAATGTTAACATAAGCCCGAAAAGCTTTTAACTTCATGAGTCTTTTTAGGAATAGGAAAATCTTTGACAGCTTAAAGGCCTTTTATATCTGGCTTAATGCTGTCACCTGAAATTGCGTATCCCAAATATTAGACTTCTGACTGGAAAAACTCGCATTTATCTAATCAACTAGCTGAAAACTAGTTTGAAAACTTCTACTAATATCTCCATGGGACTATCACTATCCCTTGTTGCTATTATTATATCAACCATATACACCATCATCTTATCTTTTTTGATCATATCTGAGAAAACTCTACTATTAATACACCTTTGGAATACTGCTGGGGCGTAACCCAAATTGCATTCTAAGCCACTCGTATTACACCATCGGTGTCGTGAACGAAGTGTACTTAATAGAATCTTTATGCATAAATACGTGAATGAATCCATTTTTATACCCTGAACCCATTGAAAATGGGTAAAAAAGGGTATAATGGTTTTGTGCAAATGTATGTAACAGGCAGAAGGAAGCATCTCCGACCCCATAAAGTATATATATTCTTGATCAGCATCACTAGCCGAGTCGATTTAGCCATGTCCGTCTGTCTGTCTGTCCGTCTGTCCGTCTGTCTGTATGAACGCGTCGATTTCAGAGACTACAAAAGCTAGAAACCTGATCTTGGTCTCATTCGGTTCGTATATTCCATACGCAGATCAAATTTATTTGAAAACATCGATAACTCCTTCCGTTTTCTTATTATCGATATTTAGCGCTTTTTTTACTCGGTTTTTTAAGCATAACTCCCAAACTATAAAAGCTAGAGCCACCAAATTAATTTTTTTATGTTCGCGTAAAACATACGAAGAATTTAAGCCCAGGTTTTGGATACTTCCCCCCAATCGCCCCCAATATCGATAAAACCAAAAAAACACAAATCAAATACTACACACGTGCAAATTGGTTTGTACATACATATCGATGATCTGAATAAGTCCTGAAAATTTCATAACGATCGTACATTTAGTTTACGAGCAAATCAAGAATCTATTTTCAGTAGTAGGGTAAGGCGCAGCTGCTTGGCAATTTCTGTGTACATGTGCACGCATACATATGCATATGCAAATTGTCTTGCGTTTTTCTAGGAATTTTTTTTGCAACGGCTAAGTTGTATTTTAGCACAGCCAAAACAATTGGGAGTGTGGTCCAGTGGGTAAGAGTTGTGCCGCACATCGTGGAGGTCCGGGTTCGAATCCAGCGACGGTTGAGCAATGTTGAATTATTTTATTTTTTCGTTATTCATAATTATTATTTGTATTATTATTAATTTGTACCGTTTTAATGACAAGTGCAAAATTTTCGTTTTCCTTGACTTTTTTGCGATGGTTAAGTAATGTTATATCATATACAAATAGCGTGGTAGTGTGGTGCAGTTGGTAAGAGTTGTGCCTCTTAACACGGGTGGACCGAGTTCGACTCCCGGTTGTGGAGCTTTTATTTTTCCATTTGTAATTATAAGTAAGTTTTATTTTTTACTTTCAACAGGCTAAATAATCATCAACTGCCGAGAGTTTGTGTGCTTGTGTTCATTTCTGGGTTCAGGGTATCCACTAGTCGGGCGGTCCCGACTAGAGCAATCTCACTTGTTCCATTTGTAATTATAAGTAAGTTTTATTTTTTACTTTCAACAGGCTAAATAATCATCAACTGCCGAGAGTTTGTGTGCTTGTGTTCATTTCTGGGTTCAGGGTATCCACTAGTCGGGCGGTCCCGACTAGAGCAATCTCACTTGTTTTTTTTATCTAGTTAAGGGAACAGTCTTTTTTCTGAAAGTTTGTCTATAAAATAAAAAGGTATCGGATAATTATCTTTTAGCATTTCTTTATTAAATGTGCGATAGTCAACACACATTCATAACTCTCCAGATTTCTTTTTTACCAACACTATAGGTGATACGTATTCTGATTCACTAGCTCTTATGTAACGTTTTTCTATATACTCCGCCTATTAGTTTTTGTACCTCGGTTTTTTCATGACACGATAACCATCTGGGTTGAAAATGGAACGGTTTCTTCTGTTCAAAGTTTAATTTCATTTCACACTTTATTTCGGATAATGTCGGTCGTTTTGCATTTAGATAATATGTTTCAAATATAATTTTAAGTTTCTGTATTAGTTTTTGACTGCACTTTGTTTTGGGTATTTATTTCGTGATTTTTGGCTAATCCTGGATATTCAATTGGCAATATGTTAAAGTTGTTAGCTATGTCTTCACATTCTTTGTTTTCTGGTCTTAACATATCAGTCACGAAGTTGCCCACTTCTATCTATTATTCAACATTAGGTACGTAATAATTTTAAATCTTAAATTTCCCTTGCACAAGCTAACATATTTCGATACATTGCTTCATCCTATTGTATACCACCTCTCATTAAGACAGTATAGCCGCAGTTTACCGCTTCCAGTGGTATGACATAAACAGCAATAAGATTAGCGCATACGATATGTGTGCAATAACTTTTGGGAACAGCTGTGCAACATTAGTAGCACAAGAATGCCGAAATCCATCGTACTGATTATCCACGAGCGTTTGAAGCAAAAATCACAGCAGGCTACTCCGAAAAAATATACGGATTGTGTTAAGCTATACAGCGGCAGCGCAACGTACTGGCCGGACTCAAAAACGGTTCTCTTAGGGCTAGTAACTTTTAACAGTTTGTCATGCATACCTCATCGATGGTGAATAAGTGCGGTGGGTTCCAACAAAATAAATGTCGGTGATGGGGCTACAAAAGTTAGCAACAATACGCAGCTAACGCAATGCTCACTAGACGCGCTAAATGGTCCCAGAAATGTTCGCTAATAAAAGTTGGCAGCTTCGTTAAAATCGTGAACGACACTACCAGAAATCGCTGGCCAAAAGAGCGTCAACACCGCCATATTAAATAAGGGACAAGTTCAGCGTACGACTATTCAAACTCAAAATTAGCGTTTCTATATGTTGCTAAAATTCAAAAAAGGAACACGAAAGTTTTTTAAGCCGCTCGTTCACTTATTGGGTCTTCTAACATACACACATTTATTAACTTAAAGGAAATATGTTACTATAAGTTATGTGGTTTTAAGGACAGTTTATAATATCGGCTTATATATCTAATGAAATGCGCAAATAACGAAAATCGATTAGGATTTAAGCATTCTGCGAACAGATCGACATGGTATCCTTTATCAAACCTACTTTTTCCAATACATATGGGGCTCCATATAATAAAAACCAAAATAAACAACTTTTTAGAGCAATTGTTTGTAAATGCGGTTTTTATACTCTAAACGAGTAGTGAACTAGTATATTGGTTTTTTGCAATGTCCGTCTTGCTGTCCGTCTGTCCGTATAAACGCAATTATTTTCGCCGCTATTGAGGCTAGAGACTTGAAATGGATATACATATATTCGTGTGTACCCGCGTCAGATAAAGTTTTAGGATTTTGGGCTGCGCCCACTGGGGGCGTGGCAAACCGATAACACCTAAAATCGCAAATCAATAAAGTCCACAATTTTAAAGCTAGAGTCACCAAACTTGGTATGTATATAACTGGTGACCTCCCAAAGAGATTGCAACCTTGATAATTCGGCCACGCCCATTGAAGTTCGCGATCGTAAAGGATTTTTGATTCTGGTGAAGTTAAAATGCATATACAGTTTTATATCATTTTAAAGAACAATGAGGAGAAATGTGGATCACGAGCTTTTACTCAAAATGGCTAGAACGCGGATGCAAACACAAAATGAAAACACAACGCCCAATTGTCTATGTTCTTCAAAGTCCCAAACATATATCTTTTTCTTCTTGGTCTTGGTTTCAATTTGCAGCAGGCCGGCTAATTTTAATAACTTTTGATTTTCGAGCCGCGAGTACTCTTCTTTTTCTTTTCCTTCATTGCTGAACGCTGTTTCCCCACCCCCATCAATGTTGCACCCTATGTTAAATTTAATTGTGTTTGAATTTAATTTTGAAAATATGAACAAGTTGAAAGCGAATGAAGAAAATGCGCAGCAGTCAACTATTTCTCAAGGTCTCTTGCTCCCAGGAGTGAATGCAAATGTAACGAACGAGAACCATACGACGATTGCAAACTTTTTAGCCGAAAACAATATGATGTTGCGGCAGCTCGTTCAGTTATTATTGTTAAAAATCCAGGCAGATGAAATATCAAAAGATGGAGGATAATTAGTTGTTCAAAACTTTTCCAAAATTATTCCTGATTTCGATGGCAAAAATATGCAAGTCAGCAAGTGGTTTACGAATTTTGAGCTAAATGCTAACGCTTATGGCTTAAACGCAAAGCAAAAATATGTGCAAGCACGTGCCAAAATGACACAGACGTCAGCTTTGTTTTTGGAGTGACTACAATACACTGCGTGATCTGCTGATTGAAGAGTTCGAACGAGAGAGAGTATGCAGCGCCGAAATTCAAAAACGGCTCAGTGCACGGGTGAAAATATGAGTATTTTGAAAGTGTGTTGGAAACCAACGAGAGTATAAGTCCACAGAAGAGGCAATGGCAAGCGTTCAAAAGCAACAATAAGAGTGTGATCATGAAAAATGAGAAGAAGAAGCATAGCTACAATTGTGGCTCATCAGATCACCTACGCAAAGATTGCAAAGCTGACAATAGGTGTTTTCGCTGCAACAAAAGTGGACATATGTCTAAGGACTGCTCGTCCTCTGCCGATGTAAATGTGGTACATGAATCCAAGCGCTTGATAAATCTTAAGATCAACGAGGTGGTGGTGAAGGCACTGGTTGATACCGGACCTGATGTATCAATTTTGAAGGAAGGCGTATTTAAAAATAAGATTGGCCATGCGAAGTAACAAAAAAAGCTTTGCCACCCTGTGAGGTTTCGGTAAAAATCTTACACGTCCAGTGGGTCAATTTAAAGCAGAAGTAGAGATCAACGACATGCACGTGATCCACAAGTTCTTGGTCGTAGCAAATAATATGATTTTATATCCAAATTCACCTTGACGATGACAGCAGCCGGATACGAGTTTTCTACCCGTGCTGGGGAGAAAACTACGGACATAAATAAGATAAGTATTTATAACGTTGTGAAAACCAATACTGATGCCGATGATTCGGGAGTATAGTTTGATACCAAAAACAGCTGAGTGTCCGATCGAGCTAGAGATCGTGCCAGACGGAGACATTATGCCATTTCGACATGCACCAAGCCGTATCGCTTACAGCGAGGCGGAAGCAGTAAGCAGCAAATCAACGAATGGCTGAATACAGGCGTGGTTCAGCACTCGTCATCAAACTTTGCTAGCCTTTTAGTGCCCGTAAAAAAAGGAGGATGGCAGCAATCGTCAACTAAATAAGATGGTTTTAAAGGATTGTTTCCCTGTACCGGTGGATTTAGAATATGGCTTTTTCCATGTCCCAGTTGCCGGCAGCAGCAAAAAGTTTACGGCATTCATCACAAAGAGGGTCTGTTCGAATTTATCAGATCACCGTTTGGATTCCGTAATTCGCCAGCAATTTTCATTCGCCTTGTAAACAACGTGTTTCAAAATTTGATAAATAAAGATATTTTGGACGTGTACATGGATGATATTATCATAAATGGAGTAACAGCTGACATCATTCAGTTCCTGGGGTTGACTGGTTTTTTTTCGCAAGTTTATAAAAGGTTACTCCCAGATTGCGAATCCGCTAAAGGAACTGCTACGCAAGGAAGTGCAATTCCAGATGGAGCATGAAAAGCAGCAAGCAGTCCAAATGTTGAAGGCAGCTTTGAGCAATGAGTCGGTCTTACGCATTTATATACACACTGACGCGTCAAAAGATGGATTTGCCGCCGCTCTTTTGCAATGGCACGACGGTAATTTGTATTCAGTGTCATACTGGAGTAAGGAAACCACAGAAGCAGAGGCTTGCCAGCACAGTTATGTGGAAGAGGCTAAAGCGATATTTTTAGCATGCAACAAGTTTCGCCATCATATTCTCGGCATCCCATTCAAGTTGGTTGCTGTTGTTGTGTGCTGCATTTAAACTAACTTTGAGTAAGAAGGATGTGCCAAGGGAGGTAGAGCAATGGGTCCTGTACCTGGAGGACTACGAGTTCACGGTTCAACATAGAGCTGGAGATCGCCTAAAGCACGTTGACTGTTTTAGCCGCCACCCACAACAGGTAATGTTGGTGGCATCAGAAATTTCAGCTCGGATTAAAAAAGCGCAGCAAGATGATGAAACGACGAAAGCAATTTCAGAAATTGTGGCCAGCCGGCCATATGAAAATTTTAAAATCAAAGGCGGGCTGTTGTTCAAATCGGTGCAAGGGACGGATTTGTTGGTAGTGTCAAAGCAAATGGAGCGAGAAATTATCGCATACGCCCACAATGCCGGACATTTGGCACTCCAAAAAATGCACGCAGTTCAACAAAACTACTGGATACCACACCTGGAGATTAAGGTGGCACAACTGATAAATAATTGCATTAAATGTATCAAATTTAATAGAAAGTTGGGCAAAAAGGAAGGATTCCTGTATCAAGTGGAAAAAGGATATGAATCGTTGCATACATTACATGTAGACCATCTTGGACCAATGGATGCAACGACTAAGCAGTATAACTATAGGAAATTTGTATGGATGTATGTTGTGACGAAGTTCTGAAGAAGCTGCAAAGTTGGTCTGAAGTCTTTGGAAATCCCGTGCGGATTATAAGCGACCGAGGAGCAGCATTAACGTCGACAACATTTGAGCAATATCGAGCATGTGTGGAGCACCACAAGAGTATGAAGGGGAAACGTACAAATAGAGCGTGTCAACCGTTCAATACTCGGAATCATAGCCAAAAAGTCATCAGAAAACCCGGAGAAATGGTTAAGGTTTGTAAACAGAGTGCAAAGACACATAAACAGAACTATTAATGTGACCACAAAGAGATCATCCTTTGAACTACTGGCATCAAAATGAAAAATAATGCTGAGGATGAAATCAGGCAGTTGCTGGAAAAAGAGATATATGACAACTTTGAGGATGAGAGGCAGGGGTCTCGACGAACCGCAAAACAGGCATTGAAAAAGCTAAACAGGAATTTAAAAAGCAGTATGGCAAAAAAATGAAAGCCCGAGTATGGATATAAGGAGGGAGACCTCGTAGCAATCCGTCGTACACAGTTTGTGGCAGGGAAAAATCTGGCTAGCGAATACGTTGGGCCGTATGGAAAGGTGAAGCGAAACGGGCATTATGAGGTACGGAAAGACGAAGGCGCTTGGTCATTGGAGGCCGATGACTAAGCAGGATGGCCGAATATAATATGGGTTGAGTGGGCGATAAGTTAGTATCAGGTCGGCGTAGCTATCGATAGTAAGCAGAACTATCGATGCTTTTGGATAAACATACAAAACGCAGAGAGAAGACGTCACGTAAGGAAGGAGAACAGTCGCAAGCAGAAACCGTCGTCAGCAGTCGTAAGCGAGGAATTTAAGCCGTAAAGCCGTAAAGAAGCAGCCTGCCGTTCAACTCTTGTTCTTTATCGATTTCATTTAAATATAATTAAAATTACAATCTATATAATATTCAATAAACTACAATAAACTACTACTATATATATCTCCCGCAGTCTTTGAGCTAGAGTCACCAAATTTTACATATGCACACATGGACAAAATAATAGGTGTGACCACTGTTATTTTGATAACATACATATATAATATGTGTACAGAACGTTTTCTACATAAACAGCGATGAAACAAAGACAAATTTGGTTTGAAATGCTGCTAAAAGGAATGTTTGTCGGTCTAAGGAAAACTAATTCCATATGAGGTTCATCCAAAACACCGTACAGCATGGAGGTGGCAGCCTTATGGTATGGGGCTGTTTTTCATGGGAAGGTGTTAATCCGATACATCTGAATTATGGTACTATGGACAGATATTTTACAAAGATTTATTGGAGACGGTAATACTACCATATTTCGAGGATAGCATGCCACTTTTATGGAAGTTTCAGCAGGATAACGATCCGAAGCACTCATCCCGATTTGTAAAGGATTGCTTCCAAGAGCATAAGATGGACGTTCTCGAGTGGCCAAGTCAATCCTCAGACCTCAAACCCATTGAGAACCTCTGGGGAGAGCTTAAAAAAGAAGTCGGAAAAACTGTTTGCCGAAATAAAACCCCAACTATAGGAAAATATCCAAAGAGCTTGGTACAATATTCCAATCCGAACATGCAGGAAGCTTATGTCATCTATGCCTTCCCGAATGGCTAAAGTGTTGCTAAATAATGGCGGATACACATGATATTAAATGGAATATAACAGCTCTATCCCAAACGGGTCAAAAACTGGCAATATTTTGAAGTAATAAACAAAAATAAATGATTACACCTATTATTGTGGCCAGCTGAAATATGAGTTTTTTATGAACATATTTAATATTTATTTTATTTGAAAGCTTTTTAGGCCAATCCTTTTTTTATTTTAACATGATAAGAATAAGTTAGGAAATTCGTATTGACATTTTTTTATTGATGGAAAAATATACGTAAAATAAGCTGTTGAACACAAAAAAAAATTCACACCTATTATTTTGTCCATGTGTGTATTTTGCAGGAATCTCGCAAACATCACAAAAAAAAATTTGTTGGCCACACCCCCTTCCGCTCCATAATCGCGAAAACCGATATGACTGAAAGCTCAAATCGATAAGTGTTGCATATTTGCACAATTTGAAAACTAGAGTCACCAAACTTGCTATGTAGATAGCTGGTGATCTCCCCCTTGATATCCCGGCCACGCCCACTAGAACACCTTCCAGGACTCACGCCCTAAAAAATCGGAAATGCCTATATCCCCAATCATTTTTAAGCTAGAGTCCCCAAATTTGGAATATATTACTGGGATGCTCCTCCAAACATCACTGGATAACAATTTTGGCCACGCCCCTTCCCGCCTTCGTAGTCGCAAAAACCGTTATATTCCATAGCACGTGTATATGTCCCACAATTTATGCGATAGAGCCACCAAATTTGCACCCTTGATATATCTGCCACCCCTACTAAAACGCCTCACAGCGCCCCCCAACATAAGAAATCGGAAATGCCTATATCTCCCAGAGTTTTTAAGCTACAGTTACCTTATTTGGATATATATTATTTGTGATATGTATATTATACTCCAACAGAAGTTACAGAAAAATATTTGCGGCGAGTACCCCCCACTGCCCCACCCGCCACCGAAAACAACAAATATCTATATCTCAATCAGTTTTGAAGCTATAGTCACCAAATTTGGAAGGTAGATAACTGGTCAGCTCCTGTGAAGATCGGTGAAAAAATTCCCAGTCACGCCTCTCCGCCCCCGCAAACCGCGAAAATCTATATCTCGTACAGTTTTAAAGCCAGAGGCACCAAATCTAATATGTAGATAGCTGCTGACTTCCTCCACACACACTTGACATCCCAGCCACGCCCACCAGAACGCTCCAAACGCCCCCGCCCCGCCGTAAATGCCTATATATCCCATAGTTTTAAAGCTAGAGTGACCACATTTGGTGGGTAGTTAACTGGTAACCACCTTTAAAGAGCGGTACAAAATTTCGCCGACGACCCCGACCACCCTCTCTCACCCAACCAACAGCAGCACACAAATTGCAAAATACCAAAATTTCAACAAAATAACGATAATTAAGAACGTGATCGAGTATAACGCAGTTGGTAACGCGAGACTGCAACGTTGTTACTTGTTTAATTTGTCGATATTTTTTAGGATTATTTGACTTCAACGTTCGGGGAAAAGTAAAAGTAAAACCGCAGACCCTTCGACTTTAACTGCATAACTCTTATTGACTGCACCACACTACCGTTTAATTCACTTATATATAGCTTATATATAACATTACTTAACCATCGCAAAACAACTTTTAAGAAAAATGCAAGAAAATATTCAACTTTTTTCATAAAAACTAAACTAAATATTAATAATAATTATCAATGAACAAAAAACACAGATATTGGCTTTTCCAACGCTGTTTCTAAGGTCCTCACAATGCAGCTTAAAACGCGTCGTGGTATCGCTATCGCAAAATGTTGTGTGACAATGGGTGCCCAGGTGATCGTTGGGAGCAATCGAATTGAATTGAATTGAATTTTTTGCTACAACGAGGATAGCACTTTGCTTGATGGTTTTTTTTCGTATTAACCCAAAATCAATTTTTTTTTCTTGAAAACTGCCGATGCTGAAGCTCCGAGATGATTTTGGTAGATTTTACTATTGAAAATCGCTTATAGCTACTGATATTCATGATATTTAGTTTTGACACATGGTATACATAGTGAAGAAGTGAGAGGGCTCTAGTCGGAGCCTCCCGATTAGCAGATACTGTCTTCACAAACATTTCAACCCGTTTGCATTCATACATACATACACACAAACGCTCGCCTACAATGGGCGTGGCCGGAATATCAAGGTCACATTCTCTTTGGGATGTCATTAGCTATCTACATACCATATTTGGTCACTTGCTTTTAAATTGTGGACTGCTCTTCATGGAATTTTGTTCCTTTTCTTAATCATTTAATATTTAATTTAATAATCATTTATTATCCCTTTTCTTAGGAAAGAAAACAAGCCCAATGTTCAGAACTAAAGACGAATTTCTAAGATATCTGCTATTCCAAGATGTTTAAGAAATTGCTAGCTTCTTAACTACCACATTTTTAAAAATTAGAATGCACTATTGTTATCAAGGGAATTAAAAACAAATATAAACTGTGCTTTTAAATCCGTCAATCATTAATTTTTACTGCATAAGCTTTGTCTTCTGGAATTAATTTTCCTTTGGATCTCTAACTATTTGTCCCAAATGTTAAACAAATGTTAAAATGTTTAAACCTTTTAAAGTCAATGTCGAAGTACCCCATGTTTTTAAAAATATATTTAGTTATTTCATTTTGATTTTATTGATTAAATTTTTACTTTAGAACATGGTGCAACTTATGAAAACAAAATTGTTAGTTTTCATCAGGATGCGTTGAATAAACATACACATGCTCTATTTCCAACTTGGGTTTATTCTTCCATTGTTTGTTTTGTTCATCGAAGTATAGTAGTCCATGTGGTGACGATAAGATTTTTTCACCTTCTTTTTGTTTAACACCTTCTTCTCTAAAGTTAATTTTACCTCCAGCAGTCAAACCTAATACGATATAATACTGTAAAAATGTTAACATTAGTTTTAATTACTTTTCAACTGTCGAAAAAAGTTTACCTTCGTCTCCTTCAATCTTTCGATAATCTTCTCATCTTTTATCGTTCCATATGTAACCCCATCAACTTTATATATAATGCGATCCCTGTGTCGAATTAATGTGTAGTTGTGGAAATCATCGCCATAGTGGGATCCTGCTTTAAGAGGAGTGGTTTTCACGTTGGTTTCAAATAAGCCACTTTCGGCATTTAGTTTGCTAAGAACGCTGCCAAAAAGAGTGTTTCCTCCAATATCATATTCGGCAAAGTCTCGGAGCTCTGCATTGCCTCGCACATATGCGATGCGAATGTGTTCTTCTGCATGAAATGTTTCAAAATTTGAATCAATTGGATGCAGCAGAATATCTGTTGAGAATATATGTAAAATGTAAGAAGTAATATTTAAACAACAAAAAGAATTATATTTAACAATTCAATATTCAAGAATTTATTTAATTGAAATTTGAGGGGCACAGAAGTGGCGCGACGTAATTTTTTCGGCTCGAACTTTAGAGTATTCCATCCAAAACGGTTTGTCAAATGTGGGGGATATGCTTTTTACGGAAAATTGTCACAAATATTTACATCTACATATATACCTTTAATATTTGGACTGTTACTTTGAAACTGTGAGACATAAGTTTTCGCGATTTAAGGGGGCGAGTGGCGCTTCACTGGAGTTGTCAAGTATATAGTTTTTTTTGATTACGCGGGCGGAAGGAGGCGCCACCGGGCATCACAGAAAACTGTGATGTTTTCGGAAGCTCCCAATACTATATGTTCCAAATATAGCCGGAAACGTCCAACAATGAGATAGTCGTAACGCAGCATTTCACTGACATACAAACACACGGCGCTTAAAGGTCTTGAGGTTTACAAAATTGAAAAAAAAAATCAAATAAATAATTTTCATTACAAAAACAAAAAACTAAATACAAATTTAACGGCTTCCCCGTTCGAACCACCGACTCTTTAACACTCTTTATGATAAAATTTTAGTTGCGAGAGTAGCAATAGTTATATGATCGTACTTACAGGGAAAAAACCATTCGCCTTTTGGCATTTTAGCACGAATTTCGATCCGACCATACAGAAAATTTAACTTTCCCTTATTAGTTAGTGCTGCTGAGTGCACTGGTGGCTGTTTACGCATACGAAGCTTATATGGTCCGCATACATACTGACGTTTGTGTACATCTTTGTACGTACAATTTTCCAATATAAATGTGCCGGTTTTATTAGTTGGCGGAGTGGCTTCAAAATGTAGCTTGTTATCATTTACATAGCAGTTTTCCTTACTTTTCCTAAAAGCCACGAATTCCCCATAATCTGTATATACTCGTGAGTACACTACATGAGTCCATTTATCCAATTTCGTATCATTAAAATTATCTGCGAAAATAATGCTCCCACTGCAGGTTTTCTCCTTTGTATTTGGTTCAGATTCTGCGAGTATACATTTAAGTTCTTCATCATATATGCTCTTAACTTGTTGGTCATTAGAAGTCGTTGTTTGTGCAACAGTTTCTGGTATAATATGTTTTATGCCACGTCCATTTGGATCAAAATTATAATCAAATAATTTGCTTGTTAATTGTTTATTGGTTTCGATGATACTTAAAACTCTAACCATATCACTATTTGATTTTAAGTTAGTTTCAAGCTCATAGGTCAAAGTGTCGCTTTTATTTACACGCGGAGTATATGTATAATTCGATTCACAGATATCACCAATTTCAGCTGACAAAAACACCGATTTGATTTCGGCATCACCTATGACATTAAAAGATATTTTGCAACGTAATTTTAGTTTTAAGTTAAACATTTTTACATACCGGATACCTTTACTGCTAGTTCTTTTCCTTTAAGGTTAACGGATAAATCAATATTTTCATTTTTACAATCACTGTCACCCAGGCAGCCAACAAAAAAAGCAATTAAAAACAAAAGACACGTCAATTGCATTTTGAACAAAAAAAATACATATAATGTTACCAGTAAAAAAATAAGTCTACATTTGGTGTGTCAACTGTATGTTTTTTCACTAAACCGAGACCACTAGATCGACCATGAGCACCCGTAGAGGAAAATATTAATACTTTGCAGTATCCGAGTAAATAATACTCTTTAAATTTTCGAAATATGACAAAGTAATTGCTAAGATATTTCACGTTAAAGTATAAAATGCTACAAAAGCTTATATTAGAATATTACAAAATGTATAATAATAACAAAGTATCATTAAATAAGCAAGAAGGAAACGACTTGGAAACTGAAATGATGTATATCACTTTAAAATGTGGAAGATATATCGATGATGCTGGCATACACGATTATATATTTCAAATTTTAATTCTCTAGCTTCAATAGCGGCGAAAAAAAATCGGCTGCTCCCACTGATGGCTTGATAATTCCATTTAATTAATATACTTATGTACATATCTGTATGTGTCGCCACCAATCGGTCAGCATTATCAGACCAAGGTCAAATTTCTGCACCAAGACACAAGCTTCTGTAAAATACCCTGCAGTATGGAAGTTCCAGCACTGAAACTGCTGCTATCTGTCCGTGTGTTTTAGGTATGAATTTGACTAAAGCAAGCTTTACGACTTTCATGATTTGATGACGTTCGCTTGTAAAAGCAAGTGCTGAATTCATGCATGCATTTAAGTTCAAATTCATGTCTGATTTCGTGGGTAACTTCGAAAATTTATTAATGATTTCACGACAAAATTTCATAAATTATTTCTAAGTAAAAAATTCATGGGTGCACTCAATTGAAAATTTTAATTAAAATCTAAATTTTCTTTTACTAATATTATACAAAATAATTTGAACAATTATATGCATATATTAATCTATAAACAATAAAGCTATATTTAATATCCTAAAAATTCTATTGATCTGCTTTGCTATTGCTTTACGCAATTGTTTCTCCGGCGGCACAGAGTCTTCTGTCAGTGTTATGAAATCTAAAATAGTCAATATTATTATTTGTACAGTGCCGCTCAACTGAATAGGTTTGACTTTTTTTTAGACTTAGAACATAATATCTTCATAACGAGCACTCGGATTTAAAGCAAGTAAATTTTTTTAAGTAAAACGATCAATTATTTATAAAATACAAAAATTTTTTTATTTGGTTTGATTTTTATATTTTTTTTATTAGTTTTTCAAAAACATAGCTGAAAATCTACATAATTTTTGGCTCAAGTGAATAGGTTTGACAACTTTGACTTGACTTTTTGATTGACCGTGATTGAAAACATATAATTTCTTTTGTCTACTTAAATTTAAAGTAATTGCTATCATTTTTTTTAATATGGGTCGGAAAATCTTTAACCGATTTTGAAAACGAGTCAAATGAAAGGCTATATTGAATCTGGCCTTAAACATAATGAAATAGCAAAGAAAATTGATCGAAGACAAAACGTGGTAAGCAATTTTCTTCGTAATGAAGCCGATTACGGGAAAAAAATGAAAGGAGGAAAAAAATATGCTACAATGGCATCAGAGA
>JAWNMO010000268.1:0-10392 GCA_035043915.1 Drosophila paramelanica | reverse complement strand
CAGTAATCTCTTACATGCTGATCTTGACGCCATTGAACTCCCAATCTTCAACATAATATTGTTGAAATGTTTCCTTCAATAGCGTTTGCTGTCATGGGCGTGATTAACAAATTTTTCCCCAACATGTTACGCTTTATAATGGAAATCGTGGCAACTGTAGGGTATGCACAAAAACTAAATACGACAGGCACCCCAAGAAACACGACCTAGGCGCCACCCGTCTTTCGTCTTATGTTGGACAAAATTTGCACGTGGACCTATTTTCCACCGATCGGAGATACTTCCTTACGTGCGTCGACAAATATTATAAGATCGCTGTAGATTAGGCAATCGCTTCACGGACAATCGTGGATGTCAAGTTATCAACCAGTTTCCAGAGGTGCAGACATTTTATTGTGACAATGAGAAGTCTCTTTATGTTATCCAAAGTACCCTGTTAAACATCGCACGCGCCATTAATGAAGCCAATAGGTGAGATGAAACCGTTGATTTAATAATTATAGAGACAATAGCATATAACCGATCGGTGCATTCCGTTACCAGTGCAGCTTTTAGGGCTGGGTAAAGCGAAGACAGCTGGAAGAAGCACAGCGATAAAGGAGGAGATAAAGCTTTTGTAAAGTCCAATAAGAGGTAATGAAATAAATTGACTCTATTTTATGTCGAAGGGATTGTAAAATCTGATTTGAGTTCGGCCTTCTCATTAAAGGAGGGTGGTCCGTAAGGACCACTAACATGACGTCTTACGAAGCTTACATAGACGACAGAAATAATACCTTCTATCTCTTTTCACAATACCGCATGATTAGATAGTGGCTGCTGACTTAGGGCATATAAAAACGCTAATTTACACTCTTACAGTTTAATATAGACAGGCCCGTACAATTAATCTGTTAGCAAGTGCACTAAAGATAGTTGCAGGAACGCACGATTTCAACGACTCGGAACATTTAAAGCTCAAGCAAGGCCATATAATAGATTCAGCAAATAGACAGATAGAAAATAATGCTAAAACACAATTCTACTTAAAGAAATAGAAGCAGACATCCTCCGCGAAATATCTTGGCATCACGCTGGATAAACATCTAACTTACCGCGAGCACATAACCAAAACCACCGCGACGTGTTACGCAAAAAGGGATAAGCTTCACTGGCTATTAAATAAGCGAAGCAGTCTCCGCCTTAGATGCAAGCGTGCGATCTACCAGCAAGTTATAGCGCCCACGTGGAGATAAGGCATCCAAATCTGAAGCACCGCCGCCAAAACAAATCGCGTTAAATTCCAAACAGTGCAAAATAAGATGCTGCGCCTCATGACCGGGTGTGACTGGTTTGTCAGCAACCTAACACTACATCGTGATCTTGCCATACAAACTATTGAGGATCAGATATCTCTCTTCTCCAACAGGCATAACGAAATGCTAATAAACCATCGTAACAGTTGCGCCCGAAACCTTGCCAATACTGTCCCCATTAAAAGACTTAAAAAAAGACACTTTGGCTTAACCTTACCCGGCCCACACCAAAACTAGACCGACCGATAACACCATAGAATTTGGACTTGGCGATTTTCTCTTCAACTCAGACAAAAATTATGTTAAAAGCTATTAATGCAGCTTGTACAAATTAAAATACCAAATAAAGAATATATATAAATCAAAAAAAAAAGAAATAGAAAACAAATACTAATTCTGATTTACAGAATTTATTATTTTCAATTTCTCTCGGTAAAGCGAATTTTATTGTCCCTATTATCTTTGACGATATTGATTTGAAAAAATTGCCATTGATTACCTCACAATTATAAGTCAATCAGATCCTTTAGAAGTAGCTAAGGATAATGCGGTCAACGACTGCCAATTGGCGATAAACACTACTTTCTGCAAGATGCGGAGCACCCCAACATGTGCCCAGAAGCTAGTCTCCGCAATCTCACTTGTTTTTTCATATTTTTAACAGCTTCAATACTCATCAACTGCAGAGAGTTTGTCTGTATGTGTTCATTTCTGGGTTTAGGATATCTACTAGTCGGCCGGTCCCGATTAAAGCAATCTCACTTGTTTTCTTACTTGTTATATATCTTTTTAAAACCCCTTAAACAAATTGAACTTATATATACCACTGTGTGGTGAACTGCAAAAATTAAACATACAAACATATGAGCTTGCACGCCATTGGCTGGACGACAGCGAAATGTCAGACCGGGTATGTCCGAGTTGGGTGCTTCAGACCAAGCAAAAGCTAGAAAGCTAGTTTTGTTCATATCATACGCAGAACAAGTTTGTCATTTTTTTCCGATAACTTGCTCCGTTTCAATAATATCGAAAAAAATCGATAACGACCTTTTGTTTTTTACAATATCTTGGTAACTAAAACAGTTAGAGGCAACGAGTGCGTTATGTGCGTTTTGACTAGACGCAGATTTGGATGACTCCGGAGTTTGAATACCTCCCTTCAATCGCCCCACGTATCAATAAAACCATAAAAATCGCAAATCAAAAGCTTCAGACCTGAAAATAGGTTTCTCATGTATTTCAATGCTGCTAATAAATCCTGAAGTTTTCATAACAATCATAACATAAGTTTAGCTGAAAATTAAGATTTCGTTTTTATGTGGGGACTAGAGACGCTTTACCTTCGTTATGAAAGAGATCCCTCTGCCGAATCCACATAGCAAGTCCGTAGTTTCATTGCGGAGATTCTCTGAATGCTTTTAGCGCCAGCCTAGTTTGACCAAGCTATGCTAGAGGTACTGAAGACAATTCCACGAAATTCCAACCTATCGCAAAGTAATACTTCATTTAGAAAGAGATTGATCAGCTGTTTGACTATCTGAAAAGATATTATTGATGTTGTCTTTTATCTCTTTTTCAATATATATGGAGCAGGATTCAATAGCGTAGATCTCAGATTAAAAAACCCTAGATGAATTCGTCTCATGTGATCATTACAACAATTACCATCCGCACATTTCCTACGGTCTGGAAAGATTCCAAAATTTCACACCGAAGATACCTTCAATGGTCTTTAAGCCCGTTATTTCACAAAGCATTACTAATATAAACTGCTGACAACCCATTTGTGAGTGCGATCCTGAGTAAGCTCACAGCAGAAACCTTCCTTATGCAGTGTATATGATCCAAAGTCTTTCTCGAGTGCTGCAGTAGGACATGTATGCCTGACACCCGTGTGGGACTGACAACCTTGCCACTGCAAGTAAATATTCAAAGTTTCAAGTCTCTAGCTTTAGTAGCGCTGAAAATTGGCGTTCATTCCGGACAAATGGACAGCAAGACGGACATTTCACAAACCTAATATACTAGTTTCACTTCGTGAACAAGTATAAAAATTCTCTAAAAAATTCGGGTAAATGTAGGTTGAAATTATTTTCATAGCAAAACAGCAACAACAGTAGTGTGATCTCGAGCAAACCGAAGGCGAATAAACTGGAATCGCATTATTGAGTGATGATTTAGATTTAGATAGATTTGTATCAACCCTGAAGCTTTTCCTGATTTTGGCAGCAGTACGTTGAAATTTGAATTTGTCGCTTAAAAGCAATCCCTATTTCCTAAATTTCCACATTTCAATTAATTTTTAACAAAATTACAAACTATCTTATGGTTAAGCCAAAAAATTGTGAATGTTTTATAATGTTTTTAGAAAACTAATAATTAATAAACATAAACAATATCTATGAAGGCTGACCGAGTTTTCACAGATCCCGAATAACACTTGTTGTGTGTTGGAATTCGAATTGGCCTACATACTGCCATGTTTTCGGAATCAAGTACCACAGAAGAAGTATACTCCGAAGAAGTATGGTTGTAAGTTTGCTTCGTCCAAATTAACGGTTTTGCCTATTTCCATAACTCTTTATAGGTATTCCCTATAATCTTCACTCAACGCAACATACAGTGAACGGGATTGAGGAAACTTCGGTCCAGAACTCGGACAACAATTCTTGCTTAAGTGACATCCAATATCTTCAAACATGCCTGCTTGATCCATTAAGCTGTGAATGTGAGTTTTTAATATCCACCCCTACATAAAAATTTTGACCAGCATGAAGTGACCCAGCATCTCCATACAGAGTTCCACCATCCGCTCTCTCATCAAGTTGCAAATTAAAAAATTTGAGGAGTAAAGTTCTTAAAGTTGGTTTTCTACCTTCCGTCGGCAAGTTCAACTCTGCCAACTTCTTTTTCCCTTCCTCTCTTAATGTCAAAATTTCATCTGTAATCATCTTGTGTTCACTTTTGCTCGCTTTTAACAAATACTGAAAATGTTAACTTAGTTAATAAGAACAATATAGGTAACTTAATGGTAACATATCATCTTTGATGTATACAATATGTAATCAGAATCTAATTTGTGATTCAGGCTCAAGTTCAAGCACAATTTCTTCAAATACTCCAATTTAAATTATAAATTATATAATTCAACTCTCACCACAAAACCGTATAGTTAATCATTAATGAAACAATTAAAACAATATATTTTACTCTTCTGCAAGCTTGTATACACAGTGCTAACGGCCGTCGCCACTGACACAACAACGATCTGTTCACCGCCAAGTACCGCGCGGTCTATCCTTCTATTTTCTTCTATTTCGTCAGTTGTTGAAACTGCGTGCTATCCAGCCTCTGCTGAACACAATTCTCAACTTCTCTTTCACTTGCACGAAATTGAAAATGAATTAGGGACCACACAATTTCACTACAAACTTTGACTCCTAGCAATCAAACTTTAGGAATTGTTTTGTTCATAAATTCTTACATATCACAAGCTTTTTACAAGTCTTTTGTTATTCATCTCACTTCAGACACCAAAGTTTGTAAGCTGACCGAGTTATTCAGTATCGTTGTAGCTTTAATTGTTAATTAATATTGTAATACGTCTGTTTGGTTTCGGTGGGCAAACACGGCTAGCCACACTGGTGGCTGACCTATTCCATGGCTTCGGCGATTTCCCCTCCCTTACATTTACTCACACGACAACCTTAATTTAATTTTGAACAAAGTTCAAAATTGACGAAATTCTTATTCAAGACAACAATTCTACGTTAAAGATGACAACAGCCACTAGATGGCGGCACTTAATTGTAACAGTCACATGAAATTCAAAAAAAATTTTCAGATATACAAACACTTTGTCCATAGGGCGGCACAGTCTCTGAGCTGCGGTACAAATCCCGAACGGCATCATGGCAAATTGATAGAGCGGTCGCCTTAGCACAGTAAAGGCCGTGTACTCTTTGCTACTTTCCTCTAGTTCAATTTGCCAGAAAGCGAACTTAAGGTCAACACTGGAGATGTAGACTGTCTGATCGATCCGTGGCAGTATACCCTCAATGCAAGGGAGCAAATAGGCGTCATTGACGGTAACAGCATTGAGCTTGCGAGCATTCAAGCAGAATCGATTTTTATCCGGCCTTCGCACAATTGTAGTGTTGGAGAGAGTTGGCAGTGGCGGTCCTTTACCGGTACCGTCCCTTCGATCAGCTCGCTCTTATGCACCTCCACTGTCGTTTTCCCTAGTCCCACCTTCACAAAAGCTAAAAACTCTTCCTTTACCGCTTCCATCTGACTTTTCTATTCCTTTCCCAAGCCTTCGCCTCTACTACCGGTCCTTTTTCTTCCGTGTAGTGCGCAATTTCATCGACCACGCTGGGCTCTACCATTTCGGGGCGTTGGACTCGACCGGGCCTACGAAGTCGAGAGATAATCCGAAGACGCACCAGATATCGATTCCCGGGTCTCAGGCTGGCCGTCTTTGCCCTAATCTCCTCTACCTCTGGCTGTGCTCTCTGATCATCTGGGGTGTCCCCTTCAAGTGAACTGATGTTTGGCGTGCCCTGCCCTGCGTATTTCTGGTGTGCTCCGTACGCTACTCGAGTACTACGCAGACCTAAGCTCGCCTCGACATAGTTGCACTCCTCTCGCAGGTGGTCCACTGAGCACACGTCCATAGCGTATATGTAGTGCCCTATGGAGTCCCTCAAGCCCTTTTTTATCAGTTTTATTAGCCTTGACTCGGGTAGCGAAGCTTCACAGCGTGATGCCATCGTTGTCATGGCCTGGATAAAGTCGTTTACCGACTCTCCAGGGAGTTGTTGGCGTCTCAACTCCTGCATCCGATCTTTATCATACCATCTACCTCTAAACCTGGATAACAGAGCCCTGCTAAGATTGGCCCAATCAGTTATCGGTCGTTGCATCACACGAGGCCAGTACCAATCTCTGGTCCGTCCGGTTACTTGCACGTGAAAGTTTCATAAGACTTCGTCCCAAGGGCATTGGAATCGCCTTTGGAGGTACCCAGCTTAAAAACGAAGTCTTCCACCGATCCCCGGTCATTCGACCCGTCAAAGGACACCTCCCACTTTTCGATCTTGGCCCATGGTGGACCTGGTGGTGGTCTAAGCATACTCCCCTCCATTCGTCTTCTGCCTGTAGTCCCCGCTCCTTCTGTTTTCCCGTCGCCCAACGTCCGGCCCTGTATTGCGCCAATTCCACGCTGGCACTCCACTAAATCCGCTTGAGGTATTTGACCTCTCTGGCTTCGGCGGTGGTCTAGGAGCTGGAGTGGTGCGCGCGCGTTTCTTTGGTACGATGCCCTGACGCGGCGGTTCAGGCGGCTGAGTCGGCCGAACGCAAACGCGTGAACAGATCGTGGCTCGCAGTTTGGGTGGGCCTGACTAAGTTATTGATGGCTTTTATCATCTCCTGGAACCCTAACCGGATTTCTTACGGAATGCCGGCTTCGGTCGACTGCCGATAAGTCTCGTGGGCTTGGAAGAGAGCAACGCTTATGGCGGACTATATCGGCTATAGCGGATTCTATTGCGACTCGAGGCTTTGTAGGGACGTTTCTCTCCGCCGGCGGGGAGTTGAAATCCATAACTGCCGGATTCAACTCGCCTGGCAGCGGTGCCGATGGCCTTACTGGCGTCCTCGCTAGGTTTATGCCCCTCACTGCTCGTGCCCCATCTTCTTCCCACGAGTCTTCTCGTGCGGCACTGTTTGTACCCGAGCGCAGCGGATATGAATGGGTGGCGTCGGCCCCCGAATTTTCCCTTCCCGTTATGGCTACAAGCAGTTCTACCCACAGATACATAAATAGGATCGATAATAGATAAAAGATAATAGATAATAGATACATAATAGATATTAGATAAAAGATAGTAGGCAACAGGTAACGACCAATAAAAACACAATATCTCAAACACTAACACAATCATATATTGTAACCGTTTGTCGGAATCAGCCGTCATTCCAACCTACGCCATCTACCAACTCGTTGCGGTCAACATTGAAACTACATTCATTGAGGTCAACTGGCTTAATCGTCAGCTGCGCTGAGGATACCCAGTTAGCTTTCTCCTGTTGGCACGTTTCCAGTCCATTTTGTTTGCCGGTGCCACAAACATCGGCAGGATGCGGCGCATGGCTACAATTTAACTGTACCACCCGGATCTGACTGTTGTCACCGTCCAGATTGTCGCTTCTCTCCTTGTACGCGGTGGCGAACTGCACTTCTTTCTAGAAGAGGGAGTGACATACCGGCACGTCGACAATCTTGATCCGTCTCAAATTCATATCCTCAGTGCAATTGTCCTGTGCCATTTCGACCATACAAGTCACCAGGGGCCTACGAAAAAACATTTGGATATTCTCAAAGCACGAAAAACTTCTGGGTACTCTCGAAGTCGTCCTACGCCGCGCAGTTACACAAAAAAAATATTTTAAGTTTTAAGCCGCGGTTTCAAACGGCCCGCAGAGTAGCCGTCACTGGCGGCTGACCTATTCCATGGCTTCGGCGATTCCAACTCCCTTACATTTACTCACACGACATGCTACATTTAATTTTGAACAGAGTTTAATTGACGACATTCTTATTCAAGATGGTGGCACTTAATTGTAACAGTCGCATGATATTTAAAAAAAAGTTACGACAAACGGAGGTTGATTTTTGCCAAATAGACGTTTTAGAAACGACGTCAAAAGAACATATAATAATTAAATGCGATACAAATTTAAGGAGTTTGCAAAGACACCACACGCCACCTCAAAGGTATGAAAAAAGAGGGAGGACAGTTGGGATTGTGATTAAAAAAAACAAGTGAGATTGCTCTAGTCGGGACCGCCCGACTAGTAGATACCCAGAACCCAGAAATGAACACATACACACAAACTCTCGGCAATTGATGATTATTGAGCCTGTTAAAAATAATAAATAAAATTTACTAATAATTACCAACGAAAAAAAAATACTCCACAACCGGAAGTTGAACCAGATCCTCTCCGTGATAAGATGCACAACTCTTACCAACTGCACCAGAATACCACATTATTCATGTATGATATAACATTATAACCATCCCAAAATATCAAGGAAAATGAAAATTTTGCACTTGTCATTAAAACGATACAAATTAATAATAAAAATAACTATGAATTACAAAAAAATAAAGAAATTCAACATTGCTCTACCATACCATTGCTGGATTCGGCCCAACTCTTACCAACTGGACGACGCTCTTTCTTTTCTCCGTTGTTTTAAAATTCAACTTAACCGTTGCAAAAAAAATTCCTAGAAAAATGCAAGATATTCTGCACATGCATATGTATGCGTGCACATGAACACAGAAGTTGCCAAGCAGCTGCGCTTGGCTGCTACTACTGAAAATAGATTCTTGATTTGCTCGTAAACTAAATGTGTTATGTGTTATGTTATGAAATTTTCAGGACTTATTCAGATCATCGAAATGTATCTACAAACCAATTTGCACGTGTGTATAATTTGATTTGCTTTATTTTTATGGTTTTTCGATATTGTTGGCTCTAGCTTTTATAGTTTGGGATTTATGCTTAAAAACCGAGTCAAAAAAGCGATAAATATCGATAATAAGAAAAGGGAAACAGTTATCGATGTTTTGAAATAACATCTGATCTGCGTATGGTATATACGAACCGAATGAGACCAAGATCAGAAATCGACGCGTTCATACAGACAGACGGACAGACAGACGGACATGGCTAAATCGACTTGGCTAGTGATGCTGATCAAGAATATATATACTTTATGGGGTCGGAGATGCTTCCTTCTGCCTGTTACATACATTTTCACAAAACCATTATACCCTTTTTTTACCCATTTTCAATGGGTTCAGGTATAAAAAATAAAAAACACATTGTAATTGTTTTTTTTTTTTAATATTTGAAAGGCTCAATACTCATCAACTGCCGAGAGTTTGTTTGTATGTGTTCATTTCTGGGTTCAGGGTATCTACTAGTCGGGCGGTCCCGACTAGAGCAATCTCACTTGTTTTTATTTTGGGCTGCGCTCGCAGTGCTCGTTTGGCGGCAATTCTTAAAATATGGCCACGCCTAGTTGGCGGTAATCGTTTTTATTATTTATTTTGGTTTATTAATTGGCCACGGATTCGGCCTTGGCGGACTGGACACGAGCCTCTAAGTGGCCCGCAAAAACAAGTGGCGGCGGCCGAATCAAATTTAGCCGGAACAAACTCCTCGTCTCTACTCTTTTATAGTTTGCAGAGTTTATCAACCGCTCATAATGCTGCAAATACATTCGATATATACCTCGAGTAATTAAATTGCTTTTCTGTATGGGCGACCACTTCTGGTCTTCTTTGAATTCCACAAGTATACAAAATATATATTTTAAATCCTTGTTTAAGTTTTTTAAAGCACTGAATTTCTTTGTTTTTAATGTTTGCACATTTTCGAATTAGGGTGTATTGTAAATTTCCATGTACTTCGTTTGTATTTTTTGGTAGTGGAAAGATACTTGTTGGAACAATTGTCTCTATTGTTCTTGAAATTACATATCGTAGGCTTGGAATTAGTCATATCCGATTTTTTAGGGTGGGGTGTTCTAGTGGGCGTGGCCGGCATATCAAGGTTGCGATCTTTAGAAGAGGTCAACAACTATCTATTTACCAAATTTTTTGACTCTAGCATTAAAATTACGCAAATATACAATACTTACCGATTCGAGTTTTCAGGTATATCGGTTTTCGCGATTATGGTGGCGGGAAGTGGTGTGGTCATCAAATTGGGAGATATAGGCATATCAGATTTTTAAGAGCTGTAGCGCTAGCGAACGTTCTATTGGACGTGGACCGCGGAACCTTTAACGGGTTTGGCACACTACCCCTTGATTTTATTGTGATGAAATGAATCTTATTCAAGTAGTAGGGAATTGTTCCTTCTGTGACAGGAAGTGCTGTCAATTTAATTACCCTGGGGTGAATAATTAATGATTTATGACCCTACGTGACTGTGACCCTAAAAAAAGGTCGGTACGTGACCCTGACCCTAATAAAAAGGGCAGGTACGTGACAGTGACCCTTTTTGGGGGAGG